>CAVMBN010000158.1:0-583000 GCA_963678705.1 Panorpa germanica
GCTTATTAGAAATATTAAAAAAAAAGAAAAAAAATATATATATAAATATATATATTTACTGCTTTATTTAATGATTATACTTATTGAAGTATATTGTCGGAATAACTTTTGCAAACCTTTTGAAATGATTTTATAATTTGTGTTAAAAAAAAAGTGGTGAAAAACAATAATTTTAATATTATCTTGTAGCGGATTTGTTTAAGGGTTTGATTTAAAACCGTAATATTTTTTAAGTAATAGGAAATAATTAAATTTTGTTTTACAAATTTAACCAAAGTGATTACAATTTGAGTAAATGGGTTAAAATCACTCCCGAAACTAAATTTAAAAAAAAACGGATTTTAGATAAAGTTTCAATATCTTTTAAACGATAAGGGATAATTCAGTTTTACCAAAAGGCTTAACCGAGAGGGCTATGGTTTGGAACAAAAAAGTTATACATAACAGTACATAGTAAATAGTAAATATAGTAAAAAGATAAATTATTTTTTACACCTGAACAGTTAATAGTAAGTACAGTAAAAAAATATAATATTTTTTAAACCTGAGATTATAGTTTGTAATGAAAGTAAGCATTTGATGTAAAATTAATATTTTTTAATATATGAAATTATGTTACTAATACAGCACTGATTAAATTTTTGTATTTAACTTTATAGTTACTATAACATATTCTAGACGACACAGTGGGCGAGAGCATTGATGCTTGACGCCGACTGCTGTGTCTTCGGGTTCGATCCCCGGACCAGATATATATTTTCTGGGTTTGGTTATTATGAACTTATATTGATTATGGTCATACATAATCGTACAGTTATTAGGCAGTGGTGTAGCCCACATATATGAGGCCACGACACCATAAATACTGCCAACATTGAAGGAGGTCGTCGGTGATAGGACTTAGCATCGGAAATAGGCCGACGTTAAATAAAAAAAAAAAAAAAAAAAACATATTCTAGCATAGGGTTAGAAGACAATAGTTTGAGAAAGTTTGAAGTGAGTTAAGTATTGTGCTTAATTTCGTGTACCATAAGCTACTAATATATGCATTATGATGAGTACATTTTTATATTAATTATTATGTTTAAAATAAATTTAAATAGTTAGGTAATAGAAGGTTATAAATGTTTACAGATATCTATAGCAGTTTATTATTTAATTTATTTTTATTAAGTTTAATTTTTATATAATATATTAAAACAACTTAATTTAGTTATTACTGTTTATTTTTGTAATAACAAAAAGCTTTGAAATGAATACAGATACAAATAATAACGCCTGCAGCCAGAGGCGGTTTTAGCGATTGCGAGGCCCCAGACAGCAAATCTCTGCAAGGCCCCGGGACAGTAGATCATTGGGAACCACTTGTTCTTTATATACTTTGTAAATTGTAAGTAAGTATTTTTGATGACAATTGACGAGAAATAAAATTTCATATTGGAAGTTTAATAAAAGTTTACAAGCACAAGAGAATAAATATTAATAATGATAAACTAAGATTGATTCTATTGATAAGCATTGATTTTAGTGAGATTTCCAAAGAGTGATGCGCAAAATTCAAATACATATTACAGTAATAAATTTTTCTTCTTTGGTTGTTGCGCAAGAATGCGAAGCCCCTACAAGAGCTACTCCCCGGGCGTGTGGCTTACAGTAACACAGCAGCTATAGTTATCCAAAAGCGTGGAGTGTAAAGCCGTGTGGCTCACAGTAACACAAGCAGAAGTAGTAATCCAAAATATAGGAAAATAAAGCCGTGTGGCTCACAGTAACACAGCAGCAGTAGTAATCCAAAATATAGGAAAGTAAAGCCGTGAGGCTCACAGTAACACAGCAGCAGTAGTAATCCAAAATATAGGAAAGTAAAGCCGTGTGGCTCACAGTAACACAGCAGCAGTAGTAATCCAAAATATAGGAAAGTAAAGCCGTGTGGCTCACAGAAACACAGCAGCAGTAGTAATCCAATAGATAGGAGTGTGAAGCTGTGTGGCTCACAGTAATACAGCAACAGTAAAAATCCAAAAGTTAGAAGTGTGAAGCCATGTGGCTCACAGTAACACAGCAGCAGTAGTAATCCAAAATATAGGAAAGTAAAGCCGTGTGGCTCACAGTAACACAGCAGCAGTAGTAATCCAATAGATAGGAGTGTGAAGCCGTGTGGCTCAAAGTAATACAGCAACAGTAAAAATCCAAAAGTTAGAAGTGTGAGGCCATGTGGCTCACAGTAACACAGCAGCAGTAGTAATCCAAAATATAGGAAAGTAAAGCCGTGTGGCTCACAGTAACACAGCAGCAGTAGTAATCCAATAGATAGGAGTGTGAAGCCGTGTGGCTCAAAGTAATACAGCAACAGTAAAAATTCAAAAGTTAGAAGTGTGAGGCCATGTGGCTCACAGTAACACAGCAGCGCAGTAGTAATCCAAAATATAGGAAAGTAAAGCCGTGTGGCTCACAGTAACACAGCAGCAGTAGTAATCCAATAGATAGGAGTGTGAAGCCGTGTGGCTCAAAGTAATACAGCAACAGTAAAAATCCAAAAGTTAGAAGTGTGAGGCCATGTGGCTCACAGTAACACAGCAGCAGTAGTAATCAATAGATAGGAGTGTGAAGCCGTGTGGCTCAAAGTAATACAGCAACAGTAAAAATCCAAAAGTTAGAAGTGTGAGGCCATGTGGCTCACAGTAACACAGCAGCAGTAGTAATCCAAAATATAGGAAAGTAAAGCTGTGTGGCTCACAGTAACACAGCAGCAGTAGTAATCCAAAATATAGGAAAGTAAAGCCGTGTGGCTCACAGTAACACAGCAGCAGTAGTAATCCAATAGATAGGAGTGTAAAGCCGTGTGGCTCACAGTAACACAGCAGCAGTAGTAATCCAAAATATAGGAAAGTAAAGCCGTGTGGCTCACAGTAACACAGCAGCAGTAGTAATCCAAAATATAGGAAAGTAAAGCCGTGTAGCTCACAGTAACACAGCAGCAGTAGTAATCCAATAAATAGGAAAGTAAAGCCGTGTGGCTCACAGTAACACAGCAGCAGTAGTAATCCAAAATATAGGAAAGTAAAGCCATGTGGCTCACAGTAACACAGCAGCAGTAGTAATCCAAAATATAGGAAAGTAAAGCCGTGTGGCTCACAGTAACACAGCAGCAGTAGTAATCCAAAATATAGGAAAGTAAAGCCGTGTGGCTCACAGTAACACAGCAGCAGTAGTAATCCAAAATATAGGAAAGTAAAGCCGTGTGGCTCACAGTAACACAGCAGCAGTAGTAATCCAAAATATAGGAAAGTAAAGCCGTGTGGCTCACAGTAACACAGCAGCAGTAGTAATAAAAAATATAGGAAAGTAAAGCCGTGTGGCTCACAGTAACACAGCAGCAGTAGTAATCCAATAGATAGGAGTGTGAAGCCGTGTGGCTCACAGTAATACAGCAACAGTAAAAATCCAAAAGTTAGAAGTGTGAGGCCATGTGGCTCACAGTAACACAGCAGCAGTAGTAATCCAAAATATAGGAAAGTAAAGCCGTGTGGCTCACAGTAACACAGCAGCAGTAGTAATCCAAAATATAGGAAAGTAAAGCCGTGTGGCTCACAGTAACACAGCAGCAGTAGTAATCCAAAATATAGGAAAGTAAAGCCGTGTGGCTCACAGTAACACAGCAGCAGTAGTAATCCAAAATATAGGAAAGTAAAGCCGTGTGGCTCACAGTAACACAGCAGCAGTAGTAATCCAAAATATAGGAAAGTAAAGCCGTGTGGCTCACAGTAACACAGCAGCAGTAGTAATCCAAAATATAGGAAAGTAAAGCCGTGTGGCTCACAGTAACAAAGCAGCAGTAGTAATCCAAAATATAGGAAAGTAAAGCCGTGTGGCTCACAGTAACACAGCAGCAGTAGTAATCCAATAGATAGGAGTGTGAAGCCGTGTGGCTCAAAGTAATACAGCAACAGTAAAAATCCAAAAGTTAGAAGTGTAAGGCCATGTGGCTCACAGTAACACAGCAGCAGTAGTAATCCAAAATATAGGAAAGTAAAGCCGTGTGGCTCACAGTAACACAGCAGCAGTAGTAATCCAATAGATTGGAGTGTGAAGCCGTGTGGCTCAAAGTAATACAGCAACAGTAAAAATCCAAAAGTTAGAAGTGTGAGGCCATGTGGCTCACAGTAACACAGCAGCAGTAGTAATCCAAAATATAGGAAAGTAAAGCCGTGTGGCTCACAGTAACACAGCAGCAGTAGTAATCCAATAGATAGGAGTGTGAAGCCGTGTGGCTCAAAGTAATACAGCAACAGTAAAAATCCAAAAGTAAGAAGTGTGAGGCCATGTGGCTCACAGTAACACAGCAGCAGTAGTAATCCAAAATATAGGAAAGTAAAGCCGTGTGGCTCACAGTAACACTGCAGCAGTAGTAATCCAATAGATAGGAGTGTGAAGCCGTGTGGCTCAAAGTAATACAGCAACAGTAAAAATCCAAAAGTTAGAAGTGTGAGGCCATGTGGCTCACAGTAACACAGCAGCAGTAGTAATCCAAAATATAGGAAAGTGAAGCCGTGTGGCTCACAGTAACTCAGCAGCAGTAGTAATCCAATAGATAAAAGTGTGAAGCCGTGTGGTTTAAAGTAATACAGCAACAGTAAAAATCCAAAAGTTAGAAGTGTGAGGCCATGTGGCTCACAGTAACACAGCAGCAGTAGTAATCCAAAATATAGGAAAGTAAAGCCGTGTGGCTCACAGTAACACAGCAGCAGTAGTAATCTAAAATATAGGAAAGTAAAGCCGTGTGGCTCACAGAAACACAGCAGCAGTAGTAATTCAATAGATAGGAGTGTGAAGCCGTGTGGCTCACAATAACACAGCAGCAGTAGTAATCCAAAATATAGGAAAGTAAAGCCGTGTGGCTCACAGTAACACAGCAGCAGTAGCAATCCAAAATATAGGAAAGTAAAGCTGTGTGGCTCACAGTAATACAGCAACAGTAAAAATTTAAAAGTTAGAAGTGTGAGGCCATGTGGCTCACAGTAACACAGCAGCAGTAGTAATCCAAAATATAGGAAAGTAAAGCCGTGTGGCTCACAGTAACACAGCAGCAGTAGTAATCCAAAATATAGGAAAGTAAAGCCGTGTGGCTCACAGAAACACAGCAGCAGTAGTAATCCAATAGATAGGAGTGTGAAGCCGTGTGGCTCACAATAACACAGCAGCAGTAGTAATCCAAAATATAGGAAAGTAAAGCCATGTGGCTCACAGTAACACAGCAGCAGTAGTAATCCAAAATATAGGAAAGTAAAGCCGTGTGGATCACAGAAACACAGCAGCAGTAGTAATCCAATAGATAGGAGTGTGAAGCCGTGTGGCTCAAAGTTATACAGCAACAGTAAAAATCCAAAACTTAGAAGTGTGAAGCCATGTGGCTCACAGTAACACAGCAGCAGTAGTAATCCAAAATATAGGAAAGTAAAGCCGTGTGGCTCACAGTAACACAGCAGCAGTAGTAATCCAATTGATAGGAGTGTAAAGCCGTGTGGCTCACAATAACACAGCAGCTGTGATAATCAAAAAGAAAGGAGTGTAAACCGTGTGGCTCACAGTACCACAGCAGCAATAGTAATCCAGAAGCGTGGAGTGTTAAGCCGTGTATCTCACAGTAACACAGCAGCAATACTTATACAAAAAAAAGGAGTGTAAAGCCGTGTTACTCACAGTAACACAGCAGCTATAGTAATCTAAAAGATAACAGTGTGAAGCCGTGTGGCTCACAGTAACACAGCAGCTGTAGTAATCCAAAAGAAAGGAGTGTAAACCGTGTGACTCACAGTAACACAGCAGCAATAGTAATCCAGAAGCGTAAAGTGTTAAGCCGTGTGCTTAACAGTAACACAGCAGCAATAGTTATACAAAAAAAGGAGTGTAAAGCCGTGTGGCTCACAGTAACACAGCAGCTATAGTAATCTAAAAGATAACAGTGTGAAGCCGTGTGGCTCACAGTAACACAGCAGCTGTAGTAATTAAAAAGATAGGAGTGTAAAGCCGTGTGGCTCACAGTACCACAGCAGCAGTAGTAATCCAAAATAGAGGAGTGTCAGGCCGTGTGGCTCACAGTAACACAGCAGCGATACTAATCCAAAAGATAGGAGTTTGAAGCCGTGTGGCTCAGAATAACACAGCAGCAGTAGTAATCCAAAAGATAGGAGTGTAAAGCCGTGTGGCTCAAAGTAATACAGCAGCAGTAAAAATCCAAAAGTTAGGAGTATGAGGCCGTGTGGCTCACAGTAACACAGCAGCAAAAGTAATCCAGAAGCGTTAAGTGTTAAGCCGTGTGGCTCACAATAACACAGCAGCTATAATAATCCAGAAGATAGAAGTGTAAAGCCGTGTGGCTCACAATAACGCAGCAGCAATAGTAATCCAGAAGCGTGGAGTGTAAAGCCGTGAGGCTTACAATAACACAGTAGGTATAGTAATCCAAAAAATAGGAGTGTCAAGCAATGTGGCTTACAGTAACACAGCAGCAGTAGTAATGCAAAAGATAGAAGTGTGAAGCCGTGTGGCTCACAGTACCGCAGCAACTTTAGTAATCCAAAAGATAGAAGTGTGTAGCCGTGTGGCTCGCATCAACATAGCAGCAATAGTAATCCAATATAATGGAGTGTAAAGCCGTGTGACTCACAGTAACACAGTAGCAGTAATAATCCAAGAGAAAGGAGTGTAAAGCCGTGTGGCTCACAGTAACACGGCAGCAATGGTAATCCAGAAGCGTGGAGTGTTAAGCCGTGTGGCTCACAGTAACAGAGCAGCAATAGTTATACAAAAAAAAAGGAGTGTAAAGCCGTGTGGCTTACAGTAACACAGCAGCTATAGTAATCTAAAAGATAACAGTGTGAAGCCGTGTGGCTCACAATAACACAGCAGCTGTGATAATTTAAAAGAAAGGAGTGTAAACCGTGTGGCTCACAGTAACACAGCAGCAATAGTAATCCAGAAGCGTGGAGTGTTAGCCGTGTGGCTCACAGTAACACAGCAGCAATACTTATACAAAAAAAAAGGAGTGTAAAGCCGTGTGGCTCACCAGTTTACAATACAGCTATAGTAATTTAAAAGTTAAGAGTGTGGCTAACAGTAACACAGCAGCAAGTAGTAATCAAAAAGAGAGAAGTGTAAAGCCGTGAGGCTCACAGTAACACAGAAGCAGTAGTAATCTTAAAGATAGGAGTGTGAAGCCGTGAGGCTCACAGTTACATAGGCAGCAGCAGTAATCTTAAAGATAAGAGTGTGTAGCCGTGTGGCTTACATTAACACAGCAGCAATAGTAATATCAATTCGTGGAGAGTAATTCCGTGTAGATCACAGTAACACAGCAGCAATAGTAATTTAGAAGCGTAGAATGTAAAGTTGTTTGTATCATAGTAAACACAGCAGCAGTAGTAATCTAAAACATATGAGTGTGAAGGCGTGTGGCTCACAGTAACACAGCAGCTATAGTTATCTAAAAGATAGGAGTGTGTAGCCGTGCGGCTCAAATTTACACAGCAGCAATAGTAATATTGAAGCGTGGGAGTGTGAATCTGTGTAGATCACAGTAACACAGCTGCAATAATAATTCAAAAGCATAGAATGTAAAGCCGTGTGTATCACAGTAACACAGCAGCAGTAGTAATCTAAAACATAGGAGTGTGAAGCCGTGTAACCTCACAGTAACACAGCAGCTATAGTACTTTAAAAGATAGGAGTGTAAAGCCGTGTGGCTCACAGTAACACAGCAGCAATAGTAATGAAGAAGCGTGCAGTTTGTAGCCGTGTAGCTCACAGTACCACAGTAGAGAATAGTAAACCAGAAGCGTAAAGTGTAAGCCGTGTGGCTCACAATGAAACAACAGCAATAGTAATCTAAAAGATAGGAGTGTAAAGTTGTGTGTGACAGACAGTAACACAGCAGCAGTAGTAATCCAAAAAGAAAGGAGTGTAAAGCTGTGAGGCTTACAGTAACACAGCAGCAGTACTAATCCAAAAAAAAAGAAGTGTAAAGATGTGTGGCTCACAGTAAACACAGCAGCAATAGTAATCCAAAAGCGTGGAGTGTAAAGCCGTGTGGCTCACAATTACACAGCAGCCTTTAGTAATCTAAAAGCGTGGAGTGTGAAGCCGTGTGGCTTTCAATAACACAGAAGTCAATAGTAATTTAAAAGCGTCAAGTGTAAAGCTATGAAGCTCACAATAACACTGCAGCTATAATTATCTAAAAGATAGGAGTGTGAAGCCGTAGTGACTCACAGTAACACAGCAGCAATAGTAATCCAAAAGCGTGGAGTGTAAAGCCATGTGGCTCACAATTACACAGCAGCTATGGTAATCTAAAAGCGTGGAGTGTGAAGCCGCGTGGCTTACAATAACACAGAAGCAATAGTAATTTAAAAGCGTCAAGTGTAAAGCTATGTAGCTCACAATAACACTGCAGCTATAGTTATCTAAAAGGTAGGAGTGTGAAGCCGTGTGACTCACAGTAACACAGCAGCAATAATAATCTAGAAGCGTGGAGTGTGAAGCCGTGTGGCTCACAATAACACAGCAGCAATAGCAATCTAAAAGCGTGGAGTCTAAAGCCGTGTGACTCACAATAACACAGCAGCAATTGTAATCCAGAAGCGTAATGAGTGAAGCCGTGTGGCTCACAATAACACTGCAGCTATAGTTATCCAAAAGATAGGAGTGTGAATCCATGTGACTCACAGTAGCACAGCAGCAATAGTAATTTAGAAGCGTAAGGAGTAAAGCCGTGTGTCTCATAGTAACACTGCAGCAATAGTAATCCAGAAGCGTGGTGTGTGAAGACGTGTGGCTCACAATAACACAGCAGCAATAGCAATCTAAAAGCGTGGAGTCTAAAGCCGTGTGACTCACAATAACACAGCAGCAATAGTAATCCAGAAGCGTAAGGAGTGAAACCGTGTGGCTCACAATAATACTGCAGCTATAGTTATCTAAAGGATAGGAGTGTAAAGCCGTGTGGCTTACAGTAACACAGCGGCAATAGTAATCCAGAAGCAAGGAGAGTGGAGTCGTGAGGCTTACAATAACACTGCAGCTATATTAATCCAGAAGCGTGGTGTGTATAGACGTGTGGCTCACAATTACACAGCAGCTAAATTAATCAAAATGATGGGAGTGTGAAGTTGTGTGGCTCACAATAACACAGCAGCAATAGTTATTCAGAAGCGTGAAGTGTGAAGCCGTGCGGCTTACAGTAACACAGCAGCATCAGTAATCCAGAAGCGTATAGTATGAAGATGAGTGGCTTACAATAACACAGGTGCTATATTAATCCTAAAGATAGGAGTGTGAAGCCTTGTGGCTCACAGTAACACAGCAGCAGTAGTAATCCAAAAGATAGGAGTATGAAGCCTTGTGGCTCACAATAACACAGCAGCAATAGTAATCCAGAAGCGTTGGGTGTGAACAGCGTCTGTCTATTACTATTAAAGAAATATTTGTTGAAGAGGATAGTATACACTTTAAACATAGTGTACTAAACAACTAATGTTTAGAAATTAGATAAATCATATAATAATAAATAAAGATTTACTTATAAGCAAACAATTATAACATTTTCTTAAAGAAAGGAAAATTCATCGTCTCTTAATAAACAGTTTAACATAAAATCTTAAAATATTTGAGTACTGAGGAAGGTAGTGAAACTAGAACATCCGTAAATCATAAAAGTACCAAAACATCAGAAACACGAAAAAATATTAAATATTCCAAAACTAACAGAAGTGATCAAAAAAGTCCTACACGTCGCAGTACAAGACATTCGCAAGGGTAAGTTAATACACATTATTTTACAGTCTTTGTTTTAATTCAAATTCTAATTTAATTTTTTTTTACAGATGCGTAATAGGCCGTGGTGACTCTTCTAAATCTAGAAAAATATATAAAAACTAGCTTTTACCCCCGTCGAAAGCGACGTTTATTTTTTGTGTGTGACTTGAATTTCATGTAAAAATTTTATTTCATTTTTAAATTGAAATAACAAATAAACTCGTTCTATATTAGTTTTACATATAATTACAATTAAATTTTCATATAAACTGACTAAGAAAATATATTTTTTATATCAAAATATAAAACATTTTTAATTTATGCGTTATTTGAACAACTTTTTTTTTAAATTTGGGATTTTTTTTTTTGATTCGTAAATAAGTTACCAAGGTTAGATACAAAATTTCAACTTTCTTGCACACTTTTTACTTTCGGAAAATACTGCACCCATGCCCCCTGGTGGGGAGATCTATAGGCTGGCTGTGGGCTTATTTGCGATCTGTCGGCGGTATCCAAGTTATCGAGCGGCTCGTGTGCACCTAGTTCCTTTGATAGCTTAGGGTGCGCCAATTTATGTTGAAGGACCTTTTTGTTATCAATTTAATTGATAACAATTTTTTATTTAATATCAGAAAAAGCAGCGAAACAAAAGAACTTTACAGAATACACTTATTTTACAAATACACTAACGGATTACATGGATTGATTCAATATTTTAATTGATCAGATACTAGTTTCGACGATACGTTGATGTAATTTACGATTTAATTATTTTATAATACTTGAATTTAATATTACTATGTTTATGCAACAAGAGGCTATAAGTGTGCTGACTGTTCGATGCTTCAGTTAATAATAATGTTTTAAGTACGAACATGAACGTAACGTCGATACCCAGTAGAGCTATGGTCATGACACAAAAAGCGGTTCACATTGAACAAGGTTTGGTACAATTCAAATGGATCGTTGTATCTGAGTATCAAAACAACAAATGAATAATATAAAAATGTTTAACAAACGAATTCTAAAATATAACAATAATCAGAAATAAAGGCAAGATATTTATATTTAAATATGAATATAGCATGCATTTATGAACATTCTCTTGGGCGTTGAAATTGAGATATGTTATCAAAGTTTCAATTAATGTTGAATTGGTAGTGGAGCAAGATGTCGCACTAGACGTTTTAATTCGCCTTTAATTGTTTTTATAGTGGCTAGGCGAGCCGTTAAATCATCACTGACACTCACTTTCACTATACGACTCAACATCCAGTGTGATAAAGGTAGATTCGGTTCTTTGATTAAAACCAAACTTCCGGGTTGCGGTATAACACCTGTAGAAGTTTTCCATTTTAAAAGCTGATTGCAGTGTCCAAGATAGTCATTTGACCAGCGTTTCCAGAAGCTTTGAATGCAGTCCTGAAGTTGTGTAAAGCGCTGCATTCTGCTTAGATTGATATGAGCGTCCTCTGCAGGAGCGATGCTAGTGAGTCACCGTCCTATTAGAAGATGTCCAGGTGTGATAGGAACTAGGTCGTTAGGATCATTGGAGGCGGGGTAAAGAGGGCGAGAATTGAGTATTGCCTCTATTTGAGTTAGCAGTGTGTAAGTGTCTTCGAAAGTAAAATGATTATTTTGAATAACGCGTTTAAGATGTAATTTTGTGAACTTGATGTTGCTCTCCCACAAACCTCCCCAGCTAGGCGAGTATGGTGGAATGAACTTCCACCTTACTTCCAAAACTTATTGTTTTTGCATTATTTCCATCAGATAAAAATTTACCTAAGGCCCGGCTGGCTCCAACAAAGTTTGTTCCATTATCAGAATAAATGATATTAGGTTTGCCTCTGCGCGATATGAATCGATTCAGAGCAGCTAAAAAGCACTTAGTCGTAATTTCAGTAACCAATTCTAAATGTATAGCCTTTGTTGCGAAGCAGATAAATAAACAAATGTAAGATTTTAATAATTTACTACCTCGGCCATATTTATTTCTGACCATAATAGGGCCAGCATAGTCGACGCCGGTGTCTTTGAACGGAAAGTCCAAAGAAACTCTTGCAAATGGAAAAGAACCCATTTTCGGTGATGGAAAACGCGGTTTTTGTCTGAAACTTGTCACACAGCGATGTACAATGTTTTTTGCTAATGATATGCCTTTAATGGGCCAATATTGGTCACTCATGCTGGATAATAATTTTTGAGGACCTGGATGAAATAATCTCAGGTGTTCCTTCTCCTTTATCAGCGTCGTTAATTTGTGTTTGTTGTGTAGAACGATAGGATGTCGTCTGTGAAATTCGAAATTTGAATATATAAGTCTGCCACCTACTCTGATGATGTCGTTATCGTCGAGAAAAGGATTGAGACAAAGCAATGTGCTTTTATTTGCTAAATGTGCGTTTCACTTTAGAGCTTTTAATTCAGACGCAAAATGTTCTTTTTGTGCTAACTTTACGAGAAGTTGCATTGAATCTTGTAATTCTGTAACCGTTAAAATGTCGTTTGCCTTATTTTGTTTGTTTCTACAGTTGTGTATAAAACGTAGGCAATACGCGGTGACTCTATTGAGAGTTCTTAAGTTTGAAAATGTATCAAATATAGGATTTGATTTGGTTATGGAATGATTCGCCAATATAATTGATTTCATTTCAGGTAAAGATTTTACAGTACAATTGCTTTCAGGCCATGAACTTTCTGATTGCGATAACCAGTCTGGACCTTGCCACCAGAAATTGTGATCAATTATATTACTAGCAAGAATGCCTCGCGAAATAAAATCAGCTGGATTATATTCAGTACGCACATGACGCCATTGAGTGATGGAATTCATGTCTGTCTGAATTTCGGAAACACGATTTGCTACAAACGTCTTTAATGTGTTAGGTATGCATTTAAGCCATGATAGTACAATAACTGAATCAGACCAGAGAATTATGCGATTTACCGGTACAGATATTATTGACAACAATTTTTTAGTCATTCTCGGCAGCAACAATGCTGCACATAATACCAAGCATGGAATGGTTAGCGATTTTAAAGGCGATACTTTAGACTTTAAATGTAATAGAGTTATTTTAGAAATATTTTCATTATTAGTGCTTTTAAAATATATGCAAGCACCGTATGCACGTTCAGACGCGTCACAAAAGCCATGAATTTCAATGGTTTAGAAATTACTAATTAATGACTTTCGCGGTAGAGATACGTTATTTAAGTTTGGCAACTGTTTTATTAAAGCAGTCCAAGTATTTGCTAAATGTTGTGGAACTTCGTCGTCCCAATGTAAGTTAACTAGCCATAATTGCTGAATCATTAATTTAAAAGGTATGACACAAGGCGATAGTAATCCAAGTGGATCAAAAATTTTAGCAATAAATGATAAAATATTTCGTTTAGTTAATTTAACAGGTGGTTCAAAATGTGCAATACTGTATTTGAAACAGTCCGTTTCAGAGCTCCATTTGACACCTAACATTTTGAAATGTTCTATATCTGCGTGTTCGATATAAAAATGTTTGTCGTTTGTTGTATTGTCCAAGTCGACTAATACAGCAGGATCATTGGATATCCATTTACGTAGATTAAATCCTGCACTGCTTAAAATTTTAATAATTTTATTGCAGCCTTGTTTGAGCTCTTCTAGATCATTTGACCCAGTCAGCATGTCATCAACATAAAATTCATTGATGATTGTGTTTGCAGCATTTGGATGTGCAGTTGTGTTGTTGTATCCTTGCTGCGTTAAGCTTTTTATTGCAAAATAAGCTGCAGATAATGTACCGTAAGTTACAGTGTTTAACTGATAAGCTTGTAGTTTGTCGTCTAGGTTATCTCTCCAAAGAATCTGTTGAAGATTTCTTTGAGATGGGTGTACCAGTATTTGTCGGTACATCATTGCAATGTCTGCTACGACTACATATTCGTATTGACGAAATTTTGATAAGATAGTAAATAAGTCATTTTGAATGGTTGGCCCGTTCGCTTGTAAGGAGTTAAGCGATGTGTTTGTGCTACTTGACATAGAGCTCTCAACTTGCTTGTGGTACTACTTAGTTTTATTATACCGTGATGTGGTAAAAAATACGAAGGTTCAGACGAGGTCTGATTAGGGTTATCAGTCATGTGACCCAATTGTATATATTTGTGAATAAACGAAGAATACATAGACTTATATTGCTCGTTATTAGCAAATTTTCTTTCAAGTGATAAAAAGCGTTTAGTAGCGGCCGTCTTGGAATCTCCTAGCATTGATGCAGGCAATTTTAGTGGTAAAGTTACTACAAATCTACCATCGGAATCGCAAGTGGTAGTTTTATTGAAATGTTCTTGACACGCTTGATCCTCTATTGTTAAAGAACTACATTTTTTAACAGACTGAATTTCCCAAAACTTGGACATTTGAGTTTGTAAAGATGCATGGTAACAATGAGCATTGTTGTTGTTAGTATTAACTTTATAGTTGGTAACTATCCAACCAAAGGAAGTACGTTGCAAATTTAATCGATTATTAAACAGCTTTGTTTTGCCAACACGTAATAGTTTCCAAAATATATCGGCACCCAATAACAAATCCACCGATTGTGGTTTATTAAAACTAGGATCCGCTAGTTTTATATTAGAGGGTATTGCTAAATTGTTAATATCCAATGTAGTGTGTGGAATGTTATCAGTTATTTTGTCTATTAGGAGACAGTTTACAAATGTTTTGAAATTTGTATTTGCAGAATGTAAAGCGATCCTTACCTGCTTATTTATTTTAGTTTCCGAATTACCGATTCCCGAAATTACCACTTCCGATTTATAAGTAGGAATTTTTAATTTGCAAATTAAACGATTGGTAATGAAACTAGTTTGACTACCATTGTCAAGAAGTGCGCGAGCGATAATTGGTTTACCGTCTTTATCAAGAATGCTTACCAAAGCGGTCGAAAGCATTACTTGATTCGTCCGATTGACATGCGCAGTAAAGGCGTTAGAAGTGCTAGCTGTAGGAACAGAAGTATCCGATTTTTCTGCTTCAATATGTAGCAATGAATGGTGTTTTCTGTTGCAAGTAATGCAACTGTATTTTGAAGTACAGCCGTTAATAGTGTGACCTTTGCGTAAACAATTTAGGCACTGCTGTCTTCTTCGGATCTCGTTGATTCGATCCCTTATGTTGAGTTTTAAAAAGTTAGTACAATGTCAAATAGTGTGATCTTTATTGCAAAACAGGCATTTGTCGCGTTGTGAAAAGAGATTTATGAGGTCTTGATTTGTGAGTAACATTATAATCGCAATTGTGTTCATCTAACTCGTGAGCACGCTCGAGAATAAAAGAAAGCATAGTATTAATTTCTTGATAGTCAGTTTTAGAAATGTTTGAAGCTAGCCAATGCTTTTTTGTTTCAGAATCTATAGTTTTTTTGATATTAATATTGACACTATGTGATTCCATCTATTTTCCTACGGAATAATATTTTCTAAAGCCTTGACGTGCTTTCTAATTAAGGCTGCAGTAGCTCTTAATTTGTTACTACTCTCAGAAGTAATAGCAGGAATTTTTAGAAACGAATTAAGGTGATGTGAGATCATTTTTCTTTTATTATCGTAAGCTGTCACTAGCAAATCCCAACATAATTGATAGTTGTTAGGATCTAATTGCACCGATGCAATAGTATCAAATGCCTCATCCTTCAACGAACGACGTAAGACGTGTCGTTTTTTAAAATTAGAGTATTTTTTTATTTATTTAGGCTTTGGCTTATTCAGCCTTTTTGCCATAGAATTTTATTTGTAAAATTATATAAAAAATTTACATATAAATTATAATTATTCTAATAAATACAAATAAATTGATTCTTTTTAAAAAATTAAACTTAAAATTAAATACATACTAAATAAAATATTCTAACTTATATTACACTTCTATATTGTTTTCTACCACTAGGTTTGTTACTATTTTTGCTGTTGCTTCATTTGTCATTAAATAGGATATGTTGACTGGGAACTGTGTTACAATACATAATTTATTTAAAAGTCTATCAATTTTTGATGCTAAAAGATGACACCCTAGAATTATATGGTCCAAAGAACCTTCTTCTCCACATCTACAATTTAGTGTGTCTTTTATATTTATTTTGTATAGATGAGCTGGACATCTAGAATGCCCAGATTTCATTCGACAATTTGTTGAAATATATCTCCGTGAATGATTTTTAACCATGTGGTTGTTGGAATTTTTTGATTCGCTGCAAAAAACAACTTTCCAGTACTTTGACTTTTCTCATTATATATATTCTGCCATTCTGCTATACAATTTTCTTTAATTATTTTTTTGGAATCATTTATTGACCAATTTATTTTGATTATTTCTCCATCTACACAAGCTTCTTTGGCAAGTTTGTCAGCCATGTCCAGGAATCCAAATAAGTTTAACATTGATATCACTTTTTTCCATTTTTAAAAGATATTCTTTAATTAAACATATTTTGTTATTATTATTGTTTTTGAATTTATTGTTATTTAAAGATACACAAACACTACGAGAATCAGTGAAGATTAATATATTTTTATTGTCAGTGTTTTGTATTATTTCCAGTAATTTCATAATTGCTGTTATTTCTGTATTATAAGAATTTGTGATATTGTTAAGGTTGTATTTATATTGTTGATCTGTATTATAATTGAAAATGCCAATTCCTCCAGTTTTAGAGTTTTTTTCGAATGAACCATCGGTAAACTATATACTCCAGTTTATATCATCTTTTGGTATATATTCCATATATTTTTGATAAATTATTTCCTTGCTGTCATTCTTCTTGAACAAATTTATTACTGTATGTATTGTTGTCATGCTTAACTCTAATGGAAATTTGAAAAAAGGTATAATGTTATGTACCTCTAATTTCAAGTTATTATATTTATCAAAACTAGTTAAAAGTGCCGGTTTTTTATGAGTTGTCCAATATGGTTTATTATAAAGAACATATAGTTTAGATAATCTTGTATTTAAGGGGCCACATGAGTTATGTCTGTTTTTACAAAAGAAACTGTCTGATATTTGTTGTATTCTGATATTTACCGGAGGAATATTAGTTTGATAGTTGAGGATTTGGATTGGTGTTGAAACCATTGCACCTAATATTATTCTTAAACATTTGTTTTGTATAATTTCAATTTTTTTTAATCTTGAGTTATTTGCGGTGCAGATCATAGTACTAGAATAGTCAATATGCGGTCTAACAATAGCTTTATACATTTTTATTAAGGTTGTTGGGTGTGCGCCCCATTTGTATCCTGCTATACATCGCATCAAATTTAAGCCTTTTTGACATTTGTTAATAATATGTGCAATTTCTTTCGCCCAAGTGCTTTTCGTATCAAAGAATATACCCAGAAAATTGGTATTTGAACTAACAGTTATATTTTTGTTTCTGATGGTTATTTTTGGACTGCAGTTTATTCTATGCCTTGTAAATATAACTATTTTACTTTTTTCTGACGATATATTTAATTTGATTTCCTTTAGTAAAATATCTAGTTTTCTTAATTTTGATTGTAATCTGTTTTGAGCTATATCTTGTATATGGCCCATACTATAAATAACCATGTCATCTGCATACATCAGTACTGTTGTGTTGTTATCTGATAATGTTGTTAACTTTTCTGTGTATATGTTTAATAATAAGGGAGATAATATTGAGCCTTGTGGAATTCCGTGATTACATAGTATAGGACCAGTTACCTTATTATTGTATCTAACAGTTATTTCTCTATTTTGGAAGTAGTTTATAATGCAGTTGGATATCTTGGAAGATATACATATGTTTTCTACTTTTTATTTTAATATTTTTAGATTAACATTGTCATAAGCAGCTTCAATGTCAATGAAAGCAGCTATCATAAAATGATTTTTCTGTATGTTCTTTGAATATCGATATTCAATATGTTTAAGTTATGCTGCGTACTTCTTGTTTTTCTAAACGCAAATTGTAACTCAGGTAATCTTTTATGATGTTCGAGATACCATTCCACTCTATTTTTATGATTGATTCCATATTTTTTTTTTTTTTTATTTATTTAGGCTTTGGCTTATTCAGCCTTCTTGCCATAGAATTTTATTAGTAAAATTATATAAAAAATTTACATATAAATTATAATTATTCTAATAAATACAAATAAATTGATTCTTTTTAAAAAATTAAACTTAAAATTAAATACATACTAAATAAAATATTCTAACTTATATTACACTTCTATATTATTTTCTATCACAAAGTTAGTTACTATTTCCGCCGTTGCTTCACTTGTCATTAAACAGGACATGTTGACTGGGAACTGTGCTACATTACATAAATCATTTAAAAGTCTATCAATTTTTGATGTTAAAAGATAACACCCTAGAATTATATGGTCCAAAGAACCTTCTTCTCCACATCTACAATTTGGTGTGTCTTTTATCTTTATTTTGTATAGATGAGCTGGACATCTAGAATGCCCAGATTTCATTCGACAATTTGTTGAAATATATCTCCGTGAATGATTTTTATTAAACCATGTGGTTGTTGGAATTTTTTGATTCGCTGAAAAAAACAACTTTCCAGTACTTTGACTTTTCTCATTATATATATTCTGCCATTCTGCCATACAATTTTCTTTAATTATTTTTTTGGAATCATTTATTGACCAATTTATTTCGATTATTTCTCCATCTACACAAGCTTCTTTGGCCAGTTTGTCAGCCATTTCATTCCCTTTTATGCCTACATGTCCAGGAATCCAAATGAGTTTAACATTGATATCACTTTTTTCCATTTTTAAAAAATATTCTTTAATTGAACATATTTTGTTATTATTATTGTTTTTGAATTTATTGTTATTTAAAGATACACAAACACTACGAGAATCAGTGAAGATTAATATATTTTTATTGTCAGTGTTTTGTATTATTTCTAATAATTTCATTATTGCTGTTATTTCTGTATTATAAGAATTTGTGATATTGTTAAATTTGTATTTGTACTGTTGATCTGTATTATAATTGAAAATGCCAATTCCTCCAGTTTTAGAGTTTTTTTCGAATGAACCATCGGTAAACCATATACTCCAATTTATATCATCTTTTGTTATATATTCCATATATTTTTGATAAATTATTTCCTTGTTGTCATTCTTCTTGAACAAATTTATTTCTGTATGTATTGTTGTCATGCTTATTTCTAATGGAAATTTAAAAAAAGGTATAATGTTGTGTACCTCTAAGTTCAAGTTATTATATCTATCAGAACTAGTTAAAATTGCCGGTTTTTTATGAGTTGTCCAATATGGTTTATTATAAAGAACATATAGTTTAGATAATCTTGTATTTATGGGGCCACATGAGTTATGTCTGTTTTTACAAAAGAAACTGTCTGATATTTGTTGTATTCTGATATTTACCGGAGGAATATTAGTTTGATAGTTGAGGATTTGGATTGGTGTTGAAACCATTGCACCTAATATTATTCTTAAACATTTGTTTTGTATAATTTCAATTTTTTTTAATCTTGAGTTATTTGCGGTGCAGATCATAGTACTAGAATAGTCAATATGCGGTCTAACAATAGCTTTATACATTTTTATTAAGGTTGTTGGGTGTGCGCCCCATTTGTATCCTGCTATACATCGCATCAAATTTAAGCCTTTTTGACATTTGTTAATAATATGTGCAATTTCTTTCGCCCAAGTGCTTTTCGTATCAAAGAATATACCCAGAAAATTGGTATTTGAACTAACAGTTATATTTTTGTTTCTGATGGTTATTTTTGGACTGCAGTTTATTCTATGCCTTGTAAATATAACTATTTTACTTTTTTCTGACGATATATTTAATTTGATTTCCTTTAGTAAAATATCTAGTTTTCTTAATTTTGATTGTAATCTGTTTTGAGCTATATCTTGTATATGGCCCATACTATAAATAACCATGTCATCTGCATACATCAGTACTGTTGTGTTGATATCTGATAATGTTGTTAACTTTTCTGTGTATATGTTGAATAATAAGGGAGATAATATTGAGCCTTGTGGAATTCCGTGATTACATAGTATAGGACCAGTTTACTTATTATTGTATCTAACTGTTATTTTTCTATTTTGGAAGTAGTTTATAATCCAGTTGGATATTTTGGAAGATATACCTATGTTTTCTACTTTTTCTTTTAATATTTTTAGATTAACATTGTCATAAGCAGCTTCAATGTCAATGAAAGCAGCTATCATATAATGATTTTTACTGTATGTTCTTTGAATATCGATATTCAATATGTTTAAGTTATGCTGCGTACTTCTTGTTTTTCTAAACGCAAATTGTAACTCAGGTAATCTTTTATGATGTTCGAGATACCACTCCAGTCTGTTTTTGATGATGGATTCCATAGTTTTGCCCATACATGATAGTAAAGTAATTGGTCTGAATGATTCTTCTTTGTTTGGATCTTTTCCTGGTTTTAATATAGGAACAACGATATGTTTTTTCCAGTCTAATGGTATATCAGCAGTGTTTAATGACAGATTATATATTTGTGTAAGATGAACTATTGCATTGTCAGGTAAGTTTTGTATCATTTTGTAATTTATTCTATCAAATCCTGTGCTACTGTTTTTATTATGATTTAACGCGAAATTTACTTCATTTTTATTTATGTTATTATCTAGAAAATTATCTTTTACGGTGGTGGTGGTAGTAATATTTAAATTGTTGTTCTGTGGAAATTTTTTTTAATGAATTCTTCTATTAAATTTTTATTATCACTTATCCTTTAAGTACTATAGCTTTTATTGTTAATTTTTCTTATATTATTCCAGACAATGTTGGTTGTTGTGTTTGGGTTTAAATTCTTGCAGAAATTTTGCCATTCTATTTTTTTTCTGGCTCTAAAATATCGTCTGGTTTTAGCTTGATGTTTTTTATAATTTAAATAATTCGCCATTGTCATGTTTTTATTAAAAATAGTTAGTGCTAATTTTCTTTGAGCTATCATTTTATTGCACTCTGTGTCCCACCAAGACGGTTTTATTTTATTAAGAGTTTTATTATACAATCTGGTAGATGGAATATGTATGTCTGCCGAATCATTAATAACATCTCTAAATTGCTTGTATTTGTTTTCAACATATTGGGGATTACTTGTAATTCCATTTGTGGTAAGGTTTGAAATTCTGCTTTCTATTTCAAGGCTATATTTCTCCCAATCTGCTTTTCGGAAATTTCTCCTCGTTAAATATTCTGATGTACCGTAACGGTCTTTAATATAGTTATTCAGACAGAAAAAAATTGGGTAGTGATCACTACCTAAGCTATCTGCAAGAACTTGCCACGAAGTAATTTGTTGTGTTAACGTCATTGATACCAATGTGAGATCCAATATACTGTCCCTTGTACTGAGATTGCTTACTCTAGTTGGTTTATCATCGTTCATAATATTTAGATTTTCGTTTTCTATGAAATCTAACAATTTGTTACCTTCATACTGACTACCTGGACAATTTAAATTCCAAGCAAGATTAGTCGCGTTAAAATCTCCAGCAAGTATAAGAGGAACATCTATTTGTTGTTTTATCTGTGACCAATTAGAATTAGATAGTTTATGATTCGGTTTAGCATAGATTGATAAAATACATATTACATCAGTTTCGTTATGTGTTAAAATTATTCCAGCTATTTCGACCGAATTAAATGGGTTATTTAGCATTACTCGTTTATATTTTATAGATTTATGAATCAAGATAGCAACACCCCCGTGGGGATTATAGTTTATATTCTGTATCCTATCTTCTCTTTCAATAAAATAGCCTTTGATGTTGAAATTGAGATTTTTTGTTAAAAACGTTTCTGATAGTATGCATATATGTATGTTAATATATCTGACTCCTCTGCAATTCCATTGAATACAATTTATCATTTTAACTGTTTTAATTAATGATTCATTTTTATATCTGATGTCTTGTTTTTCGATTTATTTATATATTTTATTTTTTCTTTATGTTTATATAATTGTTGTTGATTTAATATTTTAGTAAATTTATTAACCGATTAGGTTTAGTGATGTGAATAGAGTTTTTATTAAAAAAAAAATTATTTTATATATTGATGTTTTCTTACAAGTTTGGCCATTGTACACTAGATATTTGTTTCTTGTAGCTTCTAAAAGATTAGGATGTAATATTAGGGTCTTTGTTTGTATCTTTAATTTTGTCATCATTATTTTTATTATATATTGATTTATAGCAGGTATCATTATCATTGTTTTCCATTGTAATATTAGGTTTCTCTTGGTTGATTTGCTTTCTGTTTTTTCCTTGATTAGTTTTCTTAAGGAATGTGTCACTTTTTTCATTGTTTGGTTTCTTTTCTTCTCTTCTTCTTTTTGGAATTGGTTCTTTAGTGGATGTCGTAGGTTGTGGTTGACTGTAAGATCTTTGTAATGAGTTACCTGTATTTGATTTATTCACTCTGGTATTGGTTCTTTTGGTTAAAGGGTTTGGTTTGTATGTTGGAATTATGTTGATACTATTGTATTTATTAGTGATATTGGGAAAAGTCTCATTGTAATTTAGAGCTTCAAAAGAGTTTTGAGTTCTTACTGAGTATAAATAGTCTGTATTTTTTTCTGTTAATTCTAATTTTGCTTCATAAAAACTGAGATTGTGTTAGGCCATGAGATCTTTTATCCTGATTTGTCTTTTTTTTTCAGGACATTCATTGTCTGTAGCCTCGTGGTTAACTTTACAATTTATGCATGTCGGATTAGGAGATGTGCATGCAGTACGTAAATGATCTTCACTTCCGCAGAATTTACATTTTGCTACTTTTGCTCTACATTTTGTGGCTGCATGTCCAAATTTAAAACAATTATAACATTGTATCGTCTGTTGTACAAATGGTTCACATGCTCGTCTCACTCTCCACATGTAAACATAAGCAGGAATAGCAAGTCCTTCAAAGAATAATTTCACTGTTGTACTGGGTTCATATTTTATAGCTCCGTCAACTCTTAGTTTTCGATTTAACCTTTGCACTCTCGTTACTTTAAAAGGTGGACACTTTATATTATTTAAAATGGTTTCTTCCGAATTATCTATATCAACACCTTTTATAATAGCTACTTTTGTGCACCAGTAAAATGGGATAAACGCTTCATATCCATTGTTTTTCAGCAATGTTGATTTGGTAATTTCGTTAGCTAGTATTGCATTAGCACATTGAACGATTACTCTATTTCTTCCCACTTTTTTAACTTCTATTTTATTAGATTTATTGCTAATTTTGCAAATTATTTCTGCTAATTTAAGAGAACTAAAAAATGTATTTCCATCACTATTATTTTTAACAATCATTACTTTATACGAGTCATATTTTGTTTCTGTGTTGTATAAATTATTATATATTTTTTTAACATTGTCACTATTGTTATTTAAGTTTTCTGCCATATCACTGGATGTTTTTTCCGTAGGAAATGATTTGTTAGTCACAGAACTGTTTTTATTGTTCGGATTTTTATCGGGAGGTTCAGCCTCCATATCCATATTGTTAATTAACCAGTGATAATTAAATAAAAGTTACTTCACTTTTTAGTAATATCACTTAATAATAATAAAATTATAATTTAAATACAAATAAATCACAAAAAAAAAAGAAAAAAATATTATAATTTGCAAAAAAAAAATCACTATTTATTTTATTGTTTTGTTCATTGTAAACACGTGCACTCACTAAGGAGTCTCGATGCGAACTGATTAGAGTATTTAACTTGATTGTGAAGCAAGCTTACAAATGTGGCTTTAAATTCATCCCATTGTTCTATGTTTCCCGAAAAACGTTGGAACGTTAATTAAGGATAAATGCATGTCCTCATCTGATGATACTGATGGTTTTGTATCAGGTGTAGATACTGTCTGAATTGCAAGTGATTCAGAAGCTGAAATAATTTTATTGATAATTTTTCCTATATTAATGTATTGTGTAGAAAAATCTTTATTTTCGCTATCATTGCGATCTATATCAGCTTGATCTTTAACTAATTCATGCATTTGTGCATGAACTTTATTAATTGAAGACATTAGTGGTTGCTATTGTTTATACCAAATTTTTATTTCTTCCACATCGTACGTGGATGAATCTGTTATATGAATATATTCAATAGCCTTGCTGCATTGTTTTAATGATAATTTGATTTGATGTACTTTGGTATTTAAAGTTTTTAACGACATTGTGAATGTCGCTTTAAATAATCTTTATGATTCTTTTTTAAATTTAATATTTAAAAATGATTTGTTTTGTATATTATTGTTAGAAATAATATGAGTCGTGGGCGTAACAGACGTAATACGATTTATGTGTTCCAGTACACAGATAGGCTAGTTTGAATGTATATTCAAACGTTTACAATGGAATAGGAGTATTCGCTTAATAAATGCAATTAGTATATATGCCCTACACAGTCATAGTCCAGTAGTAGAACGGTAAATGACTTAAAGTATAGGAGGCAAAACTGTGTTCAAATAACACGAAATACATTGCTCAAAACAGTCATAGTCTAGTATTGACGTTAAATGACTGGATTAAAGGAGGCAACGGCTTATTAACTACAAAGGAAAACCAAATAAACGATAATATTCGAGCGAGTATGACGCATGAATGACGCAAAGAATGTTATAAATTCATTGATGGCCAAACACCTTGAAATAATGCATTAACAACTAAACCGTGGTATATGTAAAAGTTTATAAAAAATAAAATGTAACTGCAAAAACCCAAAATAGAGATAATATTAAGGATAGGTGGAAATTATAATAATGTTCAGGAATACCTTGACCACCACTGGCGATTAGAAGTTCTTTGTTCAAAATTGAATCCAAAATAGCTGCAACGGATGCGTAGTTTCTTATAAGAATTGGGCGCAAAAATGAGGTTTTTTGCTGGTATGTTCACCTTGCTGATGAATATCCGGTTTGAAGATGACCAAAATAGTTGGGGAGTTTGGACCTTGTCTAGATCTATAGGCTGGCTAGAGCGTATTTATGATCTGTCGGCGGTATCAAAGTTCTCGAGCGGCTCGGGGGCGCTCAGTTCCTTTCAATAGCTTAGGGTGCGCACAATTTATTTATGAAGGACCTTTTTGTTATTAATTTATAAATACCAATTTTTTATTTATATCAGCAGAAACAGCGAAACAAAAGAACTTTCCAGAATACATTTATTTTACAACTGCACTATTAAATTACATGGATTGATTAAATATTTTAACTGATCAAAATACTAGTTTCGACACTATGTTGATGTAACTCTCGGTTTTAATTATTTTTTAATATTTGAAATTGATATTACTTTTGTTTATGCACCAAAGGTTAAAGCGTGCTGACTGTTTGATGGCTCAGGTAATAATGATGAAATACGAACATAAACGTAGTGTCGATGCCTAGTAGAAATGTGGTCGTGACACAAAGGCAGTTTGCATGAGAAAGGTTCAATACCACTTAAAGGGAGCGTTGTATCTGAGTATAAAAACAAATACGCATAAAATGTAAATGTTTAACAAAAAAATTCTTAAAAATAACATTAATCAAAAAATAAAGGCAAGATATTTATATATAAATATGAATATTGAATGCGTTTATGAACAAATATGATGCAGTATTTTTATTTAAAAATTAATTCTACATTAAAATAAAAATGTGAATAGTGATTTATTAAAAGTTTTTTACGTTTACTAACTTTCGTCTCCTAATTTGTTCTATAAGTAGGTTTAAGAAGTTCGTCCATTGATCGGACACGCAAAGACGGCTTCTTAGTGCTTTGTAATTCATTTCTGAGATTATTATCATTTGCGTCTTTATTGTGTAATCTAGCAGACCCAGAGGCAGATCCAATGTCTGTAAGATAAATGAAATTAATTACTGATGCTGTAGTATGATGAATATCACGCATGATTCTTCTTCACACAGGCTCCGAACCGCCAAACCTTGTAAATATAAAATAAGTACCATCAAACATAAACATGGATAGTTTTAATCGAAAGAAAGTAATCTTATTTATCTATTCTTGCTAGATAAGCATATTTGCTTAGTTGTAATTACCTTGTAAATAAAAAAAAAAAAAAAATTTATCTATTCGACATGAATCTTCAAATATTATTTACCTGGGGGATCTGAGAAGTCCATTAGTAGTTTATACCAGCTCACACTATGCCCTAGACTTAGTGAGTTCTTAGTGAATGGTGAAATATCTTTAACTAGGTAAAACCTTTAAAATAAATAAAATTATTACTTGTGTTCATACAAAAATCTTTGATAGTAAAATTAATTTTAAATAAATTCCAATAAAGTGAAACTCAGTTTTTAAATTTCTTGACTTTATTATAGCGAATTATCGCAAAAGAATAAGACCTTTCATGATAGTAAAAATATATTTATATATATATAAATTAAGGTACCTGGGGCTTTACATTGCAAGAAACTCAAGTATGAAGCAGCATGTTATTCAAACAGCTAGGAAATCCGAAGAGAAATTGATGACGCTAAGCTGATTGATGCCAAATCTGAAGGGTCCCAAGGCAAATAAGAGACGGGTGCTAGCTTCTGTAGTACACTCAGTAATGCTGTATGCTGCACCGGTATTGGAAGAAGTAATGAGGCACAAAAAGTACAGGAGTATGCTGATAGGTGTACAACGCAGAACGGCAATACGCGTTGGCAGCGCTTGTCGAACCATTTCGGCAGAAGCGGTGCAAGTGATTACCGGAATGGTACCACTGGCACTAATGGTGGAAAAGAGGAAAAAGGTGTTTATGCACAGAGAGGTGAAACGCCAAGAACTAAGGTCAGAAACAGTGCAGAATTGGCAGAAAGAGTGGGAGAAGGATACCCGAAGGGCGGTGTGGACAAAAAGGCTGATAAAGAACATAGGCACATGGGTAAATCGAAAGCACGGAGAAGTTGATTATTTTGTAACACAACTGCTCGGAGGGCATGGATGTTTCGGGAGCTACCTGAAGCGATTCAGAAAGAGAGAGACCGACATGTGCTGGTACTGTGAGCAGGTAGATACACCGGAACAACCGTTCTTTATGTGCGACCGATGGGCGACTTTGAAACAAGTAGTACGAACGACGACAGGAACCATATTGACAGCAGATAATATTGTCAATATAATGCTGGAAAAGCAAGGGTACTGGAACGCGGTACAAGCCTTCGCTACGAAAATACTGAAAACGAAAGAAGTGAACGCCAGTACGAAAACATAGAGAAATCGGGTATTAAGAACCAGCTTAAAGTAATGCATTATGCGGTTCCAGGCTGAATTCTAGGCGAGTAAGGAGAGGTGGTTTTAGTTGGTAGGCGGCCTCGAGATGAGGGCGAATCCAACACTTCTTGCCGCGCAGGAGCTAGCCTTGAAAGGTCTCCCCTCCCCTACAACAAAAAAAAAAAAAAAAAAATATATATATAAATATATATATATATATAAACATATAAATATATTATATTATATTATATATATATATATATGTATATATGTATACATATATATATATATATATATATATATATATATATATATATATATATATATATATATTTATATACATATTTTATTATTTATTTTAGTTACAACGTTGACACTTTATAGAATATTATATATAATTTATATATATTATATTTATAGAATATTATTTTTAATTATAGAATGTTCTATAGACCAGAAATGTACATTTTCTATACTTTTCTAGTATAAATAGTACTATACAAAACATTTATTTAAAAAGCAGAAAAAGACTTACTCTTCTTGGTGGAAATGTGGGTCCTCCACTACCAAATTATATTGTTCCCCACAAATTGGGCAAATTACGGAGTTGGGATCATCATGAACTGCTTCTCTCATCTCTGAAATATGTAATAATTGGTTTTTCATATTGAAGCTATCAGTAATTAAAATACAAAAACAAAAGCGGAGCCCGGATTTATCTGCAATAAAAATAATGTAATAAGTAATGCATATAACTCGTTTTAACTTTCTGGAAGACAATAACAACTCAGAATTATGTAAGGTAAACAAAATGGTTATAGAATATAAATACATAAATAGGTAAAAAATACAATAAAACTATGTAAAAACTAATTTAATAAGCGTTTTCGCTAAAATAATAAAGCATATGCACAACTACAATATATAAGAAATAGAATTTATTGATATTTACCTTTATTTATTGACTAATGGCTTCTTGAACTATTTTTTAATTTTTTAATTTTTTTTAGCAAACTTTTCGTAAACTTTTTTGATTAAGTGATACAAGTTATTCAAACACCTGAAACTTTGGCCGCTGGGTATATTAAACAACATTTAGGTAAATGTGACGTTACTTTCACTTAGTTGCTATCTCTGTCTAGTCCATGTCTCTGCATATATCTCTGCAGCATACCTAGCACAGATTTTTTTTATCCAAATAACAAATAGTACGACATCTTACGTCAAAAATATAATTTCATATAAGTTGTCTGTTTTCTTTGTTTTAGATAAGGCGCTATGGCAATTGACAAATCAGTGTCATTCCTCTTCCTAAGATGCAACAACCCCTAGGACAGACTAAGAGTACAGACATGTTACGTCATATATATATAGCGCTTAAACTACAATTCGATTTCTTAAGTGCTATATCTCCGTGAACATTTAGATATTTAATAAAATAATAACGCCAATATACATTTATTAATATCAAGTCCAATCAACAATTGAAAAATCGACTACTAAAAAATGAGTACATACATGAGTAAAATGAAACTTCCTTTGCTTGTAATCAACGGGACTTAATTACGCGGATTTATTCCAATTTCTGGTTTAATGTGGTTCCTCAAATTTAATAGTATTAGATATATAAAAATATGCTAGGTTCATTATTTAAGTAACAAGTAAACACCCCTAGCAACTTACGTAATGAACTCGATTTAACCTTAAGAAACACATGTGTCAATGAGATAGCACTACTAATGTCATAAGACAGAGCGAGAGGCATAATTGTACCCTAAGTGCCCCTAAAGAACCTAAGTCCGAGAATCAATATATAAGTTTTATGAGCACCGTACACCTGAGATGGCGATATAGCGTCTCTTGCTAATTCATTCATACTAATTAAGAACGAAATATGTCGCCAACTTAGATTTTGGGCAGTCTTATCACGGTTCTCAGCGAAGATAGAAGCTTGTCGATTCTCAGGTCCAGAATACTTGAGCAATCGCGCGGCTTCCTACCACGTTTTCTTATTAGACGAATTAGCGATTATTTGCTATACAAACAATTCCGATTCGCGAAAATTATATAATTAGTGCCAGATCGTTGACCTGTAATCACGTGTTGTTGTTAAATTTTTGAAGTGAGTACTAATCTAAAGTGTATATATTGTTAAATGTGTTGTTATCGCTTTAAATACACGTAATTTAAAACCAAGTGTGTGTAGTTCCTGCATCGTCCAATATCCGCTTCCTTCCAGCCCCAACGACTCCACGTGTTCCAATCGACCCTCATCTAAGTATTTGAGAAGATCGCGAAACTACGAATTGTAAAGTACTTGATTATATACGTTACTGCTTTTATATAAATATACGGACATACGCCTTTATACACAGACGTGTCCCAATTTCGCTCGTGCATTAACTACCCCACTGTGTTAGCTTCTCCTTATGCTCGCAGAACCTCTATTCGTTCATTTGAGAGAATCCGCGGTTTAATTAGTTCGTGAATAATCAGTTCCCTTAATAGCGTTGGTTCAAGTTCCTGAGCTTTGGCGCGTGGTGTTAGTATCGCCCTAGCGGGACGCGCATGTAAGTACCGGGGCTTCGACTTTTAGTATTACCCGGATTCACTTCTTTGTCACTCCCTGTTTTGTTACCCGAGGTGCTCTGGCTGATAATATATTTTGACAGCTCGATATAACCTAAAAGAACTAAACCCTGTATTGATGTTTTATTATGCTAATGCCACTTTTTAAAATTACGTGATTTTACCGATTAGTCGAAATCGTCAAATACACAATTATACATAGATACACACGGTCCACACCTTTAGAGCGGGACCCGTGCTATTAATTTATAACCCCATTTTCGAAGTTCTCGTATCCAGTCGCCGTCCATATTATTTGGCCTAACCGCTATTACCCCCCCGCACCTTTTACCTACCACTGATAAGTGCTACATTCTATTTGTCCGGTTGATTTAAATTTCTTGTGGAATGCTTTTTGTTTAAGTGCTAAAATTATCTTTCCAACTAATTTAATTGCCAACAGTCTAGCGTTCATTACAATAAGTGACGGCGAGGGTTACATTTGGTGACAGCTGAAAGTGGGAATAATTTAAATCAACAAACCACTAGTGATATTTTAAATATATATCCATCATGCCGAACAACGGAATAGACGCAACGGGGACTACCCCTAGGCCAAGTGGGGCACACAACAGGCTGCTAGAGGGTCTGCAGCTAATTCCAAAATATGATGGAAAAGACAATCCAAAGAAATTTTTGCGGCAAATAGACAGGATTGGTAACAAACAACTTGGACGACCAGTGCAAGGCACTGGCTTGTATGCAGAACCTGATTGGGTCGGCCGAAGCACACGTCGAGAACAACGAAGTGCTTAGCGAGACGAGAGTTTCGAAGTGGTTCTAATAAATCAAACGCTTGAGTCACAGATACGAACTAAACTTTATTCCAAATCTCACATTTACTACACATATAAAAATACAGTATTACATAGTTGGTAGTAGATGGCACTACTGGTATAATTGACTGATATTGTCGATACAAAATAGACATAAAATAACACCCCTACTTATCGCAATATCCACTATTACAGATAAATACAAATTTAATCTAAACAAACTATCCCAAGAAGTAACATAAATTTATAATGCTTTGCTGAACATAAACTTTTCGTTAAAATGTCAGCTGGCATATCAGCTGTTGGCACATATAGTACTTTAACAATTTTATCTTTTACTAAATCACGACAAAAATGATATTTGATATCAATATGCTTTGTACGTTTATGAAAGACTGGGTTTGCACACAACTTCTGTGCGCCTTGGTTATCATTGAATATGCTTATTGTGTACATCTTATTGGTTATTTCATACTGTAATTCCTTAAGATATAATGCTTCTCTACATGCCTCAGATAGACCAATATACTCAGATTCAGTACTGAAGAGGGCTACACATTTCTGTTTCCTACATTCCCATGATATTACACCATGAGACAACAAAAAACACATCCCAGTATATGATCTCCTATCTTCAGAGTTAGAAGCCCAATCAGCATCAACATAGCCTCTTATTTCTGAGTTACCATCTTTACAATATTTTATTCTATAAGATTTAGTTCTTTTAAGATATCTCAATAATCTCTTTGCATATTCCCAATGCTGTTTAGTGTAGCAATTATTGAATTGACTCAAAAAACTTATAGAATAACTAATATCTGGCCTAGTTAAGACTGACAGGTACATCAAGCTACCAATTAGTTGTTGATAGGGCACACATTTATTTACACCTACTTCACCTTTACTTACATTTAATTTGACCTCCATAGGTGTATCAACAACCTTACAATCACTTAAATTAAATTTGTTCAATAATTGTTCAATATAAGTTTGCTGGTTCAAAGTTACATATCCTTTATCTTTGTTAAAGGTTACATTCATTCCAAGACATAGTTTAACATCACCTAAGTCTTTAATGCTAAACTTATTAGATAAAATCTGTTTCAAGCTCTTAGTTTCAGTTTTATCGTTGGAAAATATAAAGAAATCATCGACATAGACTGTTACAATGGTCTTACATTTGTTATTATCCTTTATATACATACATGGCTCTATTTTTGATCTTTCATAACCATTACTGATCAAACAATCATCTACCTTTTTATTCCAGGCCCTAGAGGCCTCCTTAAGTCCATAAATTACCTTTTTAAGTTTTAATACTTTACTAACTGAACTACTACTATTATAACAATCTGGCATTTTCATGTAAATGGTTTCCTCTAAATCACCATTTAAAAACGCAGTCTTAACATCTAAATGAGTGACATCTAAACCTAACTTTACAGACAATGCAAATAATAGTCTAAGAGTTGTATGTCTCACTACAGGCGAAAATGTTTCAGTATAGTCCACACCATGTTTTTGGGTGAAGCCCTTTGCGACTAGACGAGCACGGTAACGCACATTGTTTTCACTATCGTACTTTTTCCGCAACACCCACTTGCACTGCACTATAGTACCATCTTTTGGAACATCTACGAGTTCCCACGCACTATTTTTCTCGAACGACTGTAGCTCTTCCTGCACTGCCGCTAACCACTGTGCTTTCTCAGATCCTTCCAAGGCTTCTTGCAACAATATCTCACCCGTGAACATCTGGTCATCTTCTATGCAAGCACTTGCAAATCCAAATCTGTCTGGCTGCTTTCTACGCCGAGGACCACTTATTGTGTTGACATTGTTGAGTATTATGGAGTCTTCACTGTTTGTTGCACCAGACTCTGAGCTATCTAATGTTTCATCTTCACAAGGTACATACATTTCATCACTGTCATCCATGTTCAAGCTATCTGATTGTTCATGTGAATCTTTCTGAAGTGTCAAATCTTCTTCCCCTACTGGAACTGTATTCACATCATCTGAACAATGTTCCTGTACCTCCAGAAGATTATTCTCTGTCTCTATCTTCTCCAATACTATAACATGCCTACTGGTAGTGATGACATTAGACTTCGGGTTGTAAATCCTGTACCCTTTGACATCTTTAGAATAGCCGACAAGGATACACCTTTTAGCTTTTCTGTCCCATTTCAATCTCTTTTGTTTTGGCACATGTACCATAATTATGCTACCAAAAATACGTAGGTGACTTACATCAGGCTTTCTATCTGTCCATATCTCAAAAGGAGTTTTATAATTTAAGGATGTAGTCACAGTCCTGTTCTGTAAGTACACTGCAGTGTGTGCAGCCTCTGCCCAAAACCTTTTCTCGAGACCTGCATCGAACAACAGACATCTGGCTTTCTCAACAATAGTCCGGTTATATCGCTCCGAGAGTCCATTCTGCTCTGGCGTGTATGGGTTTGTTTTGTGATGTACTATCCCATGCGACATCAAAAAATCATCAAACTTGCTGTTGCAGAATTCTGCCCCATTGTCACTTCTCAAAATCTTAATCCTGCGATTAAGTTGATTCTCAACCTCTGCTTTGTATTGTTGAAAGCATTTCAACGCCTCATCCTTTGTTTTTAGGAAATAAATATATGTCATACGACTAAAATCATCGATGAACAGCATGAAGTATCTCGAACCACCTATTGACCGATTTTCCATTGGTCCACAGAGATCGGTATGCACAATATGTAACAACTCAGTACTTCTGCTACCTTCTTTGGGAAAAGGCAACCGGCTTTGCTTGCCCTCACAGCATGCGACACATGATGACTTGGACATATCAATCTTACTATCAATTGTCAATCCCTCTACAGCATCTTGCATCTTGTTCAAATACTGGCTGTTGACATGACCTAAACGTCGATGCCAAACTTCACTGGACACAGTCATTGCAGTTGCTGAACAATATTCAGACATATTCAGTTTATATACACCATTCAACAGACATGCTGTAGCCACAAGTACTCCTGCCTTATTGAAAATCTGACAACCATTGTTGTTAAATAAAACTTTGATTCCTTTGGATATAAGTTGACTAACAGACAACAGATTTGTAGTCAACTTCGGTACGCACAATACACCTTCCACTGTAATATCGTATTCACTGGCGTGCGTCTTTGTCGTAATCTGCACATCTCCAGTACATAATACAGGTATTTTATTTTTGTTTGCCACGACAATTTCCTTAATCTTAAGATCCCGCGACACATTTGACAACCATTCTTTGTTCGCGGTAAGATGAATACTCGCCCCGGAGTCAATATACCAATCGCTTTTGCTAAATTCACCATTCAAGAACACGGCTCTAAACGCATTACTACTTGTACGTTCATTATTGTTTGTATTCCATGAATTTTTGTTCGAAAATGTACACTGATTACGGTAATGCCCTGTTTGTTTACATTTATAGCATGTTATGACCTTTGGTTTTGACTTTGACATATGGGCATTGTCTCTGGTTGAAGTGCCACCAACATTCCGGTTCTTCTTATAACTCGCAAACACACCACTGGAATTAAAAACGCTGCTGTCGCCACCGTTTTCGCTTTCTTCCATGTCCAACAACTTTGTTTTAATGGCGTCTGCTGTCAATGGTATGCCGCAATGCTCGATTGCCATTATCATAGGGGAATATTTTTCTGTTAATCCCGCTAACAAAAGCGATGCGACCCACTCTTCATTAATGTTGAAACCCGTACCACTCAATTTCTGGCTTGTTTCAATTATCTGTGTCACGTACGAAGTCATTGAAACACTATTCTCGAGTCGAATGGAAATCAAACTCCTCAGCAAACTGATCCTTCTCGTAAATCCTGAGTCATCGAATAGGTTCTTCAATTTCTTCCACAGCTCATGGGTCGTTTGTACATCTTTTATGTGTACGTACAGCGACGAATCTATTGTGAGAATAAGTTTGGCTCTGGTTTTCGCGTCACCTGCTGCTCCTATTTCTTCTGGTACTGTCTCCGACTTGATGCAATCAGACAGCCCCTCCAGAATTAAGAAATTCTCAGCCGCGAAAGCCCATTCACTGTAATTCTCCCGACCTTTCAGTTTAGTTACACTGACATGATAGTTCGTCGTCATTTTCACAGTCACAGCGTTAATTACAGTTTATCTCAATCTGCAAAGACTATTTCACTAATAATGTCCACGAAAATTGCGAGAAAAACTAAAAAAATACTGGTCCCATAACCTCTAATAAATCAAACGCTTGAGTGACAGATACGAACTAAACTTTATTCCAAATCTCACATTTACTACACATATAAAAATACAGTATTACATAGTTGGTAGTAGATGGCACTACTGGTATAATTGACTGATATTGTCGATACAAAATAGACATAAAATAACAGTGGTGAGGAAGGCGCTTACCGATCGGTACACCCTGACGCTGCGAGGGCAGCAGCACAGGATACAAGCGGAGTATGATAACTGCTATCAGCACTCAGACGAAACCGTACCGGCATACGGAGCACGCTTGTCTACACTGGGCCCCCAACTACTGGATCAAGCAGCGCTAGATCTGAAGTTACCACCCACCATCAAGCCACAGTTTCTCCAGATGATACTGCTGACAAAGTTTAGGGCCGGGCTACGCCCCGAACTATCTGAACCAGTGTGCCTTTATGACTGAAATACGCGCTGAAGGTGGAAGCCGCGAAGTTGATGAGCAGGCGACACACGGCACTAGCTGGGATAGCAGCTACTGCAACAGAACGGCACCAGACCCCGACAAGACCAATGAATAATCTCCCGACCCCGCAAGTAGATCGCTATTATGCGCGATCAGGTGCGCAAGCTCATCAGGCACCAAGAATGCACCCACCTGCAAACTCCAGCAGGTCGAATAATTGTGAGACGTGTTCCGAACCAGGACACAACAGTTTTTAATGCAGATTATACCTGACCTGGCGGAACACTTTGGCTCCAAAAACCCGCAATCAGTGAAGCAACGCACCCAAACCCAGACAATGTTTTTCTTGCAGTAAAGCGGGGCACTTTAGCGCTGACTGCCGCAACGGTAGACCCCCCAGAGACCGTAACTATTGTCAAGACCGCTCGCAGGGCCCCCCTCGGCATGTGTCCGAGATCATCAGCGAGCATTACGAAGGAAGTACCCGAGCAGAAGACAACACGACTTTAAACGATCAGTTGGTTACCCTGAGCGTTCCGGGGGTAACCGAATTGTAACTACAGAGGACCGCAACGTCAGTCATATTGTTACCAGCTTACCGATCCAAGGAACAGACCGGTGGTTCCTGACAATCACGACTCGAGGATGTAAGTGCGTAATGCTGATCGACACCGGTGCGGGTATCAGCCTCATTTCGGAACACCTAGTGAGCCTAAGAGCACTGAAGCCCTTAACACTAATAATACGGGATGCACAGTCCAATGTGATAACCCATTGCGGACAAACAGACCTTAGCTTTTCCATAGCTGGGGCCAATTATAATCATGAGTTCGAAGTTGTCAACAGGATTAGTTTTGACGACATCGTGGGTATGGATTTGTTAAAAAAAATGCAAATAATAATCGACTGCGGGAACCAATGTCTATATTTCAATAGAACTATAGCGGAACCAGGACGAGGCCTTCTGCATACTCTAACAACGCTGCCTGAAACTATTCCAGACAGAATTTCGAAGGACATCGGAACCCTAGTTAGGATGGCGAAGACCCGAGGGTGCGTCGTCACTGCAGTTAATGGGCCCCGAGTGCATCTAGTAGCTCTAGAATCCATACCACCTGAGACGCCCACCAATGCGGATCTAAAACCACAAGATCTGCGTAACACATCAACCGCAAAACCCGAGGGCATAAATCAACACCCAAAACGAGAGCAGGACCGAGCCGAACTGCTAAGCAAATGGGGCCGCATCACATACATGGCGGGACAACGTGATATACCAGCAACTGACCCAGCGACAGCGGACGCAAATTTTGCGTCAATTACGCTCACAAATTCGCTTACTGTGCCCGCACGTACCGAAGTGCTGACACAAGCTGCTTATGCGAACCTTAAAAATGGAGTAGGCCTCGTCACTTCCAACAGCAATCCATTCTCGGGCATAATAGTAGCCGACAGCATTAGCGAATTGAATGACCAAAAACTAACGATCAGTGTCTCAAATATTACTGATAGAGATATTAAATTGCCCCAGAACTTACATATGGGCCAATTCGAAGCGCACGATCCGAGACACACTGCTGAACTAATAGCAAGGCCTCTTTTAGAAACAGATCCAGTAGAAGTAACAAGTTTAGCTGTCAAACCCGGTGAAGGAGCTGCCCACGAAATAGAAGCGAGGTTTGATTACCTGCATACTTGGCCCACAATCACCACTAGTAAAGATAAGGCAGAACAGCTACTGGATATATTCAATAAACTAAAACTAGAACATTTGGACCCCCACGAACTTTCTAAGCTAGAAACTCTGATCTCCCAGTTCTACACCGTATTCACCCCCACAGACGGAATTCTACCAGCAACCACAGTCGTAGAACACCAAATCATCATCGAACCAGTACCACCAATAACAAGGAGGCCCTATAGACTACCACCAGCACAAGCCGAGATTCTACGCCAAGAAACCGATAAGATGCTAGCAGCTGGGATTATACAACCATTTACCAGTCCGTGGGCCTTTCCAGTAGTCATGGTTACAAAAAAATTGCCCAACGGAGAATCTAAAGTACGCGTATGCATTGACTATCGCGGTTTAAATGCCGTGACCAAAAAAGACGTATTCCCGCTGCCAAATCTCCAAGAAACTCTAGACAAATTAGGCAACGCAGCCCTATTCACTACACTAGATATGAGCAAGGGGTACTTCCAGGTGAAGATGAAGCCCGAACATAGAGAACTCACAGCCCTTGTAACACCGGATGGTTTGTTCGAACATCTTAGAATGCCAATGGGTCTCTGTATGGCCTCCAATACCTGGCAACAGATGGTATTCTCTGTACTGGACGGATTGGTGGGATATATATGTCTGGTATACTTGGACGACATCATTATTTATAGTTCAAACAACGTGCAGGAACACCTAGAGCGGATACAAGCGGTATTTGAACGCATGAAGACGGCAAACTTCAAACTGAATCCAGAGAAGTGCAATTTCATTAAGACAGAAACGACATATTTGGGTCACATTATTTCGGGTGCAGGAATCCACGACCAGAAACTCAGAAAGATATACGAGGATTCTTGGGTTTAACAGGATTCTACAGACGTCACATCGAAGACTACGCCAAACACGCCTCCCCCCTTACCATGTTACTACAACAAGACCACAAATTTAGCTGGGGTAACGATCAACAAGCAAGCTTCAATCATTTACGTCAAGCGTTGTGTCACGATCCAGTACTGGCCTATCCCGACTTTAAAAAAACATTCATTCTTAGCGTCGATGCCAGTAATATATCTCTGGGGACCATACTAAGTCAGGAGCATGATGGGGTCGAACGCCCGGTCGCATACGTTTCAAAAAAACTGCTCAAAGCCGAACGAAACTATTGTACGACAGACAAGGAATATCTAGCAATTGTGTGGGCTACAACGCATTTTCGAGCATACTTGTTTGGTTCGAAATTCAAGGTAATATCAGACCATCGGCCCCTACGATGGATACAAACAGTACAAGATCCCACTAAAAGCAGAAAAGTAAGATGGGCACTGCTCTTGGCCGATTACGATTGCGAAGTGGAATATCGACCAGGAAGAAAACACGGAAACGCCGACGCCCTCAGTAGAGTCAACATAAACGAGATTGCTACCGACCTGCCTATTTGGGATCTCGAAGAGATAAAACGACTACAAGAGCGGGAATCATACATCACAGACCTGATCCGAAACCATAGCACCGAACTATCCAGCAACTATTTCTTAGATGACAGAGGCTTGATATACCTCAAAGCGACCCCAGGTAGCCGCCATGATCAACTAGTCGTCCCCAGAAGTTTGATTCCCCGAATTCTGCGAAATTATCACGACGCACCTACTGCAGGACACTGCGGCGTAGACAGAATGCTGGCGAATATCCGTATGAACTTTACATGGCCCCGAATGTCAGCCGATGTAAAAGACTACTGCAAGAAATGCGTGTTATGTCAGCAGGTCAAAACCCCACCTAATATGAAATGCGCGCCTTTGCAACAAGTTATTTCAGAGTGAAATAACTACTATAATAGACTAATCATACGAGTATACAAATAATTACAGACAAAAACCAACAGACAATTATAATATCCTTCAATTTTATTAGTATTTTTTAGGCTATTTAGGACAATCCCTTATAGAACTATTCATATACATTCTAAATAGATGGTATACAAATTTGAGGAACGCACGAACATGTAACGAGTTTTTTTTTCATATTTTATTTGAAACAGAAACTGTAGAGATACAGTTACAGTTTTTGTGGAAGGGGCATATGTAATCCGCGGGACTTTTTTACGCGGATTTATTCCAATTTCTGGTTCAATGTGGTTCCTCAAATTTAATAGTATTAGATATATAAAAATATGCGAGGTTCATTATTTAAGTAACAAGTAAACAACCCTAGCAACTTACGTAATGAACTCGACTTAACCTTAAGAAACACATGTGTCAATGAGATGGCACTACTAATGTCATAAGACAGAGCGAGAGGCATAATTGTACCCTAAGTGCCCCTAAAGAACCTAAGTCCGAGAATCAATATATAAGTTTTATGAGCACAGTACACCTGAGATGGCGATATAGCGTCTCTTGCTAATTCATTCATACTAATTAAGAACGAAATATGTCGCCAACTTAGATTTTGGGCAGTCTAATCACGGTTCTCAGCGAAGATAATCCTGAATAATCTTGAGAAATCCTACCACGTTTTCCTATTAGACCAATTAGCGATTATTTGCTATACCAACAATTCCGATTCGCAACAATTATATAATTAGTGCCAGCTCGTTGACCTGTAATTAATAGTTCCTTATAAAATTGTGCATGAAAACCTACGTGTTGTAGTTAAATTTTTGAATTGTGTTCCAATCGACCCTCATCTAAGCATTTGAGGAGATCGAAAAACTACGAATTGTAAAGTACTTGATTATATACGTTACTGCTTTTATATAAATATACGGACATACGCCTTTATACACAGACGTGTCCCAATTTCGCTCGTGCATTAACTACCCCACTGTGTTAGCTTCTCCTTATGCTCGCGGAACCTCTACTCGTTCATTTGAGAGAATCCGCGGTTTAGTTAGTTCGTGATTAATCAGTTCCCTAAATAGCGTTGGTTCAAGTTACTGAGTTTTGGCGCGTGGTGTTAGTATCGCCCTAGCGGGACGCGCATGTAAGTACCGGGGCTTCGACTTTTAGTATTACCCGGATTCACTTTTTTGTCACTCCCTGTTTTGTTACCCGAGGTGCTCTGGCTGATAATATATTTTGACAGCTCGATATAACCTAAAAGAACTAAACCCTGTATTGATGTTTTATTATGCTAATGCCACATTTTAAAATTACGTGATTTTACCGATTAGTCGAAATCGTCAAATACACAATTATACATAGATACACACGGTCCACACCTTTAGAGCGGGACCCGTGCTATTAATTTATCACCCCATTTTCGAAGTACTCGTATCTAGTCGCCGTCCATATTATTTGACCTAACCGCTATTACCCCCCCGCACCTTTTACTTACCACTGATAAGTGCTACATTCTATTTGTCCGGTTGATTTAAATTTCTTGTGGAATGCTTTTTGTTTAAGTGCTAAAATTATCTTTCCAACTAATTTAATTGCCAACAGTCTAGCGTTCATTACAATAAGTGACGGCGAGGGTTACATTTGGTGACAGCTGAAAGTGGGAATAATTTAAATCAACAAACCACCAGTGATATTTTAAATATATATCCATCATGCCGAACAACGGAATAGACGCAACGGGGACTACCCCTAGGCCAAGTGGGGGGCACAACAGGCTGCTAGAGGGTCTGCAGCTAATTCCAAAATTTGATGGGAAAGACAATCCAAAGAAATTTTTGCGGCAAATAGACAGGATTGGTAACAAACAACTTGGACGACCAGTGCAAGGCACTGGCTTGTATGCAGAACCTGATTGGGTCGGCCGAAGCACACGTCGAGAACAACGAAGTGCTTAGCGAGACGAGAGTTTTGAAGTGGTGAGGAAGGCGCTTACCGATCGGTGCACCCTGACGCTGCGAGGGCAGCAGCACAGGATACAAGCGGAGTATGATACTGCTATAGAATGAGACCTTTTATGATAGTACAAATATATTTATATATATAAGCATAAGATTATTATACCCGCCAAAATTTGAATTGCGTCAGAGTGTGAGTTGCAGAGTGAGAAGAGTTGCGTCAGAGTGTGAACTTTAAACGAGGCACATACAACTCCACCTGGGAACCTGAGTGACAAATAAAGGATTTTTGTCATTTAGCAAGGAATCTAACTAACTTAGTAAGGTTTAAGTCCGAGTTAGATAGCAAAAAGCAGAACCAACCGACAACAGGGATTATGACAGATCATAGTTCTCAAGGTAGTCGTCGCAACGCTAGTCCGATCGATATCGACATCGAAGTGTCAGATACGCACAGATCCAACATGGCTGACGACTTAAGTCAAGAAAGAAATTTACTAGACGTTCAAAGAGAATATTTACACTGGGAAAGGAATCTAGTAAACAAGGAAAAAGAATTATTAGAACGTGAGAAAATAATTTTTAATTAATCTTTCAGCTTACCAAGAAGTAATACTGAACAGAATCAATATAGTATTAAAGAAGTCATCTCAATGTTACCCGAGTTTGACCCGACTAACATAAATAGCTTAAATTAAACAAAATGGATTAAGAAGATAAATAATATCACAGAAACCTACAATTGGACTGAGAAGATGCTGATATTGCATGTTGCGTCAAAGTTAAAAGGACCGGCGAAACTCTGGTATGAAACTATAGATGAATATTACACTAACATCTACTTATTTTTACAAGCTTTTGTCAAATCGTTCCCTAACAATGAAGATGAAAGTAAGATTCATATGCAGTTGACAAAAAGAACTAAACAACGAGACGAAACTATTGAGGAATATTTTTATTCGATTATTGCAATTGCTAAAAAAGGAAAGCTGTCAAACGTCGCGATACAGAAGTACATCATTAGTGGACTGAATGACTCAGATATGATTCGTACGCTTTTGTTAGTTAAATATGCTGATTTAAACGAATTGATGGAACAGATGAAACGATCAGTCAACTAAAGTATCAACAAGAATATTCACGACCTGGAAAGTCAACCATGTCAAAGAACGAACAAAGAATTTGTCATGAGAAACCAGACGAAACACAGCAGGTACGATGTGAAATAAGGAAATGTTATTTGTGTAATAATATAGGTCATATAGCCAGAAACTGTCCAAACAAAAGAAGTAATGATGGACAAAAATGTACAAAATGTCTACGTCACGGACATGAAGCTTCTACATGCAGAACTAAGTCAATAGTTAAGACAGAAGCTAAAGAAGAGCCAAAGAGACAAATGAAATGTGAAACTAAAAAGCAAAATATCGAAGGTATGTTTTGTAAAGTAGTACAGATAGATGGTCTTAATATTGACGCATTTTTAGATCTTGAAAGTAAAGTTGTGACGATAAGAGAAGATATCGCAAGGAAAATTAATATGAAATTCATGAATCACAACGTGACATTAATTGGTTTTGGCCAAGGAACATGTAACTCTCTTGGAAATCGTAAATCAATAATTACGATCGACGGAATTGATGTAATGTGCGAAATTCTATTAGTACCGAATAAGGCTCAGGATAACGATATAATTATTGGAAGAAGTGCCTTATCGAACAGCAAACTAATAATCGTAATTAAAAATGGAGAGGTAATCATAAAATCAAATAATGAAGTAAACGTTGATGATGACAAGAAAAACAAAACAATTTCACACGTGAACAAGATTAAATATATCGAGCCAATAGAAAAGTCAGCGATAAATATACAGACTAATTTATCTGAAAAGGAAAAAAAAAATTTATGTGAAATGATAGTTGAAAATCGTGAATGTTTCGCGAAAAACATTTATGAACCAGGAACAACTAACCTTGTGGAAATGAAAATAGAATTAACGGACAAAGGACCAATTAGGAGTCGATTATTTATCAATTAGTCATACAGATTACCTTATGCACAAATTCAAAAAGTTGAAAAAGAAGAAAAAGAATTGTTGGATGCTAGAATCATAGAAGAATCTACATCGGAATATTTAAGTCCCATGATACTGGTACAGAAAAAGACTGGAGAAGAACGTTTAGTGGTTGATTACAGAAGATTAAACGCTAAAACAAAACGTGAAGGATTCCCCATGGCTTTAATAGACGACCAGCTGAATCAACTAGCAGGCAATCGGTACTTTACAACCCTAGATATGGCAAGTGGATATCACCAGATAAGAATGTCAGAAAGTTCAAAACATTTAACCGCATTCATAACTAGCAGTGGATTGTATCAATTCAAGAATTTGCCAATCGGATTAGTCAACGCGCCAATGATATTCAACAGATTGATGACCCGAGTTAAACAGAACTTTGCACTAGGTGAAATTCTAGTTTACATGGAAGATATCTTAATACCGAGCAAGACTATTGAACAAGGTATGACAGTAATAAAAAGATTTTTTGAAGTAATCAAATAATATGGGTTAACATTGAAGTTAAAGAAATGCTATTTCTTTAATGAAACAATAGACTACCTAGGATATGAGATAAGTCGAGAAGGAATAAAACCAGGACAAAGGAAAATAGATGCAGTAAAGAACTACCAGACTCGGAAGAATGCACACGAAGTACGTAGATTCATAAGTTTATGCAGCTATTTCCGCAGATTTATTCAGGACTTCGCAAATATCGCAAAACCGTTAACAGCATTAACGAAGAAAGACAATGAATTCGTATGGGCACAAGAACAAGAAAATGCTTTTGACGAACTACGAGAAAAGTTAACAAGCAGACCATTAGTACAGTTGCATGATGTTAACGCAAAACATAAATTACACTGTGACGCAAGCAGCTATGGAATAGCAGGTATTTTATTACAATACAATGATAAGAAAATATTAAATCCAGTTGCTTATTTCAGTAGACAATCGACACCAGCAGAACAGAAATATCACAGCTACGAAATGGAAACTCTCGCAGTAGTAGAATCCGTAAAGAGATTTCGAGTATATTTACTAGGACGACCATTTAAGGTGATAATAGACTGCAACGCACTGAAATCAACGATGTCAAAACGAGATTTAATACCTGTTAATGAACGCATTCACAATCTATATTTCAATACAGATATTTTGCCTTCATTAATGTATTTCATTTAGAATCTAATTTTTTGTAATTTAGTTTTTATTCACCAAGAATTCTTTTGTTTAATTATTTTATTTTATATTTTTTGCTTTGTTATTTAATAAACTAACAAAATCATTATCTTTTGTACAATGGTACTGTGTATCAAAGCATACTAGTTCGGTTTCAAGGTGAACCACTTTGCTGTCATGACAAACGCCTGTTGCATCGATGTACGTTGCTGACACTATTAAAATATTCATTATTAACTCGCACTTTGAACAGTAAACATTAGCTAACATTTTGAAATATAATTAAAATTAATATTAGATTAAAATATTATAAAGATATTTTTTAATAGTGAATTACATCAACGTAGCATCGATACTATTAGTGATTCATTCAAATATCAATCATTGTAATTCGTCAGTGTATTTGTATAATAAATGTTTTCTGTAAGAATAATAGTGTTTCGCTGCTTTTCTGACATTAAATAAAAAAATAAAAAATTGTTATTAAGTGATTAATAACAAAAAGGTCCTTCGACGTGTTTTGGCGCAATATACGCTATCAAAGGAATTGGATGCAAGCTAGCAATCCGAGATTTGGATACCGCTAACAGATCGCAGATAAGCCCACCGCGTGCTTATAGATCTCCATAGGTCCAAACTCCCCCATCCATTTGGTCCTTCGAGCTAGGATATTCAGCATTTTGATCCTTCGAAGAAGACTCCCAACCATTTGGTCGTCTTCGAGCCGGATATACACCATTTTGATCATCTTCAAGAGCGGATTCACAAAATTGATCATCTTGAAGAACGGATTCACAAAATTTGATCATCTTCTAGAGCAGATATCCAACAATTGAGCATCTTCAAAGAGGATTCACACCATTTTGGATCAACTTCGAAAAGGATTCCCACATTGGTCATCTTTGAAAAGGATTCTCATCATAGGATTCATCAAGCAAGGTGAACATTCTAGAAAAATCTCACTTTCTGGCGCCAAGTACCACAGAAAACACGTGTCAGTTGCAGCCATATTGGATTCAGTCTTGAAACGAGAGCTACTATACGCCAGTGGTGTCAAGGTAATCCTGAACATTTTTATAATTCCCATCCTATCCCTATTATTACCTCTATTTTGAGTTTTGCAGATACATCTTATATTTTTTACAAACTATACATATACCACTGTTTTAATCGTTATTGCATTATACCAAGGTGTTTGGTTATCAATGATTCACTTCCAACATAAGTTCGTATCATTTTTGTAGGATAATTTTCGAGCATCATCGACTTTATTCGTTTTTCTGTTTTTTGAAGTTATTATTCCTTGCCGCATTAGTCAAGTCATCAACGCTTTACTATGCAATGACAATACTATAGCGCTCGTACAAGTGTTTTTTGGACACATTTTCTAGCCTCTCAATCAGGTCATCTAACGTTCTAGTACTGGACTATGACCACGAGAGCACACACACACACTCACACAAAGCATAGTGAATATTATTATTCATACTTAAGCGTTTGAATACGTTTTTCAAACCAAAATAACAATCTGTGTATTTGCACAGAAATCTTATTACGTGTCATACGTAATAGCCTACGGCTTATATTATTTACAATAATAATATAATTTTAAATCATTTTTTAAATATTAAATTTAAAAATATCAATAGAGATTATTTAAAGCTCCATTCACAATGTCTTTAAAAATCTTAAACACCAAAGTACATCAAATAAAACTATCATTAAAACAATGCAGTAAAGCAATTGAAAATGTTGACATAACAGATTCTTCTACATACAAATTAAAAGAAATAAAAATTTGGCAAAAACAATGGCAACCGCTACTGGCTTCAATTAATAAAGTTCATGCACAAATGCATGAATTAGTTGAAGATCAAGCTGACATGGATCGCATTGATAACGAAAATAATGATTTCTCTAGACAATACATTAATATAGGCACCATAATCAATGAAATTATCTCAGCCCCTGAATCGATTGCAAATCAAACATTATCTACCTCTGACACAAAACCATCTGTATTTTCAGATGAAGATATGCACTTATCATCCATCAACATTCCAACTTTTTCCGGTAATATAGAACAATAGGATGAGTTTAAGGCCACATTTGAAAGCTTAGTCCATAATCAGGTTAAATATTCTAGTTTCAAAAAATTGCATCTTTTACGTCGATCATTAAAAGGTGAAGCTTTTGATACCATCGCATCGGTTCAATAAGACCCCACAAATTATCAATTATGTTGGGATTTATTAGTCACAGCCTATGACAATAAAAGAAAAATGATTTCTTATCATTTAAATGCGTTTTTAAAAATTCCTGCTATCACCTCTGAGAGTAGTACTAAGTTAAGAGCTACTGCAGCCTCAATCAGAAAACACGTCAAGATGTTAGAAAACATTATTCCAGAGGAAAATAGGTGGAACCACATAGTTGCAATATTAATATCGAAAAAGCTAGACTCTGAAACTAAGAAGCATTGGTTAGCTTCCGACATTTCTAAAACCGATTACAAAGAAATTGACTCAATGCTTTCTTTTATTGTCGAAAGTGCACATGAATTGGATGAACATAATTGTGACTCTAATTTTATTCACAAATCAAGACCGCACAAGTCTCTTTTCACAACACCACGCGATAAATGTTTTTTTTGTAACAAAGATCACATCATAAGACATTGCTACAATTTTTTAAAACTCAACGTTAGGGCTCGTATCAGTGAGATCCAAAGAAGACAGCAGTGCTTAAATTGCCTACGCAAGGGTCACAATATTAGCAGCTGTCCTTCAAAATACCGTTGCAATACTTGCAACAAAAAGCATCATACATTGTTACACATTGAAACTGAAGAATCAGATACTTCCATTCCTAAAGCTACCACTTCTAGCACACTCACGGCGCACGTCAATCAGAAAAGTCAAGCTATGCTATCAACCGCTTTGGTGAACATTCCTGGCAAAAACGGTAAAACAATTACCGCTCGCGCGCTTCTGGATAATGGTAGTCAAACAAGCTTCATTACCAAAAGTTTATTACGAAAATTAAACGTTCCTACTACTAATTCGGATGTAGTAATAACAGGAATTAATAACTCCGAAACTAAAATCAACAACCAGGAAAAAATCACCTTACATTCTTCAACCAATAATTACAAAACATTTGTAAATTGTCTTCTTATAGACAAAATAACCGATGATATTCCACACATCGCATTGGATATTATCAATTCATCAATACCTCATAACATAAAGCTAGCGGATCCTAGTTTCAATAAACCACAATCGGTGGATTTATAACTAGGTGCCGATATGTTTTGGAAACTACTACGTGTTGGTAAAAGAAAGCTATTCAATAATCGATTGCATTTACAACGCACTTCCTTAGGTTGGATAGTAACCAACTACAAAGCTAATACTAACCACAATCACGCTCATTGTTATCATGCATCCTTACAAACTCAAATGTCCAAGACTAGTGAAATTGAGTATGTTAAGGAATGTACTTCCTTAACGTTAGAGGAACAAGCATGTCAACAACATAGCCATAAAACTACCAATCGCGATTCCGATGATAGACCAGTATTAACTTTACCATTAAAATTGCCTGCATCAACTATAGGAGATTCCAAGACAGCAACTACTAAACCCTTTCTTTCACCTCAAAGAAAGTGTGTTAGTAACGAACAACATAAATCAATTATATTGTCAAATCACTCCATAACCAAGTCAAATTTTATATTTAACACATTTTCAAACTTAAAAACGATCAATAGAGTCACCGCTTATTGTTTTCGTTCTATACACAATTCCAAAACCAAACAAAATAAGACAAACGGTATTTTAACGGTCATGGAATTACAAAATTCAATTCAATTACTTATAAAATTAACCAAAAGAAATGTTTTATCATTAATCGCTAAAACCTTTGATCCACTCGCATTACTATTGCCTTGTGCCATACCATGTAAATTAATGATACAACAACTATGGTTAGTTAACCTACATTCAAAGTCTAAATTATCATTTTTAAAATCACTTCCAAATGCCTCAAACACCATCGTTAATGATTTCCATGTTGATAAAATTCTGACTGGTTCAAATGATCTAGCAGAACTTAAGCTACGCCGAAATTTAATCATTGAAACATTAAGCAGTGCAGGATTTCACTTACGCAAATGAATATCAAACCATTCTGCTGTTTTATTAGATTTAGACAATACTACAAATGACAAACGCTTCTATATCGAACTAGGAGATATAAAACATTTCAAAGCTTTAGTTGTCAAATGTATCTCTGAAGCAGACTGTTTCAAATACAGCATTGCATATTTTGATCCACCTGCCAAACTAACCAAACGAAATCATCATCTTACTTTCAAACACACTTCCACACTGCAAACTCAAATTGAGGCAATACTCAATTCACGCCCTCTTTATCCCGCTTCCAATGATCCCAATGACCTTATTCCCATCACACCTGGGCACCTCTTAATAGGACGGCAACTCACTAGCATCGCCCCTGCAGAGGACGCTCCAATCAAGTTAAGCCGAATGCAGCGCTTCTCACAACTTCAAAACTGTATTCAATGTTTTTGGAAACGATGGTCAAGCGACTACCTAGGACACTGCAATCAGCTCGCTAAATGGAAAACGTCAAAGGGTGTTGTACCGCAACAAGGAGCTTTGGTCTTAATCAAAGATCCGAATCTCCCTCCATCGCAATGGATGTTGGGTAGGGTAGCGAAACTAAGTGTTAGTGATGATTCAACGGCTCGAGCAGCCACTATCAAGACAACTAAAGGAGAAATAAAGCGTCTAGTGCGACATATTGCTCCGCTACCCATAGAATATTAGTTGAAAACCATGATGACTCTTCCAATTTTCAACGCGCGGGAGTATGTTGATGAACGCATTGACAATCTATATTTTAATACAGATATTTTGCTTTCATTAATGTATTTCATTTAGAATCTAATTTTTTGTAATTTAGGGCCTTATTTTGCAACTCTGACAACGACGTCGTGTCGTCGTGTACCAGTCCGACACACGACGACACGACGCTGAATTTTGAAAACGGCATTTTGAATGACATTTCATGGCAGGAGTGTGTCTAGGAAACGCCGTGAATACGACGCTATTTACCAGGCATCTAATAAGGTGCCTGGTAACACTAATCCGACGTCGGACTTGGTAGAAATCTACACTATTCTATATAAAAATCTAATCTGTTTTCAAATATTGAATGATATTGAACATAGAACATATTAAAATGCAGTAATTTTTGTACAAGTTAAAGAAAAGTGATCTAGCTAATTAAATAATTGCCTATAATTATTTTTAATATAAGGTAAGTATATTTGCAAATACGAGTTTTGTTTTAATATTTTTTATTTAGCATATTTAATACTTTGACTTTAAAAAATTATAGGTTAGGATTATTTGACAGGAGCAACAAACGATTATAATAATGTAGTTATTTAACAGTTCCGATGATGTGCTTCTTTAGGTAATTGCTGCTTATTATCAAGAATACCTAAGATGAATAACATTGAGATCTTGTATTGATCCATTTTAAATAACTTTAGATTTTCGGAGAAAATAGTTAAGATGATAAACGCAACACTGAAGCCGCACGCGCCAAAACAAATTAGAAGATCTGTTGTATCTTTTGATAGCAAGGTTAGAAGTTATATTGATAGAAGATATGTTTTTATAATAGAATTAAACGATTGTATTAGGTTTCTGTGTTTCTAATTGTTATTCTAATGTTTTAGTTCTTTGCCGCTCTACAGTTCTTTGCATGAAGGTTATCAACGAGTTGTAGGAGGAAAATACAATGTATAACTTTCACAGATGATCGTTAGTATAAGTATACATCCGGTCTGTGATTTGATAATGAAATACTTGATGCTTCTAAATACATCCGATTCCCGAAATGAAAAGAATAATATCAAAGCTGTGTAGTATTATATGAAAACAACGATATCTATATCTTATATATTTTTATGAATAAACCTGTCATTGCAGATTTTAGTATAAATACAACATGCAGAGAGTAATAGGTGCTGCAGATGGTACACATATACGAATAGTGAAACCAAAAATCTTTGATCCTGTATACCCTCCACCCTACCCATATATGCACATATGAATAGATGCAGTTATTATAGTATAAATGTTGAAGTGTTAAATGAAACAAAATGTACTTGTATCACTCTGATGAATGTTGTTGAATTATGTTATATTGTTAATATTATTAGTTTGTATCATATATTTCCAATTTTATTTTATTTTATAATAAATTAATTGCAATACATGTTGTATTTATTTTTCTGTAACTTTAGGTGTCTAATTGTTATTTTCGCATTTTATCAATAAATAAATTTTAATACAAACGTTTGTACTGTTAAATACAAGTGTATTTTATTTATTAATCAAAACATTTTGAATTTAAAAAGGACTTTTTTTAGTTAATATTTTAAATTTTTGTTGGTAACTTCACCTATGTTTACAATCAATCGAGTTAGACGTCTGATAGTTACCAAACACTTCCGACGGGGCTTTCACAATATATAAATTGATGGCACGACACCAGACCATCGTGAAACAGCCCCGTCGGATACAAATACGAACGCGACGCCTGGTCTCTACCCGACGAAGTTGCAAAATAAGCGCCTTAGTTTTTATTCACCAAGAATTCTTTTGTTTAATTATTTTATTTTAAATTTTTTGCTTTGTTATTTAATAAACTAACAAAATCATTATCTTTTGTACAATGGTACTGTGTATCAAAGCATACTAGCCCGGTTTCAAGGTGAACCACTTTGCTGTCATGAAAAACGCCTGTTGCATCGATGTACGTTGCTGACACTATTAAAATATTCATTATTAACTCGCACTTTGAACAGTAAACATTAGCTAACATTTTGAAATATAATTAAAATTAATATTAGATTAAAATATTACAAAGATATTTTTTAATAGTGAATTACATCAACGTAGCATCGATACTATTAGTGATTTATTCAAATATCAATCATTGTAATTCGTCAGTGTATTTGTATAATAAATTTTTTCTGTAAGAATAATAGTGTTTCGCTGCTTTTCTGACATTAAATAAAAAAATAAAAAATTGTTATTAAGTGATTAATAACAAAAAGGTCCTTCGACGTGTTTTGGCGCAATATACGCTATCAAAGGAACTGGATGCAAGCTAGCAATCCGAGATTTGGATACCGCTAACAGATCGCAGATAAGCCCACCGCGTGCTTATAGATCTCCATAGGTCCAAACTCCCCCATCCAATACCACGAATAGCAAGATAATGGCTACATCTTTAAGAATACGATATGGAATTAGAATACAGAACTTCTAAGAAAATGGAACATGTCGACGCCATAAGCAGAGCACCACATGACGAATGTAAAGAAGTAGTAGATATGAAAATAATGAACATACACATATCTGACGAGGATTGGTTATTAACGATGCAACGCAAAGACCCGAAATTGCAAGAAATCTATAATCAATTAAAAAAAAAACCAACCACGAATGAAGAAAAGCAAGTGCATACAGATTATGTACTAGAAAAAGAACGCATCTATCGGAAACAAGACAAACGATGGGTCGTTCCAGGAAACATCAAATGGAGAATAGTGAAACAGAGTCACGATGACCTAGGGCATTTCGGAGAAGAAAAGACTCTAGAACATCTGAAAACACACTACTGGTTCCCAAGGATGAGGCAATACGTCAAGAAATACATTAAAGCGTGTATTGAATGTGCTTATCACAAGACTCGAAGTGGAAAAAAAGAAGATCAAATGCATTGCACCGAGAAAATCCCTATCCCGTTCCACACATGTCATATGGATCATCTAGGACCTTTTCCGCGAAGTACAAGACGTAACTCATATGTTTTAGTATACATTGATTCATTTACAAAATATGTTTTAGGTTGAGCAGTGAAAACTACAGCATCCTGGCCAGTAATCCAGGTGATGGATAGCATTATTGAAACATTTGGGCCGCCAACACAGCTAGTTACAGACAGAGGAACAGCGTATTCTTCAAAGAACTTCGAAACAAATTGTGAAGAAAATGGAATACATCACATTATGACAGCGACCGCAACTCCAAGAGCAAATGGACAAGTCGAGAGATATAACTGGACATTGTTAGCAGCAATTAGAACAATGGCAAAAGATGAACAGCATTGGGACAAGAATCTGAAAAGCATACAGTGGGCTTTAAACAGTACAAAGAATAAAACCACAGGTATGTCCCCACACAGCTTATTATTTGAATTTAATCCAAGAAATGCATTGCAGAATAAGATCCTAATTACATTGGACGAAGATAATGCAACAGACGATTCAGAACTCAGTTTAAACGAGATTCGTTTAAAAACAAAAGAAGCAATCGAGAAAAATCAAATAACACAAAGGAAGAGATTTGATTCAAAAAGACTCAAACCAACGCAGTACAGCAAAGGAGATATGGTGCTTGTAAAACAAGAAGCAGCAGCAACAGGGAGCTCCAGGAAGCTTACACCGAAGTACAAGGGTCCATATCTAGTGACAGAAGTATTACCACACGACAGATACATTCTGGAAGACATACCAGGAGCCAAACGAACACAGAGGTCGTTTAAATCCGTATTCGCTTCCGACAGAATGAAACTCTGGTGCCAACTACCCGACGAGGAGGAAGGTGAGGAAGGAAGCCCAGAAAAAGAAGAAGAAGTTGATGACCAGGAGGATAAACCCAACAACGGAAATGATTGAGGACAATCATGAAATCAGGAAAGGCCAACTATAAGCATAAGATTATTATACCCGCCAAAATTTGAATTTATATTGTAAAATAGTTATTAAGTTGAATGTACTTGACATACAGTATAATCAGAAGGCAGTCTCTTGAGGAGTGTTAAAGTAACAACACCTAATAATTTGTATCAGTTTTATATTTAGTTATTAAATCATATTAATCTTAACTTCTGTTTAATTTATTCTACGCATAAACACAGATCCTGACAAATACCACCTTTTATAGGCTTTAGGGCCTTACATATATATATATATATTTAAATATATATACATCATTCTATCATTGTAGCGTCCATCAATTGACCATTTTCATCAATTGTTGCAACCGTTGAATTATGGAGTCCGAATATCGGACGCAGTAATGTAAACCAATTTACTTCATAAGTTTACTACTCTTAAACATATTTTACCAAATTCTCTCTATACCTATCTGATAGTGTATTTAGTTGGCTATTTGCAACTATCTGTTTAAGTCGGAAAATATTTGAAAGGAAGTAGATATACCAGTAAATGTAAAAAAACAGCGGAGCTGATAATTGATTTGGATGAATGGATAATATACATTCTTAGTTCAGACAAATTCCGCTTGATCAATATACAGCGCCTTTGTAGTTATGTATAATTTGAATAATATTGCGTCCATTGTATCGGCATCCTCGCATATTCACAGATGCACTGCTGTTGATGTATGAGTGTATGTGTGTATGAGTGTATGTGTATGACGATGAGTCATATCGAGAACAGTAGATCTCTGAACAGTAGTTCTCAGAAAGAGTTTTTATTATCATTATTTGATATACAGTTTTATAGTACAGAGGTGTTTTTTAAATATATTAAGTGTATAACAGTTAAATATGAATCCTGCTTCCAGAGCTTACAAAATACTATCAAGTATTAATCAAAATATTCCAGGTAAGTTATTCATAGTATTTAATTTATCATATTACGTTTGTTAAAATATGTTTGTGAAATATGTGTAATCATGTTGGCGCCAAAATTATCTTAGTTAAACAATGTGTAATAAAAGTATTTATTTTATTTTTATTATAATGTTCAATAGTTTAATTGTATTATTACTACATCAAAATTAAAATTAATAATAATTATTAATCAAAAAAAATTACGTGTATATTTTTGGCGCCAAATACTACTTTTTTTTAGATAATGTGTTTTAAAGCTATTGGTTACTTAAAAAGAATTTTTTTTATATTAAAAAAGCACCTCGTAAGAAATGGGATATGGAAATAATTGCTTTTTTACAAAAAAAATTATTTAAAAAAAATTCCTCTTCGAAGGCTCGAACGTTAGTCCTTTTGGGTCAGAGAAGGGAACTATCAGAAAACTTGCCCTCCCCGGGGGGGCAAGTTCACCAATATGTGTACGGTCGGTATGGGCGGATCATCATTTAGAGCCCCTACCCTGCCAAAAAAGTTAAGCCCATTTTATGTAATAGATGCAGTGCCGGAAGGATACGCCCTCCATAACCTGCGATAGTAAACTTTTGAAAATAACATGGAAAAGAATTAGAAAATTAGTTGACATACCTGCTTAAAACAATTTAACGCCATCCTTTGGACCGGACGGACATTTCACGATAATATAGCAATAATAATAAAGCTAAGAAGTCTGATTAGGGGCGTGTTTATAAACAATATTTGAAAAACGCCTTGCAAATATCAGATATGCAACCAATTGTACACCTTACGTGTAAAATTTGAAGTATATCATAATATTTGCAGTGACATAATTTTGACAAGTGATTTATATGTAAAATGGTTAAAAGTACACAGACTAAAGTTATAAAACGTAACTTTGCTATATGTCCAATACAGCGTGAGACGAAATAGGTGGATATAGAAAATCCAGTTACAGTCAGTATGCACCAAAGTCGAAATAATCTGACCAACTTATAATAGTCAAGAAGAACTATTATAAATTTATCGTCATTGATTATTTCCTAATAGTTTAAGACTATCGATACGTCGGCGGGAACAGTAGGGCGTTCTATAATTGAACGCGGCATTTTGACTTATGTATAATCACTTGCCTGGTAGGATCCAAGTTCTCGTATCAGGGGGTTCGTGCTGGCTGGAAGAGATCTGTAAAAGGAAATTGCCTTTGCATGTGTAACACCTGCCAGTGTAGAAATTTGTAATTCGTGTCTGATGCGTACATTGCGGATGTACCAACCACATCCCGCAATGCAGCGTAAAAGTTTATTTTGCACGGTTTCAAGGTGTTCAAAGTTCGGCGATTGACCCCATATCAACGAATCGAAGAGTAACAGTGGCCTAATGTATGTCTTATAAATCAATAGTCGGTTCGGTATGCTCAATTTTGAATTTGCGTGCAGTAGCGGTCGTAGGATAGCCATACGTTGGTTTGCTTTGTTTACACGACTCTCAATCTCAGGATTGAAATTGAGAGTGCGTGTAAAGAAAGTACCTAAATAAAGTATCCTAGGGAGCCATTCGCAACCTGTACGTGATATTGTAACGTTAGCAAGGTGCGTCAGTTTCCTGGATCTAGTAAAAAGTATACATTGTGTTTTTGACGCATTAATTTTAATGCGCCATTTTGTACAGAAACTGGTGACTCGATGTAACACATTTTGTAAGTAAATAACGGCAAGTTGCAGATCTTTGGATCTAGATATGTAGGATTGATCGTCGGCATACGTGGTCCTACAGATGGTTCTACCCAGATCCGGGAGGTTCGAGATATAGATGTTGTAGAGTATTGGAGAGAGAATACTGCCCTGTGGCACGCCAGCACATATCTTGTATGTGCTGGAGTAATCCATCGCTACTCTGACTGTAAATGTCCTGTTGCTAATGTAGGAATCTATAAACATTATAAAAGTGGATGGGAACTTCAACAAGTACATCTTATACAACAACCCATGGTGCCATACAGTATCGAAAGCTCCCTGAACATCCAAGAAAGCACCTGCACAGTGTTCCCTTGCATTGAGCGCTTTTGCTACGTATTCGGTGACACGCAAAGTTGCGTGTGTGGTATTGTGTTTTTGTCTAAAACCAAATTGGTCATTAGACAAAATGTTGTGTCTTGTTAAGTATAATGTAAGACGTTCGTTGATAACTTTCTCCATCACCTTGGAGATAGCGGGTAATAGTGAAATGGGCCGGTAACTACTCGAAAGTTTTGGATCTTTCGTGCCCTTTCTAACAGGTACAACTACTGCGTGCTTCCATCGTGCTGGGAAGTGTTTGAAAAGAAGGCACTTATTGACTATGTTCGTCAGCAACGCGATTGGTTTCCGGTCGAGAATTTTGAAAAATTCGATTTAAATATCGTCAATGCCAGCAGATTTCCCATTCTTGCTATCCTGAATCAATGATTGAATATGTTTACTGGTTGTATGCCCTAATAAAAACGTATCGCTGCCGCCCATACTAGGAAATTCTGCCTCATACCATTCATTTACCCTTGAAGTAAAAACAGGATCTTGAACATCCTCATGATCTTTAAATCCTGTAGCTAAGTGACTAGCGATCGCATCCGCTTTACTACGTGCGGAAAAACAAATACCATTCGGTGTTCGAATCTCCTGTATTGAACGAAACGCTGGAAATAATTCTTACGGTAATTTATGGAGGTTTTCGAAATCATTGCTACTATTCGCGACTTCTAATTTTGTTTGCCATTCCAAGTTTTTGTGTTTACGTATTTGTGTCCTGACGAGACGTCGCAGGCGTTCGTAGACAGTTTTATCCGAAGATCTCCGTCTACTCTGCCATAAGGCGCGAGCTCTTCTCATCAGGTGTATAGTCTGTACAATGTGCGGTGGTAGCGACTGTGAACGAACCTTATATGGCAAAATACTGCGTTTTATAGCCATATTCATTTTGTCATTGAGAGATAAAATATTATCCTCAATGTCCAGGGTTGTGATCATTACTGGATTCGCAGTAGTAATGGATTCGTTCAACAGATGGCGAAAAGTGTTAGTGTCAATATTAGAAATAAAATAAAATAAAAACTTATTATTCTTTGATTTGACTTGAGTATATCGACTACCAACAGCTAGATAACATTACCACAGCACTGACCTACTCAACAAATAACTGACGTTAAAATGCATTTCATGTCATACAAATGTGGCCGACCATTTCTATCGCTAAAACTACAATTCAAACTTTTAATTGCTATATCTCCGTTAATATTTCGATATTTAATAAAATAGACACGCCACTACACATTTATTAACATCAATTTCAATCAACAATTGAAAAATCGACCACTCAAAAATGAGGACACAAGCCCATTAAGAAATCGAATTGTAGTTTTAGCGCTATATAAATATGACGTAACATGTCTGTACTCTTAGTCTGTCCTAGGGGTTGTTGCATCTTAGGAAGAGGAATGACACTGATTTGTCAATTGCAATAGCGCCCTATCTAGAAACAAAGAAAACAGACAACTTATATGAAATTAAATTTTTGACGTAAGATGTCGTACTATTTGTTATTTGGATAAAAAAAATCTGTGCTAGGTATGCTGCAGAGATATATGCAGAGACATGGACTAGACAGAGATAGCAAGTAAGTGAAAGTAACGTCACATTTACCTAAATGTTGTTTAATATACCCAGCGGCCAAAGTTTCAGGTGTTTGAATAACTTGTATCACTTAATCAAAAAATTTTACGAAAAGTTTGCTAAAAAAATTAAAAAATATTTCAAGAAGCCATCAGTCAATAAATAAAAGTAAATATCAATAAATTCTATTTCTTATATATTGTAGTTGTGCATATGCTTTATTATTTTAGCGAAAATGCTTAATAAATTAGTTTTTACATAGTTTTATTTTATTTTTCACCTATTTATGTATTTATATTCTATAACCATTTTGTTTAACTTACATAATTCTGAGTTTTAATTGTCTTCCTAAAAGTTAAAACGCGGTATATGCATTACTTATTACATTATTTTTATTGCAGATCAATCCGAGCTCCGCTTTTGTTTTTGTATTTTAATTACTGATACCTTTAATATGAACAACCAATTATTACATATTTTGCAGATGAAAGAACAAGTTCATAATGATCCGAACTACGTAATTTGCTTAATTTGTAGGGATTAATATAATTAGGTAGTGGAGGACCCACATTTCCACCAAGAAGAGTAAGTCTTTTTCTGCTTTTTAAATAAATGTTTTGTATAGTACTATTTATACTAGAAAAGTATAAAAAATGTACATTTCTGGTCTATAAAACATTCTATAATTATATATAATACTAGCTTTTGCCCCCGTCGCAAGCGACGTCTGTCTCTTGTGTGTGGCTTGAACTTTATGTAAAAATTTAATGTCCAGTAACGTTTACCTTCGTCGCAAAGCGAATTCTTTTTGGCGTGTATGATTTGAATCCAATAAAATAATTTGTAATTACATTTCATATTAAACTCTATTTTTAAATTGAAATAATAAATAAACTCGCGCACATATACATTAACACATATAAATTGACTAAAAATATATATTTTTTTATCAAAATAAAAAATATTTTCAATTTATGCGTTATTTGACCAACTTTTATTCAAAATTTAGGATTTTTTTTTTTGATTCGTAAATTAGTTACCAAGGTTAGCCTATATACAAAATTTTAACTTTCTAGCACAATTTTTACTCACGGCAAATACTGCCCCCGTGCTCCCAAATAAAATTTTGAAATTTTGAATTTTTTTTTTTAATAATATGCTTAATTATTCTAGAATCCAGAATATGAACTTTCTCCAAAGTTCCCTACCGGGCCCCCGAATTTCTTCAACACCCCCTTTTTCAATTTCTAATTTTTGAGAAATGTTGGCATTGAACACTGTAATACACATGCAAAATTTCAACTTTCTATCTTTTACGAATTAAAGTAATACAGCAAAAAAGGGTTCTCTTTTTTTCCAGTTTTTCCAAAATTACGGGTTTCCAGGAAATTTAAGGAAAAATCCGGGGACGCCAGAAGTCTTAGAATTTTTTTATCTACGAAATAGCAAACTTTCAAAAACATTGACGGAGCCGTTTTCATTCTACCATACGAATTTCAGCAACAAACATATAAACATATAAATATACAGTTGGAACATTATAATATAGGACTAGCGCTTCGCCCCGTCGCAGTGCGACGTGTATATAATATTTGTTTAATAATATTTTGTTTGAATAAATAAAAGTTATTTGCTAAATTGAAAATAATGCAAAATATTATTTTTAAGTAATGTTCGCTAAAATATATCATCTTTTGAATTTATGTTTCCTTATTTTGTTATAATTATTTCATTTACAGTAATAAAGCACTGTATTGACCAGTCTCCAGTGCCCCCGCCCATAAGCCCCAATCATCACCTCTTGGCTCCATGCTCTATATCGCCCACTTGCAAGACTACAGCCCATCATCGCTCATTAAGGCACTTTTCTATCCCCCCGTTTTAACGCAATTAAGAAATAATCCTGCGCTTCCACATCCTGCGTACTAATCTCTTAACAATTAGTTTTCAAAATTAATACTTTACTGGTAACTTAAATACTAAATTTCATCCTTAGAAGTACATTATTTTTTAATAATTATTCGATAAATTAAATCTTTGATAAAATTTTCACTCATTTTAATGTAAACCTACTAATTACATTAGTTCATTTTTGTTCTTAAGAAAGCCTAGCAGTTCGCTCCTAATAATCTCATCTCTAGGCCTTTTCCTTCCCGTCATTGCACTTTCGATTTAATCCCCATACCCCGCCACTCACAGTTCTAGCACCAAAGCACATATTCTGCAACACGGTTACCTCCCAGAGCCATTATAATCTATCGCCACTACTTCTAACACCACCGTTACTTAGTACTGGACCCCAGCGCCACACTCTCCTCCAATCAGGCACTACCAATTTGATATTACAGCAATTCATTTACATGATTAAAACTGTACTGTAATCTTACGTTCTAAATTTCGTATTTATATTTACGTTATAATATTAGTCTCCCCATTAATCCCCGCTCCTGATATTAAATTGTCAAATTTTAGGCATAGCAATCTATTTTGCTCGTAACATTTATCTCTACCTTTATCTACCTCTACTTTTATAAATGATCGAAATTTCAAAATTGAGCTCTTTGGCAAACCCTTTTCCGCCCCCACTTTCCCAATTTCACGGCGCTACTAAGGTTAAATATATTTTCGCAAATATGCACATGCATAGTTCCTATTTTTTTGTTTTTTCTATTTTTTTATATTTTGGGCTGTTAACTATTTCCCCCCTATACCTCTCACTCCTGTTCGATTTCACAGCACATCAAACGCACCAAAAATCAATCCAATTCTACTACTGAATGTAATTTGAATATCTGACTTATAGAGAACTATTTAGCTTCTATTTAGTATTCTACATGCACAATATCATCGTTGTACCTCTATATTGTTTTTATACTCAGTTTATCACCCCCACTTTAATGTTACACTTAAGAAAATGTAGTTTTTTTTTTAATTTTCGTAATAAATATGGCAATCTATATCTGCATACTAAATTTCTGCTTTGTATTTATATTTTAGCATTATTATCCCCCACATACCTCCGCTACTGAACAAGTTTGTCAAATTTTAGCACGGTGATATATTTTATTTGTATCTAAGAACATATGTTTTAAACTATAGCCATTCATCTCTATATATTTCATATTTTATGTTTTTGGCCCCCATCGCCCGCCGCCTCTGGAAAGTTGCAGTTTTCTATAGTTTGTCTTTAATGACACTCTTTATAGGGCCTACGTTCCAAATATCAACTTTTCACCTCTATTGCGACATTGCCCCCAAAAAATCACGCCGCTACTGAATTAAAATTTTGGTAAACCAATTATTGGCAAACATGCGCAGTTAGTGTCTCAATACATACCCTAAGTTTTAATACTACTTTTTTAATATTTCTGGCTTTTACTGTCTCAACTCCCGCCGCCACTGAAAATTTGGGGCTGTTTATTTTTTTTCAATAATGACTGTCTAGAGCGAGCCCACATATTCAATTTGAACGTCCTAACTCTATTCTAACATTGCCCCCTGAAATTCGCGCCGCTACTGAACTTAAATTTCAAATGTCCAACTATTGGCAAATGTGCACAATTATGATCTCAATACACATACCAAATTTCAGTTTTTTATCTTTTCTAGTTCGTCAGATATTTGCAAAAGTATTTTTTCGAATTTTCCAGTTTTTCCAGAATAATTTTTTCCAGGGAAATTCAGGGAAAAATTCAGGGACGTAGAAAGTCTTATAAATTCGTCCTTTACATAATATCAAAATTTAAAAAATTTTGTAGGCGCCGTTTAGAAGATACCATACAGATTTTGTTACCGGATATATATATATATATATATATATATATATATATATATATATATATATAAATATCTATGAGTTCTTATGAGTTTTCCATGTTAAATTGGAACATTACGAACATTATAATAGTAAGACGGGGCTTCGCCCCGTCGCAAAGCGACGTGTATTTATTATTTGTGAATAAATAAAAGTTATTTGATAAATTGAAAATAATGCAAAAAATTATTTTTAAGTAGTTTTCGCTAAAGTATATTATTTTTAAAATTTATATTTTCTTATTTTGTTATAATTCCTTTATTTACAGTAATAAAGCAAGGCATTGACCAGTCTCAAGTGCCCCCGCTTATAGGCCCCAATCTTCACCTCTTGGCTCCATGCTCTCTTACGTTTCCAAATTTTTAACTTGATTCCTCTAAACTTCCGCCATGAAGCGCCTCCAACTTTTAGCACTCTGCATCGCTTCTTCCCTGAGCATCGTCGGTCCTTAGAGTACTTTCACAGCGCCCCCGCTGCGTAAAATTATCATTTACCATAATGAAGCACAGTATTGAACAATGTCCACTGCTTTACCCCTAAACACCAATCACTTCTTTGCTCCATGCTCTGTATCGTTTTCGCACTTTTAATTATATTCATCTGCACCTTTGCCATATTGCGCCCACTTGCAACACTACAGCCTACCTGAACATCATCGCTCATTAGGGCACTTTCCTATCCCCCCCCGTTTAGCGCAATCATTAAATTATCCTGCGCTTCCACCCCCTGCGTACTAAACTCTTAACAATTAGTTTTCAAAATTAATACTATACTGGCAACCTGCATACTAAATTTCATTCTTAGAATTACTTAATTTTTTAATAATTATTCGATAAGATAAATCTTTGATAACATTTTCACTAATTTCAATGTAAACCTACTAATTACAGGAATTCATTTATGTTTTTAAGAAAGCCTAACAGTTCGCTCTTAATAATCTCATCTCTAGGCCTTTTCCTTCCCGTTATTGCACTTTCGATTTAATACCCATACCCCACCACCCACACTTTCAACACCAAAGCACATATTCTGCAACACGGTTACCTCCCAGTGCCATTATAATCTATCGCCACTACTTCTAACACGCCGTTACTTAGTTACTTAGTCTCTTCCAATCAGGCACTATTAATTCGATATTATAAGAATTCATTTACATGAATAAAACTATACTGTAATCTTACATTCTATATTTCGTATTTATATTTACGTTATAATATTAGTCACCCCATTAATCCCCGCTCCTGAAATAAAATTGTCAAATTTTAGGCATAGCAATCTATTTTGCTCGTAGCAACTCTCTCTACCTTTATCTACCGCTACTTTTATAAATGATCGAAATTTCAAAATTGAGTTCTTTGGCAAAGCTTTTCCCCGCCCCCACTTCCCCAATTTTACGCCGCTACTAAGGTTAAATTTATTTTCGCAAATATGCACATGCATAGTTTCTATTTTTTCACTTTTTTTATTTTTTTATATTTGGGGCTGTTAACTATTTCCCCCCTATACCTCTCACTCCTGTTCGATTTCACAGCACAACAAACGCACCAAAAATTAATCCAATTCTACTACTGAATGTAATTTGAATATCTGACTTATAGAGAACTATTTAGCTTCTATTTAATATTCTACATGCAAAATATCATCGTTGTACCTCTATATTGTTCTTATATTCGGTTTATCACCCGCCACTCTAATGTTGCACTTAAGAAAATGTATTTTTTTTTATATTTTCGTAATTATAATGTCAATCTATATCTGCATACTAAATTTCAGTTTTGTATATATATTTTAGCATTAGTACCCCCCACAAACCTCCGCTACTGAACAAGTTTGTTAAATTTTAGCACAAGGATCTATTTTATTTGTATCTAAGAATATATATTCTAAACTATAGCCTTTCATCTCCATATATTTCAAATATCTGGTTTTTGGCCCCTAGCGCCCGCCGCCTCTGGAAAGTTGCAAATTTCTATAGTGTGTCTTTAATGACACTCTATATATGGCCCCCGTTCCAAATTTTAACGTTCTAGCTCTGTTGCGACATTGCCCCCAAAAAATCACGCCGCTACTGAATTAAAATTTTGGTAATCTAATTATTGGCAAACATGCACAAATAGTGTCTTAATACATACCCAAAGTTTTAATACTTCTTTTTCAATATTTCTGGCTTTTATTGTCTCAACTCCCGCCGCCACTAGAAATTTGGGGCTGTTTATTTTTTTTCATTAATTACTGTCTACAGCGAGCCTACATATTAAGTTTGAACGTCCTAACTCTATTCTAACATTGCCCCCAGAAATTCGTGCCGCTACTGAACTCAAATTTCAAATTTCCAACTATCGGAAAATGTGCACAATTATGATCTCAATACACATACCAAATTTCAGTTTTCTATCTTTTCTAGTTCGTCAGATATTAGCAAAATTATTTTTTCGAATTTTTTAGTTTTTCCAGTATAAGTTTTTCCACGGAAATTCAGGGGAAAATTCAGGGACGTAGAAAGTCTTAGAAATTCGTCCTTTACATCATACCAAAATTTGAAGAACTTTGTAGGCGCCGTTTAGAAGATACCATATACGATTTTGTTATTGGATATATATATAAATAAATAACGCTCTATATATATAAATATCTATGAGTTCTTATGGGTTTTCCATGTTAAATTGGAACATTACGAACATTATAATAAGTAGATTATAATAACTAGATTCTATAAATATAATATATATAAATTATATATAATATTCCATAAAGTGTCAACGTTGTAACTAAAATAAATAATAAAATATGTATATAAATATATATATATATATATATATATATATATATATATGTATACATATATACATATATATATAATATAATATAATATAATATAATATATTTATATATTTATATAAATATATATATATATATATATATATATATATATATATATATATATAAATATATTTGTACTATCATGAAAGGTCTCATTCTATTGCGATAATTCGCTATAATAAAGTCAAGAAATTTAGAAACTGAGTGTCACTTTATTGGAATTTATTTAAAAGTAATTTTACTATCTAAGAACACAAGTAATAATTTTATTTATTTTAAAGGTTTTACCCTGTTGAGGATATTTCACCACTCACTAAGAACTCACCAAGTCTAGGGCATAGTGTGAGCTGGTATAACCTCTTAATGGACTACTCAGATGCCCCAGGTAAATAATATTTGAAGATTAACGTCGAATAGATAAATAAGATTACTTTCTTTCGATTAAAACCATCCATGTTTATGTTTGATGGTACTAATTTTATATTTAAAAGGTTTGGCGGTTCAGAACCTGTGTGAAGAAGAACCATGCGTGATATTCATCATACTATAGCATCAGTATTTAATTTCATTTATCTTACAGACATTCGATCTGCCTCTGGGTCTGCTAGATTACACAATAAAGACGCAAATGATAATAATCTCAGAAATGAATTACAAAGCACTAAGAAGCCGTCTTTGCGTGTCCGATCAATGGACGAACTTCTTAAACCTACTTATAGAACAAATTAGGAGACGAAAGTTAGTAAACGTAAAAAACTTTTAATAAATCACTATTCACATTTTTATTTTATTGTAGAATTAATTTTTAAATAAAAATACTGCATCGAATTCATGAATTTTGTTATTTATAGTTGTAATTGTGCAACCGGTGTATACTTTATATTAAAAAAATCTAAATGTATTAACCAATAATAATGTTTACGAATTGTGTTATCAATTCAGTCACATCTGCTAATAAACAATCGAATTTACTAGGTGGTATAAGCAAAGGAAGTTTCACCAGCAGTCTGCAATGGATTTATGTACTCATTTTTTAGTATTCGATTTTTCAATTGTTGATTGGACTTGATATTAATAAATGTATATTGGCGTTATTGTTTTATTAAATATCTAAATGTTGATGGAGATATAGCAATGGGCTTGTGTCCTATGTCTTAATTTCTATAAAAGTGTACTATATATTGATAAAGTGAGTTACTAGAACCTCAAATGTCCAATTTTTTTTATTTACTCCTTATATGTTAAGGGGGGAGCCTGCTTTAGAGGCTTCAAAAAATCGATTTTTTCAAGGATTTATTTGGGAAAGAAAAAAATAATCTATTGAAACGAAACTTTCAGGTTTTATTGTTATGTATTTCAACAGTCTTCTTAAATTTTTTCATTAAAATACATGTTATATTATGCCTGGTACAAGCATTTCGCCGAGGCGCCTCAAGTGTGCATGTGTCGTGCGGCGGGAAAGATGCAGGTCGCAATTTTCATTTGAAACAAAAAAAACCCAAAAAATTTTTCATTTTCAATAGTATAGCTTCTAGTTAAACCAAGAAAATATTTACAAAAAGTGAGAAATTCAACAATTTTTCGCAAATTAAAAAAAAAATTAATTTTTTTGGAAAAAAAAATTTACTTTAGATTGTTTAAAAAGTGGGTCAATCATAACTTTTTTAAGGTTTTTTAGGTTCAACTAGAAGAGAATTTAATCCCGATTACAATTAATTTTGTCTCGTTTGGATAGGACGTTTCGTTTTTTTCCTATCTTTCCCGCCAATTAGGAAAAATCGTAAAAATGAAAAACCGAGAAATCGCGCGTCAAAGTTTTTGTATATAAAAAATCGTATACCGATTCGCTCGTATACCTGCTCGACGCTTGCTCACTATTTCTTCTGTAACTCCGAAAATAATTTGAATTTGCTTTTGAAATTTTAGGGACACATTCTTGGATAGTTTAGGAAGACATTTATAAAAAAAAAAATCGATTTTTTGAAGCCTTTAAAGCAGGCTCCCCCCTTAAGAGATATTAACAATTAAAGAAGTAATTTTGTCTCTTTAATTATTAAAGGGATTCAACGTTGTACACATTCCAAATGCATGTGACATCACAACTGCTACCAGCCTTACAGCTCATAAATCTCTGCTATATGTATTTATATATCAAAATATCAAATATTATTTACAGCTATTTCAAGGAACAATAAAATTCCAATATTATGTCTGCCTTAGCAGGGTTTATTAAAATAAAAACTTATTATTCTTTGAATTGACTTGAATATATCGACTACCAACAGCTAGATAACATTACCACAGCACTGACCTACTCAATAAATAACTGACGTTAAAATGCATTTCACGTCAAACAAATGTGGCCGTCCATTTCTATCGCTAAAACTACAATTCAAACTTTTAATTGCTATATCTTCGTTAATATTTCGATATTTAATAAAATAGACACGCCACTACACATTTATTAACATCAATTTCAATCAACAATTGAAAAATCGACCACACAAAAATGAGGACACAAGCCCATTAAAAAATTGAATTGTAGTTTTAGCGCTATATATATATGACGTAACATGTCATATATCTTAGTCTGTCCTAGGGGTTGTTGCATCTTAGGAAGAGGAATGACACTGATTTGTCAATTGCCATAGCGCCCCATCTAGAAACAAAGAAAACAGACAACTTATATGAAATTATATTTTAGACGTAAGATGTCGTACTATTTGTTATTTGGATAAAAAAAATCTGTGCTAGGTATGCTGCAGAGATATATGCAGAGACATGGACTAGACAGAGATAGCAACTAAGTGAAAGTAACGTCACATTTACCTAAATGTTGTTTAATATACCCAGCGGCCAAAGTTTCAGGTGTTTGAATAACTTGTATCACTTAATCAAAAAATTTTACGAAAAGTTTGCTAAAAAAATTAAAAAATATTTCAAGAAGCCATCAGTCAATAAATAAAGGTAAATATCAATAAATTCTATTTCTTATATATTGTAGTTGTGCATATGCTTTATTATTTTAGCGAAAATGCTTATTAAATTAGTTTTTACATAGTTTTATTATATTTTTCACCTATTTATGTATTTATATTCTATAACCATTTTGTTTAACTTACATAATTCTGAGTTTTTATTGTCTTCCCGAAAGTTAAAACGCGTTATATGCATTACTTATTACATTATTTTTATTGCAGATCAATCCGAGCTCCGCTTTTGTTTTTGTATTTTAATTACTGATACCTTTAATATGAAAAACCAATTATTACATATTTCGCAGATGAAAGAAGAAGTTCATTATGATCCCAACTACGTAATTTGCCCAATTTGTAGGGAACAATATAATTTGGTAGTGGAGGACCCACATTTCCACCAAGAAGAGTAAGTCTTTTTCTGCTTTTTAAATAAATGTTTTGTATAGTACTATTTATACTAGAAAGGTATAGAAAATGTACGTTTCTGGTATATAGAACATTCTATAATTATATATAATATTCTATAAATATAATATATATATAAATTATATATAATATTCTATAAAGTGTCAACGTTGTAACTAAAATAAATAATAAAATATGTATATAAATATATATATATATATATATTGTTACGAATTTGCGGGCGTCTGAGGATACAAAAATTATAGTTATAAACTAATAGCTGGAATTAGCAGAAGAGGTTGCGCATCCCTGCACAAATATCTATACGTTTCGATAACGAGGCTGTTTACTAGTTGGCGCATAACTTATACGCGTGTGTGTTCCTGGAAATGAACGTAAACAACTGCACTTGTGTTATTGTTTACGAGTGAACTTTCTAGAACCAAATACTACGCGTATGGAGTGGAACGTCATAGAACTAGACGGAAGGTCAAACAGCGTATCTGGATAATTATAGGAATATTCGGGAAAGTCAGAGGTGTCGTGATCAGAGGTAGTCTGCTGCGTAGACCTCGGATATAAAAGGAGCGAGCATCGCGTCGCGAGTGAGTTTTTTACAACAGCAGTCAGACCGCAAGAAAACATCAGCCAGTAAAACTAATAAGTAAAATAATAAACCGTAATAATTGTAAAGTAGTTGTAATTGTTTTTGTGTTAATAAATAAAGTTTATAAAAGTGTCAATCCTTCTTTTAATTTGAATTGTGGCTATTTCTAAATATAAGTTACAACGCGACTAAATAGTGTAAACAATTGCTTCCGCTCGGCAATCAACTAAAAAGAACCCCGTCGTCGCTAAGTAAAATTGTAACATTTGGTGTCAGAAGTGGGATAGCTACAGTTACGACCACTGCAGAACGAATTCCAAGAAGAAAAACAGGAGAGTCTGAAACTACGTTTCCAAAGAGACTTTCAGAAACTTCTTGTCGGGATTTGCAGCAAGAAGGATTATCCAAAGAGCAAGGTTCAAGAAAAACAGAAATATTGACTTCGGAGAAACTTCCAGAGAATTCCAGAACCTTCCAGAAAATTCCAGAGACTTTTAAAACAATTTACAACACATTACGCAACAAAAATGGAGGAATTATTAAAAGAACTTAAAGCGATGAGAGAAGTACAAAATACTACTAAAAGAGAATTACAAGAACAGGCCGAAAAGTCCAAAGTAGAGATGTTCGAGAAATTTGAAGAACAGGCTGAAAAAACTAAAATAATTCAAGAACAGACGGAAAGGTCCATAGAAGAAAATGTTGGATTAAGAAAAATAATACAAGAACAAACAGAAAGGTCTAAAGAAGAAATCTGCGAGAAGTTTAATGCGTTCCAAGTACAGTTGCAAGCTGTAGAAGATGTGTTTGGGCGATTGTGGTGCCCGGGTATTTCACCAAAAGTAGTCAGGAAGTCTTCGAAGTTCGTGAACTCAATATGAATTTAAAAGTATATTTATTTCATACAAAGTTACACATTGGGGTCGTAAATCCCAACAGAATTACACAATTAAACACTTATCCTAATAATTAATAATAATGAATGTATATAAATGTATGTGAATGTCTTAATGTATATATTTTAATATTAAATTGTACTGTTTATTTAATACGTGTTATCTCGTTGAGAGCTGGTTCGAAAAGGGGTGATTTTACTATAATACATTTAACACTTAAAAATAGAAAAGGGTGGGGATGAACCCATAATACAATTTGCGGCCATATTGAACGGAAATAGGTAATAAAATTATTGGTAACTACAAGAAATGTAAGTCTGGATTTACACGTCCCACATCAAAATGTACAGGCGACACTCAATAAAGTTCATTTACACTTTTGCCTTAAAAACATGTAAAATTAGGTTATATTATAATTGTATTTTGATGCATGTTTTTGTCCATACTCCCCCCCTTGATAAATTGGGTTTATCAAAATGAATTCACTGGTAAAAAGGGCTGAACGTCTGACAGCACGTTTGATCTCTCCTGGTTGGGTTTTCAAGATGGCGGCTCTCGGAGTGTTGTCGTTGCCTGCAGTGAGATATGTTGTGCGTCCCATTATCCATTGAGTAGGAGGTATATTGTCTTCTTGTACTATTACAAGTGATCCGATTTCTAGATCCAGGGTGCTTGATGTGTTCCATTTTGCGCGCTGTTGACAGAAGTGGATATAGTCTGTATACCATCGTTGTATCTGCTGGAATCTTCTCATGTTGTTGAGGTTCACTGGCGCTCCTGGAGTAGGCATAGCACTGCTGATTTGTCGACCTATGATTAAGTGTCCGGGAGTAAAAGGAATAAGGTCATCTGGATTGGGTGACATGGGGTACATTGCTTGGGAGTTCAATATTGCTTTATTCTTAGTTAATTTATAAAAATTTTACTAGTTCCGCTGAAATGTATTGATTGGACATTGAACTCTGTAACTAAGTTTCTTTTGTAGCAAAGACAATTAAATAAGTATATATAATATTTAATGATAGAACCGTCATATTTACTTTTTATTAGTATGGGCCCTGCGCAGTTAACTCCAGTGGTTCTAAATAGACAGTTGAGTTTGACTTTTAATATGCGGTAAATTGCATTGCATTTATTGCTTATAATAATTGATATCTGCATTTGAAACAAATGATACATTTGAATATGATTGATATCGATAATTATATTCGTTTCAGAGGCCAGTATTGCACTCTCAATGAAAATATTATTATTTAAGTAAGTCAAATGACTTGCTGAAACGCGATTGATTAAAATAGTTTTTTCTTTAGGAATTTCTGGTAAATAGAAATTATATATAGGCCAGTGATTAGACGGTTGCTTTAACCAGTCTGGACCTGACCACCATAAATGATTGTTTAAAAGAACGTCTGTTGTTATACCCCGTGATATAAGATCCGCGGGGTTTGAATCAGTGGAAACATGACGCCATTCATGTTTATCGGTCATGTCCGATTGAATTTCTGAGATACGGTTAGCAATAAAAAGTTTTAAGTTATGAAGAGACAGTTTAATCCATAATAGCATAATTGTGGAATCTGCCCATAAAATAATCATTTTTAATTTAACTGGAAACAAGTTTATTGCTTTTTTGACCATTCTTACATTGATTAAGGCGGCACATAGCTCTAACAATGGTGTGGTCAAAGTTTTTAATGGCGCGATCTTCGATTTACAATGTACAAAGCATATTTTTGCGTTTACCAAATTATTAATGTTTGTTAAATAATTGCAACTTCCATACGCCTTTGCGAATCGATTATAAAGGCCATGTAATTCAATAGTTACAGAATTATTTATTAGAACATCGCGTTTTATCGTCATATCATTCATAGCAACCAAAGATTTTGTTAATGATAGACAATAATTTTTGAAATCCCGTGGCATCTGATCATCCCAGTTTAATTTAAATAACCATAGCGTCTGTCTAATGATTTTAAATGAATTAATACAAGGTGAAATAGAGCATGGTGGGTCCAAAATATTTGTAACGAACGACGGTATGGTTTGCTTTGTTAGTTTCACGGGCTGTTTAATAAAAATAAATTTATATTGGAATAAGTCCTGTTCAGAATCCCACATAACGCATAGTGATTTTTCACATACTATGTCACCTGGATCAAAATAAAAGTGCCTAGTTGAATGGTAACTTTTTAACTCAGACAGCAATGATGGTGCATTGAAAATCCATTTATGTAATTGAAAACTTCCTTCCGACAATATTAAACTGAATTGATTGCAATGATCAGACAGTTCAATATGGTCATTGGAATCTGTTATGAGGCCGTATGTTACCGTATTCAATTGAGAAGAACGCAATGGTTTTCGTGGCTCGAACCGCCAAATAATAGTGTGACCATTTGCTTGAAGAGCGTTGAGCTGTGAGAAATATGAATTTCTTAAATGCCTTGGTTCTGTATTTAGGAAGTTATGATTTAAATAAATGCAGTCGCTTATGAATTTGTTGTACATCATTTTTAATACCGGGTTGTCGTTTGGTTTTCTCCCGAACTTAAGAAGAGGTTTTGTGACTATGTTCTTAATACCTCCTAACAACACCGGTGGCCTTTTGATTGCTAATGTAACACCGAATGTACCGTTAACATCAAATTGTGTGCTTTTAATAATTTGTTCCTTACAAGCTGTTTGTTTGTCAATTCGCGGAATAGAATCTGAAACGTTAACCAATGTAAGTGAATCTTTGATTTGTGTTGACGCAACTGATGTGTCGGTAACATCACTTGTTGTGGTGTTATTTATTTGTTTTGCGCAGACTACCTCATCGGCTTTATTTGCTGTGATTGATGCCTTTTTAGCTTTTCTTATGCAAGTGTACCAATCACAATCATCCAACATTCTATGTTCAGAAATGATTGGGACAATACTAAAATGTTTATTAAAAATATAATTTATAGCTGAATCTATTTTATCGTAAGTTTTACACAAGTTAGTGCGTAATTCAACTAAAGCTTCTAATTTAACTAAATCTGTGTTATCTAAATTGGCTTTAATTACAAGACAAGCTTGTTGAATTTTATTATATAGTGGCTGACAAATTTTCTTACAATACTTAATCCTATAAATGTCGTATGTTGATGGATCAGTTATGTCAATGCTTTCCATATAGGGAACATGATCCTGGAAAGTTAAACCATATATGTCTAATTGTGCATATGCCCTGCTTAGTGCATATGGCATCCTTTGTGCATATGGCAACGTTTGGTTAACCATTTTTAAGTCTTTTTAATTAATTTAAATTAGAAATTATAAGTATTGTCTGATACGAATATCAATTGATTTAAGCAATATGGTGTTAATAGATACTCTTTTAAAAATAACAATAAAATATTTTTAAAAATATAACGTAAAAGTGTGAATAAGTAATATAAAATGTGTTCTGGTCAATATTGTAGAAAGTAGCCAGAACCACATGTAAATATAATGCGGTATAATAAAATGTTCTAAGTCTAATAAAACCTCATGGGTATGCAGTGTACGTATCAATCAGGTATATGAAACACAACTCAATACCGCATGGCCATAGGAAAGGGTCTAGACAGGACCGTAATTGTATTGATGTTTTAAATGTTATATCGCTTAACAACAAATAGGCAGAACAAATATTACCACGTGTATAAATGTTGTCGTAATTTAGAAACAATCCCGGTGGCTTTTAATATGTAATATTTTACCAACTCAAAAGATATATTTTGCTCAATGAAATAATCCCGGTGGCTTTAATATCGATTATTTACCAACGCATAAGAAATATTTACTAAATATGGACATTAGCTGTGCCCTCCTAAACCAACAATTTGTAAGACTAACAAATCAAACAATATACACAAAATAACAATCTTTGCTACAATTTTATAGTATAAAAAAATGCACAAAGATATTTTAGAAGTAAAACAAAGCAATATTAAAATAGGAAATGGAGAATTTTTTAAGGAATAGACACTAACCGTTGTTGCACGTGTTTGCTCAGGGGTGCCTCCTTGACCAATTTTCCAGTGTTTGTATAACTCAAAACTTCAAATTCTTCACTGTAGATAATTGCAGGTATTCCATGCACGATTGCTTCTCGCGACTGTAGGAGATCCGGCTCGAAGGACCAAATGTTTGGGCGAATGTGGTGCCCGGGTATTTTACCAAAAGTAGTCAGGAAGTCTTCGAAGTTCGTGAACTCAATATGAATTTAAAAGTATATTTATTTCATACAAAGTTACACATTGGGGTCGTAAATCCCAACAGAATTACACAATTAAACACTTATCCTAATAATTAATAATAATGAATGTATATAAATGTATGTGAATGTCTTAATGTATATATTTTAATATTAAATTGTACTGTTTATTTAATACGTGTTATCTCGTTGAGAGCTGGTTCGAAAAGGGGTGATTTTACTATAATACATTTAACACTTAAAAATAGAAAAGGGTGGGGATGAACCCATAATACAATTTGCGGCCATATTGAACGGAAATAGGTAATAAAATTATTGGTAACTACAAGAAATGTAAGTCTGGATTTACACGTCCCACATCAAAATGTACAGGCGACACTCAATAAAGTTCATTTACACTTTTGCCTTAAAAACATGTAAAATTAGGTTATATTATAATTGTATTTTGATGCATGTTTTTGTCCAAGATGCTTGCAGAGGATTCAGAAAAGAGTTAGAAACGCGTATAAATGAAAAAGAAGATAGTGTGACACAAAGTCTCTAATCGGTAACCATTCGACAGGAGCAGGCGGAGACGAAAATGCAAGAGTTAGAAGAACGCGTTGAAATCGTTCAAAAAAGTGGGAAGCAACTAGCAGGCGCACAGCTCGCACAACTGGCCGAGAGGATGCAAGTTCTAGAAAACTCTCAAGGTACTACGATTGCGAAAACCAGCACTATCAAGCCAGCTCCTTACGATGGAACAATCTCTTGGCAAGAATATGAGGTGCAATTCGCAGCCATAGCGGAGTTCAATGGCTGGAGTGATAAGGATTGTGCAGGCCAGTTAGCGGCCATGCTACGGGGCTCCGCTCTAGTCGCTTTCCAAAATATGAACCCGGACGAGCGGCGTAGCTATACGGCTCTTAAAGCGATGCTAAGCCAGCGGTATGGGGAAAAAAGTCTCGCACCTCTGTACTGGGCGCAGCTAATGAACAGGAGACAAGCTCCGGGAGAAAGGCTAGCAGACCTGGCGACAGATATCGAACGATTAGTAAACCGTGCTGCAGGAAAAGCCCCCAGAGAAACACTAGGAAATTGGGAGGTACAATACTTCGCTAACGCTGTCCGAGAGCGCAGAATAAAGGAGGCCATTTTATTGGCTAAGCCGAAGAACATAAACGAGGCACTGGCCGCTGCGCTTCAAGTGGAAACTGTCAGCCATATTCCCGATGTGAGCCGTATAAGGAGCGCCACTACATCTCCCTCTCATACCATCCCTGCTATGGACGAGGTGTTTCGGCGATTGGCGGATCTCGAAGAACGAAACCGGCACCGCTATAATCCAGGAATTTCAAGAGTTCGGCGATGGACTTACAACAGGGGAAGAAACCCACCTGTGAATGGTACAAGCTCGGAAAGAAGACCCTCGACATCGCCTGCCAATGCGGATCGGCAGTCGGGAAACGAGTCGCAGGCAGTCTAACGGGGACAACTCTGCCTGCTGTTCCGATCAAGAGTCCCCACATTACAGCAGTCGGAACAATAGGAGGAGTAAATAGGGGACCAATTGTGATGGGATATATGGAAGACCGGCCATGTAAATTTTTGATTGATACTGGTGCTACGCAATCACTAGTCGGATTGGAATTCATTAGACGACAAGAATTTACGAAGCAGATCATTGCACCAGCAGCTCCCATTGTATTGCGAGCAATTACTGGAGATACGGCACCCGTTTCCGGAAAAATTAAATTAAAGATCAGGTTAGGCCACATGATCCGAGACTTTATATTCCTCGTAGCACCAATAGAGGAAGAATGTGTTCTAGGCTACGATTGGATGTCCTCAATAAACTGTACAATTTTTCCATGAGCTAAAATTATACAAATAGGAAGAGACCGGCTTGAGCTGCTAAAAGATGACACTGAAGAAACTCTAAATATCAGAACGAGTATTACCAAAAACATACAGCCCTCAGATGATGAAGAAGTGACCCTTCCGGACCACCTACAGGACGTCTATGAGAAGTCAAATAAAAATTTAACTCTTGAAGAATCTCATGACCTGAAGATGGTACTACAAGACAACCAGGACATTTTTTCATTGGGAATAGAAGACGTGGGACACACGACATTAGTGCAACACCCAATAAAGGTAGGAGACGCTAGACCAATTAAACAACCTGCACGAAGAGTGCCATGGGGACAAGAAGAGGAAGTTGACGCCATGGTGGATCAAATGCTGCGAGACGGAATAATAGAACCCTCAACAAGTCCGTGGGCATCGCCGATTGTACTAGTAAAGAAAAAAGACGGAACGAAGCGATTCTGCGTAGACTATAGGAGATTAAACGATGTCACGCTAAAGGATGCATACCCGTTGCCTCGTATCGATAGCCTTTTTAGCGTATTAAACGGGTCTAAATACTTCTCCACGCTTGATCTCCGGAGCGGATATTGGCAAGTGGAAGTAAAACAAGAAGATAGGGAGAAAACAGCGTTCACGACCGGGAAAGGTTTATGGCAGTTTCGAGTAATGCCTTTTGGTCTATGTAATGCCCCCGCAACATTTGAACGATTAATGGATAGCGTCTTAAAAGACTTACCTCCGGGAACATGCCTCGTGTATCTGGACGACATAGTGGTGCTTGGCAAAGATGCTAGAAGCCAAATAGATAATTTGAAAATTGTATTTCAACGATTACGAACAGCAAACCTTAAATTAAACCCAAAGAAATGCAACCTTAGTGCCGAGCAAATAAGATATCTGGGACATGTCGTCACTAGAAATGGAGTATCTACGGACCCGGAAAAAGTGAAAGCTATTCAGACCTGGCCGACACCCACTAACCTGTCGGAAGTGCGGAGTTTCCTTGGGTTATGTGCTTATTACAGAAAATTTGTTTCAAACTTTGCGAAGATTGCAAAACCGCTGTATGAACTTACAGAGAAACCAACTACGAAGAGGCGACCCATTGTGTGGACACCATCATGTGAAGACTCGTTCAACCAACTAAAGGGAAAGCTTAAAAATGCACCGATTCTTGCTTTTCCCCAACGTGTAGGTGAATTTATATTGGATACGGACGCATCGCATACCGGAATGGGAGCAGTACTTTCACAAGTACAACAAGGCGAAGAACGCGTAATAGAATACTTCAGTAGGGTATTCTCGAAGGCCGAACAGAATTACTGTGTTACGCGAAAGGAACTTCTGGCAGTCGTTAAAGCTCTAAAACAGTTTAGACACTATTTGTGGGGCCAGCCATTTCGAATTCGTACCGACCACGCTTCGTTAACCTGGTTAATAAATTTTAAGGAGCCTGAGGGACAACTAGCACGTTGGCTACAACAAATAAGCGAATACCAGTATAAAATCGAGTATCGGCCAGGACGTCAACACGCGAATGCAGATGCATTGTCTAGAAGACCGTGTGCAACCAATGGATGTGACCACTATGAACGTAAGGAGGCTAAACAGGAGCCCGAATGTGAACCCGATGAAGCAATACTTATCCGACATACTTAAATCTATTTGCAAAACGGTCGATTACCTCTTGACTATGACGATGCCGAAAAATGGGATCCCGACACACTAGTAAAAGCAGAAATCAAAATGAACATGGAATACAACAGGGATGACCTATTCTTAGCACCCTCCGAATACTCGTTAGCCCATTGTGTCGCCGAAGACGTGCACATGAGTAAAGGTATTGCAGTAACATTCAAGGAGAAATTCGGAGATCTGAGAATGCTTCGAGAACAACAGAAAAAGGACGGAGAAGTTGCAGTTCTAGAAAAAAATGAAAGATTTATTTATTACCTGATTACAAAACGGAGGAGTTCCGAAAAACCAACGTATCATGATTTATGGAAATCATTGGTATCACTACGAGAACACATCCTGCAGCAACAAGTAAAGAAGTTAGCCATTCCGCAAATAGGTTGCGGACACGATCATTTGACGTGGGCACATGTAGAGCGTCTGATAAGAGACGTGTTCTACGGTTTGGAGCTCAACATTCAGGTTTATATACCAGAACCAGTAGCAACCGTTCCCATAAGATATTTGACGCCGGCGAAGGCTAAAACAGAAGAAACTCAAGTAACAATAAATAATGATTCGCCTCCACCTGCAGATAGCTCGATTCAAACGACTGATCAAGCAGAAGATGAACTGGGTGACATCGTAGGTGAAGCACAGAAAGAAGATGAAGACCTGGCACTCATTGCGGCATGGAAAAAGACAGGAATTAGACCTCAATGGCCAGAGGTATCTGCCTATAGTCCTCGTGTAAAAGAATATTGGTCTATGTGGAACTGTTTAGAACTTCACGTTGGAAGGCTATATCGGTTGTGGCATTTTGTAGACGACAGGCCACCCATTCGACAACTGATAGTACCTAATAAACTAGTCCCGGATATATTGAAACAAGTACACGATAGTTTTTTAGGTGGACATTTCGGGGTGCATAAAACACTAGAGAAGATACAGCAAAGGTGGTACTGGCCCCGTTGCGGAGCCTCAGTAAATCGTTGGTGTCGAAATTGTGACACTTGTACGGCCAGTAAAGGACCCCGGCAGAGAAATCGAGGACCTATGCATACCTACACGGTGGGAGCACCGTTCGAAAGAGTAGGAATGGACATCTTAGGACCACTGCCACGGAGCCGAACCGGCAATAAATACGTGTTGATCGTGGTGGATTACTTTACCAAATGGCCTGAAATACTTCCTATCCCGAATCAAGAAGCGATTACAGTTGCAAAAGTCTTTGTGCAAGAAGTAGTATCGCGTTATTTAGTTCCCCGAGAGCTACATTCGGATCAAGGAAGAAATTTTGAAGCCGCCGTATTCCAACAGATTTCGAAACTTCTAGGCATGAATAAAACCCGAACTACACCATTACATCCGCAGTCGAACGGCATGGTTGAAAGACTAAATCGGACGATAGAGGAATACCTGTCGAAATTTGTCCATACTAACCAAGACAATTGGGACGAGTTGATACCTCTGTTTCTACTGGCATATCGGTCAGCGGTGCACGAAGCAACACGGCAGACTCCAGCCGCTATGCTAATGGGACGTGAACTCAGGTTACCCTGTGACCTGATGTACGGACCTCCTCCCGAAAGAAAGTTTAGTGGCAACGAAGAATACTGCGAAACCCTAGCGCAAGAATTAAAAAAAATCCACAAACTTGCGAGAGAACGCCTTCAGTTAGCGACGAATCGCTCGAAAACGCGTTATGATTGTGGAAAACAAAGTCAGCGTTTTTCCAGAGGTGATGCAATGTGGCTCTACTATCCTAAGAAGAAGATAGGACGAAGCCCTAAACTACAAGCCAAATGGGAAGGACCGTATTTAATATCGGCTGTCATTTCGGACGTGATCTACAAAGTGCAGAGATCAGCCCGAGGAAAATGCATGATTGTTCACCGAGACCGACTCGCAAAGTACGAGGGTGAAAATGCTCCGGACTGGGAGTTAACGGAATCAGCCGCCCGATGAAAATGATAAGCCCTCGGGACGAGCGCTTTTAAGAGGGGGAAAGTGTTACGAATTTGCGGGCGTCTGAGGATACAAAAATTATAGTTATAAACTAATAGCTGGAATTAGCAGAAAAGGTTGCGCATCCCTGCACAAATATCTAGACGTTTCGATAACGAGGCTGTTTACTAGTTGGCGCATAACTTATACGCGTGTGTGTTCCTGGAAATGAACGTAAACAACTGCACTTGTGTTATTGTTTACGAGTGAACTTTCTAGAACCAAATACTACGCGTATGGAGTGGAACGTCATAGAACTAGACGGAAGGTCAAACAGCGTATCTGGATAATTATAGGAATATTCGGGAAAGTCAGAGGTGTCGTGACCAGAGGTAGTCTGCTGCGTAGACCTCGGATATAAAAGGAGCGAGCATCGCGTCGCGAGTGAGTTTTTTACAACAGCAGTCAGACCGCAAGAAAACATCAGCCAGTAAAACTAATAAGTAAAATAATAAACCGTAATAATTGTAAAGTAGTTGTAATTGTTTTTGTGTTAATAAATAAAGTTTATAAAAGTGTCAATCCTTCTTTTAATTTGAATTGTGGCTATTTCTAAATATAAGTTACAACGCGACTAAATAGTGTAAACAATTGCTTCCGCTCGGCAATCAACTATAAAAGAACCCCGTCGTCGCTAAGTAAAATTGTAACAATATATATATATATATATATATATATATATATATATATATATATATATGTATACATATATACATATATATATAATATAATATAATATAATATAATATTTTTATATATTTATATAAATATATATATATATATATATATATATATATATATATATATATATATATATATATATATAAATATATTTGTACTATCATGAAAGGTCTCATTCTATTGCGATAATTCGCTATGATAAAGTCAAGAAATTTAGAAACTGAGTGTCACTTTATTGGAATTTATTTAAAAGTAATTTTGCTATCTAAGAACACAAGTAATAATTTTATTTATTTTAAAGGTTTTACCCAGTTGAGGATATTTCACCACTCACTAAGAACTCACCAAGTCTAGGGCATAGTGTGAGCTAGTATAACCTCCCAATGGACTTCTCAGATGCCCCAGGTAAATAATATTTGAATATTAACGTCGAATAGATAAATAAGATTACTTTCTTTCGATTAAAACCATCCATGTTTATGTTTGATGGTACTTATTTTATATTTAAAAGGTTTGGCGGTTCGGAACCTGCGTGAAGAAGATCCATGCGTGATATTCATCATACTATAGCATCAGTAATTATTTTCATTTATCTTACAGACATTCGATCTGCCCCTGGGTCTGCTAGATTACACAATAAAGACGCAAATGATAATAATCTCAGAAATGAATTACAAAGCACTAAGAAGCCGTCTTTGCGTGTTTGATCAATGGACGAACTTCTTAAACCTACTTATAGAACAAATTAGGAGACGAAAGTTAGTAAACGTAAAAAACTTTTAATAAATCACTATTCACATTTTTATTTTGATGTAGAATTAATTTTTAAATAAAAATACTGCATCGAATTCATGAATTTTGTTATTTATAGTTGTAATTGTGCAACCGGTGTATACTTTATATTAAAAAAATCTAAATGTATTAACCAATAATAATGTTTACGAATTGTGTTATCAATTCAGTCACATCTGCTAATAAACAATCGAATTTACTAGGTGGTATAAGCAAGGGAAGTTTCACCAGCAGTCTGCAATGGATTTATGTACTCATTTTTTAGTAGTCGATTTTTCAATTGTTGTTTGGACTTGATATTAATAAATGAATATTGGCATTGTTGTTTTATTAAATATCTAAATGTTGACGGAGATATAGCAATGGGCTTGTGTCCTATGTCTTAATTTCTATAAAAGTGTACTATATATTGATAAAGTGAGATACTAGAACCTCAAATGTCCAATTATTCCAAATAGTCCACATTCCAAATGCATGTGACATCACAACCGCTACCAGCCTTACAGCTCATAAATCTCTGCTATATGCATTTATATATCAAAATATCAAATATTATTTACAGCTATTTCAAGGAACAATAAAATAAATCTCTCCTATATGTATTTATATATCAAAATATTAAATATTATTTACAGCTATTTCAAGGAACAATAAAACATCGTCATACAAAAAAGCTACATACAGCAGTATAAGTTGATAACTTAAAGGAATATATATATATATATATATATAGCGTTATATATATTTCCGGTAATAAAATCGTTTTTAAATTTTGATATTATGTAAAGGACGAATTTCTAAGACTTTCTACGTCCCTTAATTTTTCCCTGAATTTCCCTGGAAAAAATTATTCTGGAAAAACTGGAAAATTCTAAAAAATACTTTTGCAAATATCTGACGAACTAGAAAAGATAGAAAACTAAAATTTGGTGTGTGTTAAGATCATAATTGTGCACATTTTCCAAAAGTTGGAAATTTAAAATTTGATTTCAGTAGCGGCGCGAATTTCTGGAGGCAATGTTAGAAAAGAGTTAGGACGTTTAAATTTAATATTTATGCTCGCTGTGGATAGTTATTAAAGAAAAAAAATAAAAAGCCCTAAATTTCCAGTGGCGGCGGGAGTTGAGACAGGTAAAGCTAAAAATATTGAAAAAAGTAGTATTAAAACTCAGGGTATGTATTGAGACACTAATTGCGCATGTGTGCCAATAATTGGATTACCAAAATTTTAATTCAGTAGCGGCGTGATTTTTTGGGGGCAATGTCGCAACAGAGCTAGAACGTTGATATTTGGAACGTAGGCCTTATATAGAGTGTCATTAAAGACAAACTATAGAAAACTGTAACTTTCCAAAGGCGGCGGGCGCTGGGAACTAAAAACCAGAAATATAAAATATATAGAGATGAAGGGCTATAGTTTAAAAAATTTGTTCTAAAATACAAATAAAATAGATCCTTGTGCTAAAATTTAACAAACTTGTTTCGTAGCGGTGGTTTGTGGGGGGTACTAATGCTAAAATATAAATACAAAGCTGAAATTTAGTATGCAGATATAGTGTGACATATTTATTACGAAAATATAAAAAAAACTACATTTTCCTTGATGCAACATTAGAGTGGAGGTGATAAACCGAGTATTAGAACAATATAGTGGTACAACGATGATATTTTGCATGTAGAATATTAAATAGAAGCTAAATAGTTTACTATAAGTCAGATATTCAAATTACATTCAGTAGTAGAATTGGATTGATTTTTGGTGCGTTTGTTGTGCTGTGAAATCAAACAGGAGTGAGAGGTATAGGGGGAAATAGTTAACAGCCCCAAATATCAAAAATAGAAAAAACGAAAAAATAGAAACTATGCATGTGCATATTTAAAAAATAAATTTAACCTTAGTAGCGGCGTACAGTTGGGGAAGTGGGGGCGGGAACAAGCTTTGCTAAAGAACTCAATTTTGAAATTTCGATAATTTATAAAAGTAGACGTAGATAAAGGTAGAGAGAATTGTTACGAGCAAAATAGATAGAAAATTTGACAATTTTATTTCAGGAGCGGGGATTATTGGGCTAATATTATATCGTAAATATAAATACGAAATACAGATTTGCAAATGAATTGCTGTAATATCGAATTGGTAGTGCCTGATTGGAGGAAAGTGTAACGCTTGGGTTCAGTACTAAGTAACGGTGGTGTTAGAAGTAGTGGCGATAGATTATAATGGCTCTGGGAGGTAACCATGTTGCAGAATATGTGCTTTGGTGCTGAAAGTGTGGCAGGCGGGGTATGGGGATTAAATCGAATGTGCAATAACGGGAAGGAAAAGGCCTAGAGATAAGATTATTAGAAGCGAACTCCTAGGCTTTCTTAAAAACATAAATGAATTGATGTAGTTAGTAGGTTTACATTGACATTAGTAAAAAGTTTATCAAAGATTTATCTTATCGAATAATTATTAAAAAATAATGTACTTCTAAGGATAAAATTTAGTATGCAGGTTGCCAGTAAAGTAATAATTTTGAAAACTAATTGTTAAGAGATTGGTACGCAGGGGGTGGAAGCACAGGATTATTTAATGATTGCGCTAAACGGGGGGGACAGGAAAGTGCCCTAATGAGCCAAGATGTTCAGGTGGGCTGTAGTGTTGCAAGTGGGCGCATTGTGGCAAGGGTGCAGATGAATACAATTAAAAGTGCGAGAACGATAGAGAGCATGGAGCCAAGAGGTGATTGGGGTTTAGGGGCGGGGCACTGGACATTGTTTAATACTGTGCTTCATTATGGTTAATGATAATTTTACGAAGCGGGGGCGCTGTGAAAGTACTCTAAGGACCGACGATGCTCAGGAAAGAAGCGATGCAGAGTGCTAAAAGTAGGAGGCGCTCCATGGCGGAAGTTTAGAGGAATCAAATTAAAAGTTCGGAAACTTAAGAGAGCATGGAGCCAAGAGGTGACGATTGGGGCTTATGGGCGGGGGCACTGGAGACTGGTCAGTACAGTGCTTTATTACTGTAAATGAAATAATTATAACAAAATAAGGAAACATAAAATTAAAAAATGATATGTTTTAGTGAAAATTACTTTAAAATAATATTTTGCATTATTTTCAATTAAGCAAATTCTTTTTATTTATTCACAAATATTATATACACGTCGCTTTGCGACGGGGCGAAGCGCTAGTCCTATATTATAATGTTCCAACTGTATATTTATATTTTTATATGTTTGTTGCTGAAATTCGTATGGTAGAATAAAAACGGCTCCGTCAATGTTTTTGAAAGTTTGCTATTTTGAGAAAAAAATTCTAAGACTTTTGGCGTCCGCGGATTTTTCCCTGAATTTCCTGGAAACCCGTAATTTTGGAAAAAGTTGGTTTCTTTTTTGCTGTATAACTTCTTATTCGTAAAAGATAGAAAGTTGAAATTTTGCATGTATATTAATGTGTTCAATGCTGACATTTTTCAAAAATTAGAAATTCAAAAATTGAAAAAGGGGGCGTTGAAGAAATTCGTAGGCCCGGTAGGGAACTTTGGAGAAAGTTCATATTCTGGATTCTAGAATAGTTAAGTATATTATTAATAAAAAAAAATTCAAAATTTCAAAATTATATTGGGGGGCACAGGGGCAGTATTTGCTGAGAGTAAAAATTGTGCGAGAAAGTTGAAATTTTGTATATAGGCTAACATAGTAACTTATTTACAAATCGAAAAAAAAAATCTCAAATTTTGAAAAAAAGTTGGTCAAATAACGCATAAATTGAAAATATTTTTTATTTTGATAAAAAAAATATATTTTTTTAGTCAATTTATGTGTGTGCGAGTTTATTTATTATTTCAATTTATAAATAGAATTAAATATGAAATATAATTACGAATTATTTTATTGGATTCATATCATACACACCAAAAAGACGTCGCATTGCGACTGGGGTAAACTCTAGGGATCTTATATTCTTATATGTTTGGTAGTTAATTTTGTATGGCAGCGCGAAAACGGCTTCGTCAATGTTTTTGAAAATTGTTTATTTCGTAGAGAAAAAAATTCTAAGACTTTTGGCGTCCCCGGATTTTTTCCTGAATTTCCTGAAAACCCGTAATTTTGGAAAAACTAGAAAAAAAGTGAGCCTTTGACATGAAATTCAAGCCACACACAAAAAACAGACGTCGCTTGCGACGGGGGTAAAAGCTAGTAATTATTATAGTTCTTCCGCCGACGGCCATACCTTGTTGAAAGCACCAGTACACGTTCCGATCACTGAAGTTAAGCACCATTGGGCGCAATTAGTACTGGGATGGGAGACCGCCTGGGAACACTGCGTGCCGTTGAGAATCAATATTTTTTTTTTTTTACGGTTGATGTAGAAATTGATTGATGGATTGAATTTATATATATATATATATATATGTATATATATATATATATATATATATATATATATATATATATAAATATATACATATATACATAGGATATATATATATCCTGCAACACTACTACTTAATATGGTTCTTGTTACAAATAGTATGCATAATTTCTTTTTATTGATAGTTTTTCTGGAGTATTATACCATTTTGGAATCCTGAAGAGTTGCGCCAATTTTTAAAAAAACTTGCCATAGTAGTGTTCATACTTTTTTTTTACACCACGATCAGTTAAAGTTGACTGAAAGTAAAAATCTTTAAAAATTTTAGGGAAAAAAAGCGTTGCGTTGCAATCAGCTCGCGTTGGATTGGACGACTTGGTCCTATTTTATAGCCACCCCATTCACCCGATTTTAATCCCCTGGTCTTCTTCTATTGGGGTCGTCTTAAAGAAAGAGTTTATTTAAAACCCGTAGCAACATTGAACGAGCTTCGACAAAAAATTACTCAGGTTGCACATAATATGAAAGGTAAACGATATGCTCGACGAATAAAAAGATTTTTTTTAAGGTGGCAAACATTTTGACCATTTACTATAATGTCAAAAACTATAAAACTTATAAAATAAATGAAAAATTGTTTGTATTATTTGTTTTAATTCATTCAATAATAAAAAACCTCTTTTAAGTATTGTAAAAGTGATAACTATATCAACAACAACAATTTATGAAATATGGTTCTTGTTTAGAAATAGTATGCATAATTTCTTTTTATTGATAGTTTTTCTGGAGTATTATACCATTTTGGAATCCTGAAGAGTTGCGCCAATTTTTAAAAAAACTTGCCATAGTAGTGTTCATACTTTTTTTTTACACCACGATCAGTTAAATTTGACTGAAAGTAAAAATCTTTAAAAATTTTAGGGAAAAAAATAAATTTGATTGAATTTTGTGCAAAAACTACTAGCATTCTGGGAGTTTTAATGGTTGTAGTGGATAGCAGTGCTATTTAGGTTGCCGATACAAAAAAAAAATCAGAAATTTTTGAAAAATTGTGGTCATGGTAGTTAAAAAGATCTTATGGTGTTTCAATTTTCGAAAAAAAAATTATTTTTTTTCTAATTCCTAAACAAAATGAGATGAATTTTTTTTTTCTTTTTTTCTTGTGTAGTCATGAGCAGGACCACCTTTTGGTGCCGGATTATCGTTGAATTTTGGGACACCCTGTATATAACATAAGGAGTACTCGTGAGAAGGATGGAATGTTGTGTAACGCATGTTGAATTATAAATTAAAACATAATGTATGATACGGCGGAGAGCGCGGGAGTGGTTATTCTTAATTTTTATACAGGCATTGTATAAGGTAAACTACAAATGATCGAATCCTGATAGGTTGTGTTAATTATATGAATGTTATTTTAACTTTTGTTTTCTTGTTATTACAAAAAATATAAATATTGAAGTATCATAATCTATACATAGAAAAATGATATAAAATATTGAAAAAATTAAATTAAATATTTAGAGTAATATAAGATATAGACTGGCCTGGATAATCAGAGACTATACTGTAGCACGGAAACAAACCAAGGAAAAGAAGAAATCACACACATTAAGTTTTCCGTGAAATTATCTATTGTGTCAAATGTAAAAGTGGACAATTTTAATGCAGCCTTTTATTAGCTGACACTGGTTAAAGACCAGAGAATGAGAAAGACAGACGTTAATACGAATACAGGGATTTTATATACGTATGACACATGTATTGTTTATTAGGATTTCAAATTAATGATATTGTTTTATCTATATAAATTTTGTCAATATTGGAAAACCTAAAATATTCAGGGATATTATAAGATCAAATATAATAATTTATATAGTTCTTCCGCTAACGGCCATACCATGTTGAAAGCACCAGTTAAGCACCATTGAACGCAATTAGCACTGCGATGGGAGACCGCCTGGGAACACTGCGTGCCGTTGACAATCAATATTTTTTTCAGGGGTTCAAACACCCCCAGCCAGTGCTGGAAGTGCCTCAGGATGGGGCACAGCTCTATTAACTGCAGGTCTGAACAGATCTGCAACATATGCGCTGGCGCGCACGTCAGGGAGGCCTGTCCGATCAAGGACAGACCTGACGTGAAAACATTACTTAAATGCGCGTCTTGCCATGGCAATCACCATGGGAATTATAAAGGTTGCCCTACCTACCGTGCCGAGCAGGCGGCAATATGGCAACGGAATAAAAACAAAATCACGACAGCGCATATGCTTAAGCCCCAATATATAGATGCCGTCGCACCGCAGACCAATTCCTGGAAAAGGGGGAACCCATTCAAAGCGCTGCAAGATTTTGCGGAACCCCCTTTTTAGGACAACACCGCTGCAGAGGAGCCAGCGATCGCCCCCCTGACGGACGAGGATCTTATTAAAACGATACATAGCAATACATAACGATACAGAACAATAGCACGTCACATAACAATAAAACCCTTCAGGAATTCCCCCCTAACACTAGATATACAGTTTGTTTGCTGAGACGGGCACGCCGGAGATTGCAAGAGGGGCGTGTCCTCTCAGACAAACAAATGTATTATAGAATTAAAAAATTAGTTAAATCCTCCATTAGAAATCACAAAAACCTCATTTACCAAACTCAGTTAGAAAACGCAAACAATAACTTTAATAACCTTCACACCCTACCCGCGGATATTCTTAGAGTTGGTCGTTAGATCAAGGAGATTAGAACGCCACATGGGGTGAAATTCTCCCCTCGGGAAATTGCTAATGAAATTAGTAATTACCTGAAGGATGGTTTTTAAACTCATGTGGATATTCAAATACCTGCCTTTACAGAGGAGGTGAACGATTGGTGTGCGCTGGGGTTCCCCAATATGCCGAAATGTAATTTCGACATGTTTGGGTTCGTAACCAGTGATTGCGTCATGAAAATCATTTCCTCAATGAAGAATGGTAAATCACCTGGTTTTGACGACCTTCCGATAGAATATTTCAAACAATTCAAATTCAAATCACTCGCGCTCCTCACTAACATTTTAAACCGGTGCCTTCAGCTAAGGTATTTCCACACTAGCTTTAAACACGCGGTCATAACCCCTGTTAGAAAAGGACAGAAAGACCCGAAATTATCAAGTAGTTATAGGCCTACCTCTTTACTGCCGGCTTTTCCAAAATCTTAAAAAAAATAGTATATGAGAGATTAATCACATTCCTAGACTCTCATAAAATCATTCCCGACAACCAATTTGGTTTCCGTCATTCACATTCCACGACCCACGCAACATTACACGTAGTGGAATGGGTGGGCAAAACGCTTCAAGCAGGTGAACACTGCGCGGGCGCGTTTTTAGATATCCAAAAAGCCTTTGATACAGTATGGCATAACGGCCTGCTGTATAAACTCCATCTACTCAATTTCCCACCGTCATTTATACGGTTTGTCAAATCTAACATGGAAGGCAGAACATTCGCGGTCAGAGTAGGGAACGAGTGTTCTGATATATATGCTATAGAAGCGGGAGTCCCGCAAGGCACCATACTGTCTCCCACGCTATATAGCATTTATATCTCGGACATTCCAGCCCTGGGACGCACTAACACCACGATACAATCAACGTTCTATGCAGACGATACGGCCATTTTGTATAGGTCCGCACTCAGTCAGTGGGCAGTTGCATACCTTTAAGACGCTTTAGTTAAGGCAATGACTTTCTACAAACAGTGGCGGGTTAAGATCAATCCTGACAAAACCCAATGTATCCTTTTCACATCCTTACGCAATTCTGCGGGCCGTAAGGATATCACTTTGCTTAGCCAGAAAATACCCTGGACAAACAAAGTGACGTACTTAGGAACTATTCTCAATACGACTCTGAACTTCAGAAGCGAGATTGAGAGTAGAACTAATAAAGCGAACCAAAGAATTGCCATCCTTCGCCCACTACTTAATCCAAAATCCAAATTAAATCTACAAAACAAACTGACGATTTACAAGACTTATATCCGCCCCATCCTGCTCTTCGACTCTCTCTATATATATATATATATATATATATATATATATATATATATATATATATATATATTTAATCCATATATCAATTCTTACATCAACCGTAAAAAAAACAAAAAAAAAATATTGATTGTCAACAGCAGGCAGTGTTCCCAGGCGGTCTCCCATCCCAGTACTAATTGCGCCCAATGGTGCCTAACTTCAGTGATCGGAACGTGTACTGGTGCTTTCAACATGGTATGGCCGTTGGCGGAAGAACTATAATAATTATTATATTTAATCGTATAATATTATGACAATAAAAAAATTAAAAAAGGTTTATCATCACTGAAAATTTTAGGTTTTCCAATCTTGACAGAATTTATATAGATAAAATAATATCATTTATTTGAAATTTTGATAATACAATACATGTGTCATAGGCCTTCATTTGTATTAACGTCTGTCTAATTAATCTTTTGGGGAAAGTTTAATACAAAAAAAAGACAAGTAGTAATTTAAACATTGAACTTTTATTTGCACTTGTAATAATACACGTAAGCTTTTGAAGTTAAACTAATTAGATGTGTGTTCGGTATAGTTGAACAACACAACTATTACGTTGATTATTATATTGAGACTGAGCTCCTGAGCAATGTGACCATGTGTTTATATAGTATTATTTGTCATTTGATGACCTATAAGCAAATGGTTACTATGCAGGTGACAATGGTACGATGGTACGACTTGTTGTTGTCAATAGGTAATATGAGTAATATTAGTCTTATCTTAAGGTGATGAACATTGGAGTAATATTAGTCTTATCTTAAGGTGATTAAATTATGCGAGTAATATTAGACTCGTCTGGGTATTTATGATATATATATTGATGTTATACATAAGAAATTAACTCCTCCACCCTTACTTGAAAACTTATAATTGTGAATTTTCTTTTTCACTAGTACCAATTTTTCACGATTCCAATTTCTTTTTAGTTATAGTTTTCTTTTGTTTTCTTTTGTACAATAGATAACTAATGATAGTTACAATTATTATTAGGGTGAGTACATAAATGATTGTATTTATTTGTGAATGAAAATTTATATGTTTGAGTTGAATCTCATTCAAAGGGGTTAATTGTTTCAATGGGTAATAAGTTGGTTATCATATGTTTGTTGTTTAAAATTATCAATGGATATGTTTACATTGGTTGTATTATTTATTTTAATTGTGTTTTGAAATGGTATTGATTTCCAATTGATTTCACTGTGTTTCACTATTTTTCCACTTAGGTAAAATGAATCACTTTTTATGATACAGTGTTCTTGTAACTCGATCATGTAGTTTCCTAGGATCTGCTCTTGTCTAGTTTTATCTCCGCAAATGATGGTGATGAGGGTTTCACGGCTCGTGGAATAGATCCAGTGAGTGTCGTCTATCTGTTGGAGGTTTTCCTTGAAGTCTGGTATCCTGGTGATATCGCATCTTTGGTGTGGCTGTCGCTCGTATGAGTGGGACTATGCATGTTGATGTCTGCGTGATACCTTGTTCTGTGAACTTACTACATGTGAACTGTCTAGTTCTAGTTTTAATACATGGGTCATTTTCAAATTAAGAAGTAATATCATTAATCAAAATATATTTTGCCTCAGGAAAAATGATTTGGTAAGTATGATTTTTGAGTATGGGAAGAGGTTGTAATGCATACAGAGTAAATAACATTTCATGGGCTAATGGGATGTTTATTATTATTATTATTTTGTGTTTATCTTGATATGCTTGTGTAACAATACTTTTTGTTAACTCATATTTGTCTTCTAAGTAGGGTATGACGTATTGGTTTTTCACTTGATTAGATATTTGAATTAAATCGTTATTTATTTCCAGTAATGTAAAGATTGTTGAATGATGTTTATTCATTTAAAGAAATGTAAATGTTAAATCTAGATTGAGTAATTCGTCTAATACCAATTGTTGTGTTGATAAAATCTGGTGAAAGGTGAGTTCTAACTCTTGTTCATGGTGAGATTTAACTAGAACGTTTCTAATTCCTACAGCTTGGGAAATAAAGTGATTTATTCCGTTTGTCAGTTTATTTAGATTTTCTTGTAGGTGTTGGATTGCTTCATTGGATTTATATTTTTGAGTGGATAATACACTTGTTAATAAATTTAAGCATTTTGCTTGTTGGTTTGAAGAATCAGTTAATTGTTGAATGCTTCCTTCAATATGTTTTCTATCGTTGTCATCCATATTGCCTGTTATCAGGTTTATGAAACTTCCTAGGGGGTTGAATAGTCCTCTTTTTCTTCTTTGAGTATTTTCTGGACCAAATAATTCTATTATCTTTTGTTGCATTAGTTGTTGTTTTCTTTGAATCATTGCGATATAACTTTGGAATTTTAATTCGGGCATGATTCTACTTCCTTCATTTATTTTGGATAGTTTATTTATGCATGCGGTGAGTTTTAATCGATTCGTTAGTAATGGTCGGTAATCGATGATCTAGATTAACTTCCAATATTCCGTGATTTTATATGCGTTTCCGATATCGATGGGTAAAATGCCATGTTCGTTATTTATGACAGAGAGGATGCTTCTACTTCTGCATCTGCAACAGGAATGTTTTTATTTATCAATTCCTTGAAGTGTCTAAATAGGTGTTTGCCAGTTTGTATGTTTTTAATAGTGGCTTTTCCATACATATTTAATTCTGTTATTTTGTATGGACCTACGTTCATAGATGTTTTTCCTTTTCTAGATGGTCCTCGTATATAAACGGTGTCATCTATTTTAAACTTTGTAGGTGCTAATTTTTTATTTATTCTTTCTATATATTTCTCTTTTGCTATCTGTGTTCTTTCGGCTATTGATGTTTGCAATATTTTTAATGCGTTTTGATGTTCGTTAATATTTTCTGTAGCTAAAATTCTTTGTTCTTCAAAGTCGGTTATATTTATATTAGCTCTTCTTTTACCAAAAAGTGCTTCGAAAGGTGTCATATTAATGGTGGAATGTGTTGACGAATTGTATGCGAGTAAACATTTAGTCATGATGTCTTAAGGTGACATGTTTGTTGTTTGTAGAATGCGGAAATGTTCTATTAGTGTACTGTGTTGTCTTTCTACTAAATAATTTCCGGTATGATGATCTGGATTCGTGAAATGAATTTTTACTTTATGCAAGGATAATAATTCTTTTATTGTATCACTTGTAAATTCTGTTCCACTATCTGATACAATGGTATTGGGTATTCCGTATAGGGAAAATAATTTTATTAGTACATTAGTTATGTCGTATGCATTTTTACTTTTGAGGTGTGATGCAGTGGCGAATCTTGTTAGTGCGTCAATGGTGGTTAAAAAGATTTGATTTGCTATGTATAATAAGTCTATATGTACTTTCTCGAAAGCTTTTCGTGGTGTTGCTGTTATTTCCAGGAGTGCTTGAGTGGGTTTTCTCGTATACTTGGATGTTTGACATTCTTCACAATTATTAATGAATTGTTTGGCATCATATTTAATGAGGGCCAGTAATAAAGTTTTGTCAATTGCTTTATTAGTTCATTAGCGTTCCTGTGGTTGGTTACATTAGTGTGATATTTATATAATAAACTGTTTCTTGTATCTATTTTTTCTTTGTAACTAACTTGAGTGATACATCTGAATAATTTGTATCCTGATAATGATCGTGCATGTATTTTTACTAACATTCTATAGGTGTCATCTGTACAGAATATATAATATTTATTTTGTGGATTAAGGTGTTTTATCAATATAGTAGTTAATTGATCCATTGGTGCTGATTTAGTATCTAACATAATATGTGTTATGTATTGGTTCTCTCGTTTAAACGTAGTGTGGTGTTTTTGTTGAAATCCTGTTGTAATAAACTATTTGATGGTTGTGTAATTCTAGCGGAGTTTCACATATAGGTATTCCGATGTCACTGTCTTCTTGTGAATGTTGTGTGGCGTCTTCATCAATTTCTATTTCGATAAGTTGGTCTGCTTTTTGTGAGGTCACTTTTAATTTACTGAGAGGAATATTATCTTCTTCATCACTGGTTTCATCGGTGTTAACTATCAGGGATTGTTGATCTAAATTTTTATGAGATAATGCATTTATTTTAACACGAGAAAGTGCGTCTGCTACTACGTTGTCCTTTCCAGGTTTATAATGGATATCAAAATCGTAGTCAAATAGTTTTACTTGATAGCGGGCTAACTTGCTTGAGCTATCTTTGTGAGTTTTCAACGATGCTAAGGGTTGATGGTCAGTAAATAGGTCAAATATTCGTCCGTATAGGTAGTGATGAAAATGTTTCACTGCCCACATTATTGCGAGTAATTCTTTTTCGATTGTGGCATAATTACACTCGGCTGGGTTTAGCGTGCGCGAAGCATAAGCTATAGGATGGTCGTCTTGTGATAATACGGCTCCTAAGGCGTAATTTGATGCGTCTGTAGTTAATGAGAATTTCTTTGTTAAATCGGGTCTTTTAAGTACTGGTTCATTTATGAGAAGTTGTTTTAGTTTTTCATAGGCTTCTATATATTCTGGAGTTTGTTAATTTTTGACTTCTTTCTTTAAACATGCTGTGAGTGGTTTTGAAATTTTTGCATAACTAGGTATTAATTTTCTATAGAATCCGGTTAGTCCTAAAAAACTCTTAATCTCTGTAGTGGTTTTTGGAATAGGAAATTTTCTTAATGCTTCATTTTTCTCAGGGTTGGGTTTAGCTCCGTGTTCTGTTATAACGTGACCTAGAAACTTTGTTTCATGTTTCAGAAATTCACACTTGTCCTGTTGAAGCTTGAGATTGCTTTCTCTGAGACGTTGGAGTACTAAGTTTAAATGTTGGAGATATTGTTGTAAACTAGTTTCAAAAATAACGATATCGTCTAAATAAACGAGACATATTTTTCCAATGAGTCCGTCAAGGACATGATTTATTAATCTCTGGAAAATGGCTGGGGCATTTTTAAGGCCGAAAGCCATGCGTAAAAACTAATAATGACCATATGAAGTTGAGAATGCAGTTTTTTCGATGCTTTCTGGTTCGACTTCAATTTGATGGAAGCCTGAATGGAGATCCAGCAAAGTAAAGTAGTTTGCTCTTCCAAGACTGTCTAAGATATCTTGCATGTTAGGGATTGGAAATTTATCTTCAATTGTGATGTCATTTAATTTTTTATAATCAATGGCCATTCGAAACTTTTACTGTCCCGTTTTGTAATCTTTTTTTGATACAATGAGTACAAGATGATTGTATGGAGAACGTGAGTTTCTAATTACTCCCTTTTCTAATAGTGTCTGTACTTGTCTATTCACTTCTTGTTGAGTGGTTTCAGGTAATCTATAATTTCTAAAAAATATAGGCTCGTGAGATGTTGTGCGTATGGAACACTTGATGTCATAAGTAAATGTGAGTATTTCCTTCTCACGTGGAAATAGATCTTCGTACTTATTAAGTAATTTATAAAGTTGTTCTTTTTCTTCAGTATTCATATGTTCGTCTTGAACTGTGATGCTATTTAAATGTGGGTTTTTTTCAACATTGTGATGTATTGGAATGATGGTTTTGGGTGTTTCTAATATGTTTTTAGGAATATTTATTATTGCTTTTATTTGTGATATCAAATCGTTTCCGATTAAACCATCAAAGTCATTTGAGAACTTGAATAGATAAATCTTGGTGAAGCCTTGTGTTTTGAATATCGGGAACATCGGAATCTTAGCTACCTGCGTATGCGTGGTAGTTTGATGTGGTGTTTGTATAACGAAATTTTCATTTGTTATATATTCCTTGTAGTGTTTATATGCGAATTTGGGATTTAGTATTGTTCTAGAAGATCCGGTGTCGATGAGTAGTTTGGCTTGTTAATGATTTGATGTATATGTATGGCAATTCATCGTTCTTATTTGTATTAATCATTAAAAGTTTGGGTCTATTGGTGAATCCAGTGGAAAATCCTCATTATCTTCTTTTTCAATAACATCTTCTTGATAGTAATTAACACATTGATTTTCATGTAATGTTGGTTCATTAGGTTCGTATGAGTATTCGTCTGGCTCATATAGGGGTTCTGGTAATGGCAAGTGATGTAAGCGCGTCATTTGTGACGTTTCCATGAGTTCGTGCGGTCTGTTGTCCACGTTTCTCTGTTGCCATGGGGTCTGTTGTGTAGTACGGTTGTACTGCTGTTGTACTGGTAGTTGTTGTGTTGGTGGGAATGACCTTGGATGCCATGCGTTACGATTCGGTGGTTGTTGTGTTTGTTGTATTTCCGATGGTTTGTATGGAGGTTGGTTAGTAACTTCAGGTCTTGGCTGCTGATGCATCGTCTGTTGTGGACGTTGTTGATTGACAAATGGTTTTGATCTCCAATTGTTTTCATTTTTGGTAACAGGTTTTTGAGCGTTATTGTATTTAACTGTTGTATTCTTTGGATTTACATTTCGTTGTCTATTGTATGATACGTTTTCTTCTGTTAATACAATTTTCCATGCATCTTCCATAGTTTGAGGGTCTCGTGCTTGTACCTGGTTGCCAATGCTTCCTCTTAATCCGATTACAAAGCGTTTCAAAATTACTTTAATAAAGAGTGTTTGTTTAGTATGTAATGCAATGGGTTGTAGCTCATTATGTTGTATATATGCTAATAAAGCAGCTTGATGTTCCAAACAGCGATTATAATAATTTATGGGTGTTTCATTGTTATGTTGATAGAGATCAGAAACTTCAATGAGGAAAGTAACATCATCTCGTTGGTCTCTAAAGTTGTTTATCAGAACTTGTTTTAATTCATTCCAGGTTGTGATACCTTTTCCCGTGACTACGGCTTCTGCTTGATGGATGAGTCGTGTTAAAACAATTCCCGTTATGCATTCTTGTATGTTTGGGTCACTCTCTCCGTACAGAGCTTGTACTTTTTCGACTTGTCTGATAAAGTCAGGCAATTTCGCTGGGGTTCCGTCGAATCTCTGTATGATTTGTAGATAGACGTTATCTATTTTTGGCGTTTCTGTTCTGGGGGGTCTGTATTTTTCTCTTTTACGATTTAGCTGGTCTTGTTGAATCTGAAGTCTTGCTTCGTTGTCTTCACATTGTTTATGAAGGCGTTGGATTTCGTCGATTAATGCATCTTGTGACATGTTGATTGCTTTTTCTTTTCATTTTTTATTTTACACTTTTATTATATGCACTAAGTATGATTCAATGGGACAATATTTGGGCAAAATATAAATGAAAAATGACTTACTGCGTGACTGTGAGTAGTAGTATTGCGGCGATGATAATTTTCATTGTTGTGAAGGTTGTGGTGTTTCTCTATAGCGGGATACAGCTTGCGTTGATTCTCCGCCTCTATAGTGGGCTGCGTACTGCGTCTGATGATCTATAAGGAGCGTCAATCTATTGTAGAAGAGTTTCCAGTTCGATCCGTTGAGTTGTGGATTGTGTGTTGCGAAGTTCGTTTTCTTCCGTCTTGGTGGTGTAGGGTTTTTCTTCCTTCCGTAGACGTTGCACAATCCTACCGACTGCGCCAATTAATCTTTTGGGGGAAGATTAATACAAAAAAAAAACAAGTAGTAATTTAAACATTGAACTTTTATTTGCACTTGTAATAATACACGTAAGCTTTTGAAGTTAAACTAATTAGATGTGTGTTTGGTATAGTTGAACAACACAACTACTACGTTGATTATTATATTGAGACTGAGCTCCTGAGCAATGTGACCATGTGTTAATATAGTATTATTTGTCATTTGATGACCTATAAGCAAATGGTTACTATGTAGGTGACAATGGTACGATGGTACGACTTGTTGTTGTCAATAGGTAATATGAGTAATATTAGTCTTATCTTAAGGTGATGAACATTAGAGTAATATTAGTCTTATCTTAAGGTGATTAAATTATGCGAGTAATATTAGACTCGTCTGGGTATTTATGATATATACATTGATGTTATACATAAGAAATTAACTGTCTTTCTTATTCTCTGGTCTCCAACCAGTGTCATTTTATAAAATGGTGTATTAAAATTGTCCACTTTTACATTTGGCATAATAGATAACTTCACGGAAAGCTTAATATGTGTGATTTCTTCTTTCCCTTGGTTTGTTTCCGTGCTACAGTATAGACTCTGATTATCCAGCCGAGTCTATGGTGTCAATTTTGTAACTGCTTATCTGACGTCTGTTACCTTCTGACGATTTTTCAAATGCCTATATTTTCTAAACTAAGCTGTGTAAGTTTACACAAAACTATCAGAAGACCTTAAATAAAAAACAAAATAGATCCCATACTTTGAAACTGGCATAAGTAGCCTAATTTGTAAATTACAGGTCTTTGAAAAATCGTCAGAAGGTAACAGATGTCACGTAAGCAGTTACAAAATATACCCCTATATCTAATATTACTCAAAATATTTAAATTTATTTTTTTATTATTTGAGATTACTTTTCTATGTATAAATTAAGATACTTTATTATAAGCATAAGATTATTATAACCGCCAAAATTTGAATTTATATTGTAAAATAGTTGTTAAGTTGAATGTACTTGATATATGCAGTATTATCGAGGAGTCTCTTGTGGTGTGTCGTAAGATCAACACGTATAATTTGTATCAGTTTTATATTTAGTTATTAAATCATATTAATCATAACTTCTGTTTAATTTATTCTACGCATAAACACAGATCCTGACAAATACCACCTTTTATAGGCTTTAGGGCCTTACAGTTTTTAGAAGAGGGATAAACGCGAATTTAAAAAGATTAAAACGCGAATTTATAAAGATAAAGATAAACGCGAATTTAAAAAGATTAAATCGTGAAATTAAATAAGAAAAAGTGATTTTTATGACCAAGAGACTGGCATTACTCTGTTTTAATTTTGAATGAGCTAGATTCTAAGTGAACAAAAGTGCAAAAGATCAAAGTTAAAAATAAGGAAAGAGTAAAAGCGTAATTAATAATTATACAATAAATCACAGTGGATTTTAGAGGTATAATTAGCAAATTACGAGAACAAAGGAATTGTAGTGACGTCATAGCCACACCCAGCCAACGCCTAGTAGATGCGTCAGTGGTGGAACTTTGAGCGAGGCACATACAACTCCACCTAGGAAACTAAGTGGCAAATATAGGATTTTTGTTATTTAGCAAGGAATCTAACTAACTGAGAAAGGTTTAAGTCTGAGTTAGATAGCAGAAAGCAGAACCAATCGAAAACAGGAATTATGACAGGTCATAGTTTACAAGGTAGTCGTCGCAGCGCCAGTCCGATCGATGTAGATCGCGAAGTGACAGATAGACGATCCAACATGGCTGACGATTTAGCCCAAGAAAGGAACGCGTTAGATACTCAAAGAGAATATTTACTATGGGAAAGGAATTTAGTGAACAAGGAAAAAGATCAAGAGCCAATAAGAAGTCGATTATACAGATTACCTTATGGACAAATTCAAAAAGTTGAAAAAGAAGTAAAAGAATTGCTAGATGCTGGAATCATAGAAGAATCTACATCGGAATATTCAAGTCCTATGATACTGGTACAGAAAAAGACTGGAGAAGAACGTTTAGTGGTTGATTACAGAAGATTAAACGCTAAAACAAAACGTGAAGAATTCCCCATGGCTTCAATAGACGACCAGCTGAATCAACTAGCAGGCAATCGGTACTTTACAACCCTAGATATGGCAAGCGGATACCACCAGATAAAAATGTCAGAAAGTTCGAAACATTTAACCGCATTCATATTTAGCAGTGGATTGTATCAATTTAAGAATTTACCATTCGGATTAGTCAATGGGCCAATGATATTCAACAGATTTATGACACGAGTTAAACAGAACTTTGCACCAGATGAAATTCTAGTTTACATGGATGATATCTTGATACCGAGCAAGAGTATCGAACAAGGTATGACAGTAATAAAAAGATTTTTTGAAGTAATCAAGGAATATGGGTTAATATTGAAGTTAAAGAAATGCTACTTCTTTAATGAAACAATAGACTACCTAGGATATGAGATAAGTCAAGAAGGAATAAAACCAGGACAAAGGAAAATAGATGCAGTAACGAACTACCAGACTCCGAAGAATGCACACGAAGTACGTAGATTCATGGGTTTATGCAGCTATTTCCGCAGATTTATTCAGGACTTCGCAAATATCGCAAAACCGTTAACAGAATTAACGAAGAAAGACAATGAATTCGTATGGACAAAAGAACAAGAAAATGCTTTTGATGAACTACGAGAAAAGTTAACAAGTAGACCATTACTACAGTTGCATGATGTTAACGCAAAACATGAATTACACTGTGACGCCAGCAGTTATGGAATAGCAGGTATTTTATTACAATACAATGATAAGAAAATATTAAATCGAGTTGCTTATTTCAGTAGACAATCGACACCAGCAGAACAGAAATATCACAGCTACGAAATGGAAACTCTCGCAGTAGTAGAATCAGTGAAAAGATTTCGAGTTTACTTACTAGGGCGACCATTCAAGGTGATAACAGACTGCAACGCACTGAAATCAACGATGTCGAAACGAGATTTAATACCACGAATAGCAAGATGGTGGCTACATCTTCAAGAATACGATATGGAATTAGAATACAGAACTTCTAAGAAGATGGAACATGTCGACGCCATAAGCCGAGCACCACATGACGAATGTCAAGAAGCAGAAGTAGTAGATATGAAAATAATGAACATACACATATCTGAAGAAGATTGGTTATTAACAATGCAACGCCAAGACCCGAAATTGCAAGAAGTCTATAATCAATTGAAGAGAAAACCGACCACGAATGAAGAAAAGCAAGTGCATACAGATTATGTACTAGAAAAAGGACGCATCTATCGAAAACAGGACAAACGATGGGTCGTACCAGGAAACATAAAATGGAGAATAGTGAAACAAAGTCACGATGACCTAATGCATTTCGGAGAAGAAAAGACTCTAGAACATCTGAAAACACACTACTGGTTCCCAAGGATGAGACAGTACGTCAAGAAATACATTAAAGCGTGTATTGAATGCGCTTATCACAAGACTCGAAGTGGAAAAAAAGAAGGTCAAATGTATTGCACCGAGAGGATCCCTATCCCGTTTTACACATGTCATATGGATCATCTAGGACCTTTTCGCGAAGTACAAGAGGTAACCCATATGTTTTAGTATACATTGATTCATTTACAAAATATGTTGCAGTTCGAGCAGTGAAAACTACAGCAACCTGGCCGGTAATCCAAGTAATGAATAGCATTATTGAAACATTTGGACCGCCAACACAGCTAGTTACAGACAGAGGAACAGCGTATTCTTCAAAGAACTTCGAAACATATTGTGAAGAAAACGGAATACATCACATTATGACAGCAACGGCAACTCCTAGAGCAAATGGACAAGTCGAGAGATACAACAGAACATTGTTAGCAGCAATTACAACAATGGCAAAAGATGAACAGCATTGGGACAAGAATCGGCTTCAAACAGTACAAAGTATAAAACCACAGGTATGTCCCCACACAGCTTATTATTTAATTTTAATCCAAGAAACGCATTGCAGAATAAGATCCTAATTACATTGGACGAGGATACTGCAGCGGACGATTCAGAATTAAGTTTAAACGAAATTCGTTTAAAAGTGAAAGAAGCAATCGACAAAAATCAAATAACACAAAAGAGGAGATTTGATTCAAAAAGACTCAAACCAACACAGTACAGCAAAGGAGATATGGTGCTTGTAGAACGAGAAGCAGCAGCTACAGGGAGCTCCAGGAAGCTTACACCGAAGTACAAGGGTCCATATCTAGTGACAGAAGTATTACCACACGACAGATACATTCTGGAAGACATACCAGGAGCCAAACGAACACAGAGGTCGTTTAAATCCGTATTGGCTTCCGACAGAATAAAACTCTGGTGCCAACAACTCGACGAGGAGGAAGGTGAGGAAGGAAGCCCAGAAGAAGAAGAAGAAGATGACGATCAGGAGGATCAACCAAACAACGAAGATGATTGAGGACAATCATGAAGTCAGAATAGGCCGACTATAAGCATAAGATTATTATACCCGCCAAAATTTGAATTTATATTGTAAAATAGTTGTTAAGTTGAATGTACTTGATATATGCAGTATAATCGATGAGTCTCTTGTGGTGTGTCGTAAGATCAACACGTATAATTTGTATCAGTTTTATATTTAGTTATTAAATCATATTAATCATAACTTCTGTTTAATTTATTCTACGCATAAACACAGATCCTGACAAATACCACCTTTTATAGGCTTTAGGGCCTTACATTAATATTTATATTTTATGTAATAACAAAAAAACAAAAGTTAAAATAACATTGATACAATTAATACTACCTATCAGTATTCGATCCCTTGAAGTTAACTTTATACAATGCCTATATAAAAATTAGGAACAAGCACCTTTACGCCCTCCGCCTTTTTTTACATTATGTTTTAATTTATAATTCAACTTGCGTTACACACCATTCCATCCTTCTCACGAGTACTCCTTATCATTTATATTAATATACTAGCTTTACCCCCGTCGCAAGCGACGTCTGTCTTTTGTGTGTGGCTTGAACTTCATGTAAAAATTTTAATTCCACTTGAGTTTACCACCGTCGCGAAGCGATGACTTTTTAGCGTGTATGCTTTGAATTTAATAAAATAATTCGTAATTACATTTTATATTTAACTCTATTTTTAAATTGAAATAAATAATAAACTCGCTCAATAATAAATTGAATAAAAAAAAATATTTTTTTTTTATCAAAATAAAAAATATTTTTATTTTATGCGTTATTTGACCAACTTTTTTTCAAAATTTAGTATTTTTTTTTTCGATTCGTAAATAAGTTACCAAGGTTAGCCTATATACAAAATTTCAACTTTCTAGCACAATTTTTACTCTCGGCAAACACTGCCCCCAAATAAAATTTTAAAGTTTTGAATTTTTTTTAATAATAATATACTTAATTATTCTAGAATCCAGAATATGAACTTTCTCTAAAGTTCCCTACCGGGCCCCCGAATTTCTAAAACCCCTCCTTTTTCAATTTTTGAATTTCTAATTTTTGAGAAATGTAGGCATTGAATACCTTAATACACATGCAAAATTTCAACTTTTTATCTTTTACGAATTAAATATTATTGAGCAAAATGTAAAAAATTTTTTTTTAGTTTTTCCAAAATTACGAATTTCCAGGAAATTCAGGGGAAAATTCAGGGACGCCAAAAGTCTTAGAATTTTTTTCTCTACGAAATAGCAAATTTTCAAAAACATTGACGGAGCCGTTCTCATTCTACCATACGAATTTCAGCAACAAACAAACATATAAATATACACCTGGGACATTATAATATATGACTAGCTTTTACCCCGTCGCAAAGCGACGTCTGTTTAATATATATTATTTGAATTTCATAAAGTAATACGTAATTTCATTTCAAATTTTTCATATTAAAATTAGAAAAGCACTGTCGCTATTTTTTAGATATCATACTCGTACATGAAATAAATAAATATTTTAAAATGGAAATGTTGTATTTCATCTTATATGATCTACTACTTTAAAATTGCTTATTGGAACAAATATTCTACAGGATTTACTTATTATATCATATAAAAAAAAAATTAAAATTCTAGTTTTATAATAATTTTTAAATGTTTCATAATTAAATTTAAATATTTCTGTTAAATATATTAAATATAAATTTATATATATCGTCTTCATTTTTCGTACACTTTAATATATATAATTAAAATTATTTCTTCATTGACCAGTAAATAGTATTCTTTGTATTTTTCATGTTGTTATCATTTTTGTTGTTTCTTCATAAACGTATAGCTATTAACGCACTGTCGTTTCAGATTGTCATGCCTTAATCGGTGTGGATATAACATCTTCTGTGATAGTAGGACAGTAGTCTTCTGTGATGTTGGCGGTTATTATCTCATTACTATTCCAGGTTTAGCATTTAAATAGTAGCACTTTATTATTCCCCTCCTAAAAGAAGCATTCTTCATAAATAAATAAAGCAAATATACTGAATGCAAAACAAATAAATTATGCACTTACAGTTTGTACATGTGATGAACAGCACTAATATCTGCTTCATTGAATTGTTTATCAGAATAATAGATAATGAATTTCCCGTAAGCCGGGCCTTTGTTGCATTTTATAAATATACACGATCAATTTGCTGAACTTCTTATTGCCACGGCCCTTTTTTCGCTCTGTAAATTACAATAACATTAATTTACATCGTACTTGCATGATCGTCTTAAACAACATGAAGAATATATTGTATTTATTTTTAATAAAAGGATAATATAGAATAGTAATAATATTTGTAGTAGTTATTTCACAAAAATTAAACACAAAAATAATGTTTTTCAACATCAAAAGCATTAATTCATTTGTTTAAAAATCTATTTAAAAAGCATAATACCTCAGAATGTTATGTTATTTTAAAGAATCTCAGCATAATGATATGATTGTATCATCATGCTGTTATATATTATTGTGTCGTAAAGGTATTTTAGGTTACTTTTTACCGTATTTCAGACAAATGATTAATATTTAATGTTAATTATTTGTAATAGCAATATTCGTATTAATAATTAATAATATGAAAGCATAATTTATAATTTAAAAAGGAAATATTCTTTTTAGTTAATTTATCTGCAAACGTTGTAATAAAAATACTGATCTGGTAACAGTTATTACACATTAGACTACACTTAAAAATGTATTACGATTAATGATTTGTAAATAAGAGTATTTTTCTAAACGTTATCAAATAAATCATGCGACAACACCAGCGAGCAGGTAAAGAATATGAAACAAATTTTTAAAATATATTATTCATATGATAATGTAGCATGCATGTAGTTATGTAGAAGTTATTTCAATATGAATATGACTGAATTTTATAAATTTGAAACTTCGTTGTCGGGAGAGGAGAGGACCAACATAGGATTATAAAAAGGAAAGAATTCATAAAAGGATATGTATTAATCTGAAAACAAATAAAATGCCAATAACATATATAATATATATAACACTTACATCTAAAAGTAAGTAATAAAGTAATAATAAGTACTTAAATAATAAATATCAATTATACCTATCTAAAAGCAATTAAATGATAATCTCACTCTCCCGATCAGAGTATTTGTTTAACAAATTACTGCTAAAAGAAAAATACGGAAAGAGAATTTAAAATTTAAAAACACTACTATTTGGCTTGAAAACAATGAAATATAACACTATAACTTTTAAAACACGAAAAGCAGGTAAAATGGCAAAGAGTACATCGCTTCGTACACACAATATAATATATATAACACTTTCATCTAAGGGTAAATAATAAAATAAAAATGAGAACTTAAATAATAAATCTCAATTATACCTATCTAAAAGCAATCAAATGATAATCTCACTCTCCCGACCAGAGTATTTGTTTAACAAATGAAAGCCAATAGAAAAATACGTAAAGAGAATCTAAAATTTAAGAGTAAATAATAAAATAATAATAAGAACTTAAATAATAAATCTCAATTATACCTATCTAAAAGCAATTAAATGATAATCTCACTCTCCCGAACAGAGTATTTGTTTAACAAATAAAAGCCAATAGAAAAATACGTAAAGAGAATCTAAAATTTAAGAGTAAATAATAAAATAATAATAAAAACTTAAATAATAAATCTCAATTATACCTATCTAAAAGCAATCAAATGATAATCTCACTCTCCCGACCAGAGTATTTGTTTAACAAATGAAAGCCAATAGAAAAATACGTAAAGAGAATCTAAAATTTAAGAGTAAATAATAAAATAATAATAAGAACTTTGTACGAAATAAAACCATGCGAGTATTTGTAGATTGAATAATTATTCAATTGTTTAATGATAAAATAATTTTACACTTTTTTAATATAAATTTAACCACAAATTCTAATGATATAAAATGGTTGCGAAACATGCTACGACAGTGCAAAAGCCAAAACACGAGTGACTCGAATGCCAAACGGCTGTAGCGTGCACAGCAGTCGTCGTTGTGTTGCCCAACACGTCGCTGTGTTGCCCTGAGTAAGATTTCTACCAGAGACAACAATACAATATTAAACTAGAATGTCAACAGAGACACATTTTATGTTCTGTGCTAATTTTGTACTGAACATAAATTACCAGCCAGCAGAACGTAGCTGATCCCCCAACCAACTTAAAATATATATAAAAATACATTAATACATAGAGTTACATAAATTTACAAACTTCTTAAATCTATGATAGTCTACATAATTGTATGAGAATAATATAAAATAAAACAAAATAACAATTATTCTAAAGATAACAGAAAACGTAATTAACATTATAGCATACATTATCAATTGCATAATGTACACAACAATCAATTCAGTGGTAATCTACACAATTTTGTGATGGGTCTGTTGTAGATCTTATCACCGATTTTTATTTCCGCCACTCTCACTTTTCCATCTTTACCAAAAAAGACTTTTGTAATTCTGGCCATTGGCCAATTTAATGGGGGTGAGTTTAGATTCTTTACAATAACTAAATCACCTTCTTTCAGGTTCTCATTAGCATATTTCCACTTGGGACGGCTCTGAAGCTGTGTGAGATAATCCTTAGACCAAGCTTGCCAAAAGTCTTGTTTTAGTTTTTTAACAATATTCCAAAACTTAAGACGATTGACTGGTACCTCTGTTAAATTAACTTCAGGGTATTCAATCAGAGCAGTGCCAATTAGAAAATGTGCTGGAGTCAAATACTTATATTCATTTGGGCTTAGTGGAAGCAGTGGTCTTGAGTTTAGCACACCTTCAATCTGTATGACAACTGAATTTAATTCTTCATAAGTTAAGGCCAAATTACCAACTACTCTCTTAAGGTGGTGCTTCACACTTTTGACCCCTGCTTCCCATATACCACCAAATTCAGGAGCATAACTGGGTATAAACATAAATTTTATATATAGATTATTACAAAAACTTATAACATTATTTCTATGAGACTTATTAGTCTGTAAATTATACAACTCTTTTAATTCATTAGCAGCACCCTTGAATGTTTTAGCATTGTCACAATAAATTTTAGTAGGCATGCCTCGTCTAGAAATAAAACGATTGAGACATGCCAAGAATGTTTCAGTTCTTAAATCAGAAACCACTTCCATATGTATGGCCTTTGTAGAAAAGCAAACAAACAATGAAATGTAACCTTTTGTAATCAATGGTTTACGTATGCGAGCTATCTTTATGTTAAAAGGTCCACAAAAATCTACACCTACATGCTGAAATGGTCTTGTAGCTGTAACTCTGTCAGCTGGCAAAGAACCCATCAATTGTTTAGCAGATTCAGCCTTCAATCGTGAACATATAACACATTTGTATAGTACCTTTTTGACCTCCCGTATGCCATTGATAATCCAGAACTTTTGAGACAAGGAGCTGAGTACTAATCTAGCACCAGCATGGAGCAAACGTAAGTGCTCATTTTTGATTATGATAGAAGTGATATTGTTGTCCTTTGGCAGTATGACTGGGTGCATTTTATCTTTTGCAATGCCTGCATTTTGCAATCTGCCACCAACACGAATTAAACCAGTGCTGTCTATGAAAGGGTGGAGATTACCTATACCGGTCTTGATAATGATACCACCTAAGAGACATTTTATTTCTTTAAAAAATATTTGCCTTTGAACTGAGCGAATGATAATTAATAAAGAATTATGAAGTTCTTGTGGAGATAAATGTCCACAAATATTATTTTTAGAAATAGTAAGATAAGAACAAATTGAACTGTGTACTGCCTTTTTACAATTATTAAAGAATCTATACACATAAGCTAATACACGCTGTAGCTTATTGATATTGGAGAATTTTTTAAACAAGTCTAGCATTAACGGTGCTTGTTCGACTTCAATGTTACAAACATTACAGTTTTTATCTTCATCGTCTGATAGAAGTACTGTATTTAAATCAAAATAATGATCATGTTTAAAATGAGAATTGGATAGATACTGGGGACCGTTCCACCAAAGATTTTGATTTTTTAAGTGTTGTGGTTCTATACCACGAGAAATTATATCAGCTGGGTTATCAGCTGATTTTACATAGTACCAAGAGAATTTATCTGTGAGCTCTGTTATTTTCTTTACTCTGTTATTAACATAGATATTGGTTTTTAATTTGTCCGCTTGAATCCAAGCAAGGACTATTTTGGAATCACAATAAAGGAAAAGTCTATGTTCCAATCTAGTTTTGAGTAAATTACTAACTCTAACCGCAAGTTGTGCCAACAAAACTGCACTATTTAGCTCTAGTTGGGGTATTGTAAGTACCTTACCTAGTGGAGCCACACGAGACTTGGCACAAATTAATTTTGTTTTTACGTTGTCATTTGCTGTAGTGGTTCTTAAATATAGGCAGCACCCGTACGCCTTCATAGATGCGTCTGCATAGCCTATTAATTCTGCAGTGACAAAATTTTCCTCCTTTATAAGTCGATCTATTGAAATGCTGTCTGCTATCTTTAGACCATTAAGGAACTTTTCCCACATCTGTAATTGTTTGTCAGGCAGCGGTGCGTCCCAATCTATTTTCAAAAACCAAAGCTCTTGCATGATTAACTTGGCAACTACAATTATAGGGCCAATCAATCCTAACGGGTCAAATAAAGTCCCAATAAAACTAAGCACTTTTCTTTTAGTATTCAAATTGTTACTATTCGTGTTAGGACATTTAAAAGTAAATGTATCCAAAATAACATTGTATTTTAGACCTAATGTTTTAATAATGGCTGATTTATTCAAATCTAATTCATTGATATATTTTTTATCACTAGAGATGTCGTCGAGCACTGGGGGATGATTGGAAGACCATTTGTGTAATTTAAAATTACCTAATTGTAACAAACTAATTAATTGAGACTTTAATTCAGATAACTCTTCCACGTCATCGCACCCAACTATGACATCATCAACATACGTATTATGGCACATTGCTCTCGCTGCGAGAGGATATTTATGTTTGTAGCGATGGGCAAGTTCTATGAGACATCGTGTGGCCAAAAAGGTAGAAGATTTGAGTCCATATGTTACAGTTTTTAATTGCAAACAACTGATGGGCTTACCTGGATCATCTCTCCATAAGATATTTTGTAAGACATTGTAAGTGTCATTTGTGAGAATACAGCGGAACATTTTTTCTATGTCACAGACAATTGTGTACACATAAGTTCTAAACAGTAGGAGAATATCGAAGAGCTCGCCTTGAACCACAGGACCATTCAGCATAACATCGTTGAGAGAAATCTTATTTTTAGAACGCATGCTTCCATCAAAGACCACACGCAATTTAGTAGTTTTGCTATCATCGTTTGTAACTGCATGATGCGCTAAAAAATAATTAGGAGTATTATAAACATCATAAGAATTTATGTCTATTTCCCTGGCATGTCCCATCTCTATATACTGATCAATGAATTTTTTATACACCTTCAATAGTGAAGGATTTCGTTTAAATCTGTTTTCTAACACACAGAATCTTTGCAGGGCGACTGAGAAAGAATCCCCCAATTCTAGTTCATTTACTGGGCTGACTAATGGCAAATCTACAGTAAAAGTATTATTTTCAAGTAGTACTGAATTTTTAAAAATATGTTCAGCCTTTAAATATTCCTCAGTAAACTTATCTGTCTTTTCTGGGACTTTCTCAGTCATCCAAAATTGCCCCATAACATTCTCAAGGGTTGTATGGTCAGAAATGGCAAAATTAGATACTATAATATTACTTGAATAATTATTTTGATTTTGAAACATTTTTGGCTCATTAATAACATTATAATTAAATTGATTATGCAGTTTACCTGCAACTACATATCCAAATGTAGTGTTCTGTAAAACTGAGCCATTATTTAATTTAATACAGCCATCTAATAGAATGGCAAAATATACATCCGCACCCAATAGCAATGATATTTTCGAGGGTACATTATACTGCTCATCAGCTAGCTTAATATTTTTGGGAAAAATAACTTTGGATGTGTCAATAAAAATTTGAGGCAAATGCGTAGTGATAGATTCAACTACATGACAATTCACTTTGTGATTAATATTTCTGTTGTAATTAGACTGTATGTTTATAATTGCTGAGTGATATAATTTTGTGGCTTTATTGCCTATGCCAATTATTTTACTAGGATGAGTGTTTGTGCGTAAACGCAATTCTTTTAAGAGTTCAGCAGTCACTAATGATGCTTGACTACCGCTATCAAGCAATGCACGAACTAGAAACTCGCGACCAAAATTGTCAATAATTTTTACCTTCATAGTAGGCAGCAATATGGTACCCCCCAAGCTATCATTGCTACAGCACATTACAACTGGAGATTCAGTTGTCTTGCCAGCCAGCGAACCAGCATCTGTTTTATCACATAACAATTTGCTATGCATGCCTTTACATTTATGACATTTATAATTATTCTCAAGGGAGCACCTGCCACTATGGGCTTTTAAACATAGCGAACATAATTTATGTTCTTGAACAAATGAATTACGCGACTCTAAAGGAGCCATTTTAAATTTTGGACATCTAAAAATGGGATGGTCCATATTACAATATCTACATGCTAAATTGTAGCGAGTAGTGACATTGGAAACTCTCGAGTACGAATACTCTTTATAATTTTTGTCATTTGACATACTTTTATATGGTGAGCTATCCTCAAGTGCAATCGCACGTTTTTCTAAAAATGATATAAATTCTGCCATAGTAGGCAGTTTGTCTACATTTCTTTCCATATGGAAATTGCGACTAGTTAATAAATCTAGCTTTCTACATAATATTGAGATTAGAATCATATCCCATTTGTCTACAGGCTCATCAAGATTTTTTAAAGCTTGTAATTGCTGTTTAACTTGACATAAAAAAGCCCTTATAGCCATTGCAGTACCCTTCTGCATGTTTGGAATATCAAGTAATATATTTATATGATTAGTAATTAATCGCGCCTTATTTTCATACCGCGCTAACAATAAATCAAGAGCCTCTTTATATGAGCTGTTCAAAAGCGGCAAATTTATGATAATTGAAAGAGCCTCATCAAGGAGATACTTCCTCAAATAAAAAAGTCTCTGTACATCGGACAGTGATGCATTATTGTGAACGACCGCTTGGAAGAGCTCATAAAAGGGCCTAAACCTGGTTATATCCTTGCCATCGAAGGTTGGAATTTCCACCGCTGGAAGCTTGGATGCCACTAAGCTAGGACAAGTAGGCCTATTAACTTCTTTCAACTTGGTGATGCTGGCATTTAACTTAGCTAAAATATTAAAGTATTTTTCTTCTACATCCTCGATGTCTTCATCATCCTGTTCATCAATTTCTAAAATACTGGATTGCGTGAGCTCGTACGTGTGATAGGTAGCCATCAACTTTTCTTTTTTCGCCTCCAGCAGCTCCACCGTACCGGATTCGAGGGCCCTTGCGTCGCTGACATAATTGTCCATTCTTGAAATCGAACCTTTTGCAGTCGTCCGCGCCGTTTTAAGCCTCTTCAACCCCTCCATCTTGCTTAGATGATAAACTCGTACTTGTATGTTAGATGAAACGTGGATGAGAAAACTAATCCAGCTTAATCCAGGAATTTAGCAATTTTTTAATAAATCGGTACTTGTAGATAATGATAATAGAATTGTACCTTGATGAGTAAAAAAGTATTTTACTCTCTTCTAGGTTCCTTGCACCCCTTTCCGTATAATAAATTTCTTGAACAATTTTTCTTGAAATGTGAACATGTAGTATCCAAAATATATGTGAATCCGCTTAAATCAAGCGTTACATTACCCAATCAATGTCAATTGATGACTTGCCAGGCCGCCATAGGGTAAATGTAAAGAAATAGCTTGCACATGTGCCGATTACTACACAGATGTAACCTCAAAACACCACGAATTCACACGCGGTTAATAATGGTTTGTAAGACCAAATTTGTTTTAATTCTCGAAGGATTAGCTTCGCATTTACGAATTAAAACCTTCTTGAAATGTAATTGTAAAATCCAAATCCTCCGTGAATCCGCCAAAATAGAGCGTCCCAATTACCCATTCAATGGCAATCACCAAGGGGCAAATGTAAAAAAACGCCAAAAACACAACGTAAAACACACGCGGATAATAAACTCGAAGGATCGTCTTTGTAAGGCATCGAAGGACCAGCTTCGCATGTACGAAATAAAACCATGCGAGTATTTGTAGATTGAATAATTATTCAATTGTTTAATGATAAAATAATTTTACACTTTTTTAATATAAATTTAACCACAAATTCTAATGATATAAAATGGTTGCGAAACATGCTACGACAGTGCAAAAGCCAAAACACGAGTGACTCGAATGCCAAACGGCTGTAGCGTGCACAGCAGTCGTCGTTGTGTTGCCCAACACGTCGCTGTGTTGCCCTGAGTAAGATTTCTACCAGAGACAACAATACAATATTAAACTAGAATGTCAACAGAGACACATTTTATGTTCTGTGCTAATTTTGTACTGAACAAACTTAAATAATAAATCTCAATTATACCTATCTAAAAGCAATTAAATGATAATCTCACTCTCCCGACCAGAGTATTTGTTTAACAAATAAAAGCCAATAGAAAAATACGTAAAGAGAATCTAAAATTTAAGAGTAAATAATAAAATAATAATAAGAACTTAAATAATAAATCTCAATTATACCTATCTAAAAGCAATTAAATGATAATCTCACTCTCCCGACCAGAGTATTTGTTTAACAAATGAAAGCCAATAGAAAAATACGTAAAGAGAATCTAAAATTTAAGAGTAAATAATAAAATAATAATAAGAACTTAAATAATAAATCTCAATTATACCAATCTAAAAGCAATCAAATGATAATCTCACTCTCCCGACCAGAGTATTTGTTTAACAAATGAAAGCCAATAGAAAAATACGTAAAGAGAATCTAAAATTTAAAGCACTATTTGGGTTAAAAATGATAAAATAAAACATCATTACTTATAAAACACGGAAAACAGGTGAAATCGCAAAGAGTAAATAATTTCGAACCGTAAAGACGATAAAAGGTTTTAAGGTTAATAGTTTAATTATGTAAAAATTAATGTGAACTATATAATAAAAAAATAATGAGAACTTAAAAAATAAATCTCAATTATATCTATCTAGAAGCAATTAAATGATAATCTCACTCTCCCGATCAGAGTATTTGTTTAACAAATGACTGCTAAAAGAAAAATACGTAAAGAGAATCTAAAATTTAAGGACTCTATTATTTGACTTGAACATGATGAATTATAATATTATTACTTATAAAACTCGAATAGCAGATAAAATAGCAAAAGGTATTGGAGGTATCTATTCTAATAGAAGTACATTTTTATAAACAACATTGGATGTAAATATATCTTTCTTTGATTTAGTAACAGAAGTTAATGTTTCAATTTTTAAATTATTGGATGATTTAACCCTTGAAAACGCGACATATAATTGGCCATGAGTAAAAACGGGTTCCCGTAATAAAACACCTACTTTTTCAAAAGTTTGACCTTGTGATTTATTTATTGTCATAGCAAATGCTAATCGAACAGGAAACTGAACTCTTTTAAGTATAAATGGAAGATTTATATCAGAAGGAGCTAAAACTATTTTAGGAATAAGAGCGCGATCACCAGTGTGACTTCCAGTAATTATTTCTGCATCTATTACAGATGTATACATATGTTTTACAATTAAACGGGTTCCATTACAAAGTCCACTATTAGCATTCATATTTCTTAAGAGCATAATAATTGCACCTATTTTTAAATTTAATTTATGTGGAGGCATACCCGATGGTGTCAAACTATTTAAAAATTCTACTGGGAAATGATTTTGTTCTGCATCAGAATCAGTTGAAACAGAGTCATGACTTAGACAGCAAAATTGTTCCCCATCCAATAAATTTAAAATTTTTTCATTAATCTGTAATGTGTCTTCATTTAATGGACATAAAATTACGCGAGATTTTAATTCATCAACACTAACTAAATTAATATCGCCGTATATTTCATCGACTAATGGTTTGTCAGAAATGAATTTATTTGGAATTTTAACCATGTTTACTACACTATCTGGACTATCATTAATTAGTCCATCTCCAAGTTGTAATAACCACGTTTTGAAATCGATTTCTTCTTGCGCAACTCTCATATTAATTGTCAGATGCTTAATTTTGAAAAGTGGCCATAAGCTGCTATTTTGCATGCATGTTGAAACTATATCCGCAACCGTTCCGCGTTTAACAACAGGAAGACATTGTCGAAAATCTCCTCCTAGTAAAATGATTTTATTTCCAAATGGCTTATTATTTTTCATTAAATCGCGAAGGCACATATCTACTACATCTAAAGCAAAGTAAGGCGCCATTGTAACCTCGTCCCATATAATTAACTTAGCTGACTTTAATAATTTCCCATCAATAGAGTTGTGCCTTATGGATGAAGTTGAATTTCCATCTAGGGGAACCGGCAATTTAAACTGCGAATGGATCGTTCTACCTGATTTTAGTAACATAGCTGCTATTCCTGTCCAAGCTACAGGTATAGCAGTTAATCCCATTCCACGTACGACGTGTAATAAAGTAGTATAAAGAAATGTTTTCCCAGAACCACCCGACCCATGAATAAAGAAATATCTTTGCTCTTCATTATCGTTGTTTATGCAGAGCATTATTTCATCAAATACGTTTTTCTGATCAGAATTTAATTGACTACTAAAATTAACCCCTTGCTCAAATTCTTCTACTTGGTTAAATGTTTCCCTAACTAAAACTAAATTTGCATTACGATATTCCAGAAATCCAAAATCAGTATAATTGAAATTATGTAATTTAAAAATATCAATGATATCATTGATAGCTAACTGTTCCGCAGTTTCTTGGTTATAAGTTAAACTATAATCCTCGCATAAAGTTACTTTATGATTATCCCATAATAAGTTAGGATCGCAGGGTTCGCAAAAAATACAAATAAAAGCAAATAGCTGTCGTAGCTGTTTGGGCATTTTACAAATTGAAGCATCATCTAAACAACGATCCCATTGAGTAACATCACTCAATAAACCTAATTGTTTTGCTGTTTCGTGGAAAGTGGAATATTCGATTCCATTGAGAGTTCGCAAGTCTTTGAAACATGTAGCGCCGCGTACATGAAGCAACAATAACCTTAAATAAAACCTTTCACCTTCTTTAGGACTAACACTATACATTCTCGGAATTATCAAATGACTTATGCGCTGTCTTAAAGTCCATGTCTTTTTGCGATCAAAAATGTAATGTTCGGGTATTTCCGTATACAAATAAGTTTTAGCCTCTACCGATGTTGAATTTAATTTAAACCAAGCCGTTAATGTAGTTTCTGAAGACTTTGCTAATGCAGATTCTTCATTTCCTTCAGTAAATAAAATATTTTGCTGGTTTTCTAAATGAACTGCTAACCTATAAATAGTGTGTGTTTTATATTGCAGATCGAATGCAAATATTCTCCACATGGCTTCTGGTGGTGATACATATCGCGCGTCTAAATAAAATGAAACTTCATCCCAGTCTAATTGTGCTTGTCCTTCAGATGTTATTTTAACATTGGCACAATCATAACCCTTATAGATATATTTAAATAAATATTTTACGCTTTTAACCGAAGCGCAAATTTCAACATTAATGTGGCATCTATATTTCAAGGAAAGGAATCTATTGTATGGTACAACCCATCTATTATCTACTGTATGTTTAATAGTGCCTTTTGCCGTATAAAAATCTATTTTTGAATTATTATCCCGACGTCGGTACAAAGGGTACCCGTTACTGTTATTTACAGTGGAAGCTTGAAATCATTTCGGAAAATCTTTACTGCATTTGTTGTCTTTCATGCATGGAGCGTTTAAATTATAAGGTCCACATGGTCCGTGAATCATACATTTCTTGACCACATCAAATAAAATAGGATGAGTTTCACTATCTGGAATTTCTGCAGATACAATTTTATCAATAAGTTCCGTATTTCGAATTTTATTTTGATTATTTAAAATTATTAGAATATGAATGTGAGGTAAACCGCGTTTTTGAAATTCAATAACAGAAACGATAGCTGTTACCTTACCGAAAATATGTCTTTTCAATAGATCGTCAAAGAGCTCTTTCACTTTTAATTGAAATACTCTAACAACTAAATCGGGACGATTTTCGGTTCGTTGGTTATTTAGTAAATTACTTTTAATTTCTGGCCACTCGGGATTACATGTCATTGTAATAAACAAATCCGGTGAACCATATTTACAAATAATTCCCATAGCATCAAGATAATGTTGTGACATGCTACGTGGACTTCCGACAAATGTACTTGGTAAAATAACCATTCTGCCAGGTATAATACCTTCATTTTTGGATTTATTTTTGACATAATCCATCAATCCCAAATACATTTCTGACCGCAATTTCTTTTGCGTATTTGCGTTGCGTATGAAATTAAGTCTATTACCTTCGATTTTGGAATACGCGTCAACAATGTACTGTTGTGTAAGTTTACCGGCACTAAGAAATGGATTAAAAGAGCCTGTACATCTAAGTTTATAAGAATAAAATTGCCGATGCGAAATTTTTCTTCCTAATGAAACATTTAGTAAATGTTCTGAATGCCCGAGTTCACCGGTTGGACATAACAACGGATAAGTCATTGGATCGCAATTTTCGTTAAGAATATTAATGTTACGAAGATTACCATCTTTTTGATAGACACAAATGTCTCTATCAGAAGGTGGTAATCCATCCTTACTCGTAAATATTAACGCTACTTCATTAGTAGACGGAACGTTGTATCGTCGTGGATCTTTTGCGAGTTGCTGTACAATGTTCATCTGCACATCAAAAGGATTTCTCCCTTCCAAGTTAGCTTTTATAACCTCCTCCCTTTCTACTTGAGCCATCATTTTATAGGCAGCAGCGTAAGGATTTATTTTTCTTATTAAAGAATCCAATTGCTCAAATAGCTGCCGCAAGCATTTACGATTAACATCGCCTTGCATTCTATTACATATGGCCTCATCAGGATCTAGAATATATAATTGACCATAGTTTGGATGTTTTCCTTCCGTAGGGTGTGCCGATGATATTCTATGGTAAACTTGGCCACATATCCTGAAACAGTACGGCCCACGTGTGCCTGGACGGTGATCAATATGTGCTCCAAATGAAGCAAATGCAAGGGAACTATTGTAGTTTCTAATGTTATCCATAAAATTAGCAGAAAGAGGATGTACATTAGTCATTAGTTTCAATAACAGCTCTGGAAAAGGGTTAGAAGGGCTCGAAATTGAAACTTTACCTTTTGAACAGCATAATGAAAATCTCCCATCTGTCGGCTTTTCATTTTTGAAATGACTTGCGTTGCAAAATTGACAGGTGACGTTCATAGATCCACAGTGATGTTGTATTACCAATGCTTCATCGTCTATTTCTTGAAGTGCTGTACTGAATGTTTGTTGCGATATGGTGGGTGCTTTATTTTGTGTTTCACTTTCTAATACTTTATCTAATTTTCTTTGCTTTTGCAAAGCTATATTGTTTAATCTATTACGTTTTGCCTCTTCCTTTTCATTGGCTAACCTAATTCTTTTTCGAAATAACAATATTTTTTTTCTTCTATCTTTTTCTTTTGCATTTTGATGTAGTACTCGAGTTTTATTTCTTAAAAGTTGCTTTTTGAGGCGAATTTTTTTTAATTCATTTGTTTCGTTAATCAACTTATTTCTAAAAGCCGTTTTTACTTTTTGTAGCCTTTCTTCTTTTTCAATTGGCGTTTCTCTTTGAATTTTTTTCTTATCTAATAAAGCCTGTTTCTTCAAACGAATATGCTTTAATTCATTTGTTTCCCTAATTATTTTCTTTTTAAAAACAGTTTTGAGTTTTTGTAGCCTATCTTCTTTTTCAATTGGCGTTTCTCTTAGAATTTTTCTCTTGTTTAATAAAGCCTGTTTCTTCAAACGAATATGCTTTAATTCATTTGTCTCGTTAATCAATTTCTTCTTAAAAACAGCTTTGAGTTTTTGTAGCCTTTCTTCTTTTTCAATTGGCGTTTCTCTTTGAAATTTTTTCTTGTCTAATAAAGCCTGTTTCTTCAAACGAATATGCTTTAATTCATTTGACTCGTTAATCAATTTCTTCTTAAAAACAGCTTTGAGTTTTTGTAGCCTTTCTTCTTTTTCAATTGGCGTTTCTCTTTGAAATTTTTTCCTGTCTAATAAAGCCTGTTTCTTCAAACGAATATGCTTTAATTCATTTGTCTCGTTAATCAATTTCTTCTTAAAAACAGCTTTGAGTTTTTGTAGCCTTTCTTCTTTTTCAATTGGCGTTTCTCTTTGAAATTTTTTCTTGTTTAATAAAGCCTGTTTCTTCAAACGAATATGCTTTAATTCACTTGACTCGTTAATCAATTTCTTCTTAAAAACAGCTTTGAGTTTTTGTAGCCTTTCTTCTTTTTCAATTGGCGTTTCTCTTTGAATTTTTTTCTTGTCTAATAAAGCCTGTTTCTTCAAACGAATTTCCTTTAAGTCATCTGTTTCACTAATCAATTTCTTCTTCAAAACAGTTTTTAGTTTTTGTAGCCTCTCCTTCTGCTCATTCGGTGTTTCCCTTTCAATTTTTTTCTTATTTCTCAAAGTCTGGTTTTGTAAATGCTTTTCTTTGTCTTGCGTTACTTTTTTCAAAAGTCTTTTGCTAATCCTTTTTTTGAATGTAGTACTACGTCCAAGGTTTTTCTCTTTTGATGATATTGTGTCACTGTTCTTAATTTTCTGTAATTCATTTAATTGAACAGTATCACTTATTACATTATAACTGTTTACACTGTTTTCACTATATTTAATGACACTATCGCTTATAACACTCACTTCACTATTAAGGTTTAAGTAATTGTATTGAAATATTTCAGAAATATCAATATTTCCGGTAAAACTATCCACGGTAATTGGATTAATTGTAAAACGCGAAGAACCTCCAGAATCCCGAAAATTGTATTTAATTAAATCAACTAAATCACTTAAGTGTGTATAGCACAATAGTACTGCTTTGCCATTCGAACTCGAAAAAGATTGTCCCTTTGAACCTCTAGAATGAGAATCAAAAATCCAGAAAAGGCGGTCTTGTTTGAAAATTGAAAATGTTTGACTGCATGTAGTGAATAATCCGTTATTGAATTTTTTAAAGAAATTTTCTAAAAAGTCATTTGTCAATGAGTTAAGATCACCTTGAGCAGTGTCCATAAGATCATAACCAATTTTACATGTACCATTACCAATCGATATAAGTGTATTAATCTCTTCGATTAGTAAAAATGGGTGACAACCGGGTTTCAAATTTTTCCGATAACAATTGTCTCCTAGTATTAAAATATAATCTAATACTCGAGTGGTCCAATTATTTAAAGCAATTATTTTATGAATACATATACTAAATGTAGCTATTGCCGTGCATTGAGAATTTTTAGGAAAATTTCTAAAAACATCACTTGCTTGGTTAAAATTTGCTTGAATAATTTTATATGGTTCTGGCAATTTAAATTTAGTTAAACCTACTTCAGAGACATTAAGATTTGGATCATTAAAAATGGAAGTTTTTACAATTTCCTCACCGTTTACAGAATTAGTAGAATTATTTATTTCTGTTAAAGTACTATTATCTTTAGTGTTTAATATACTAATAGGAGTAATAGAAAATGTTGTGTTTTTACAGCTACTATAATTAAATTTAATTAAATTTATAACATCAAAAAGGTCTTTAAAACATAAAAGAACGGATTTTCCATTTTTTTCACAAACAATTTGTCCTTTAATACCTCTTGAATGTGAATCGAACAGCCAAAATAAATTAGATTTCTTAAAAATAACAAAAGTCTCATCATTAATTGTAAACAATCCTTTTTCTTGTTCTACTAAAAATGATTCTAGAAATGAAATTGTTAATTCTATAATATCTGCCTTTGCATTTATAAAGTCGCCACACAGGGTTTTCGATTTATCACAGTATACGACGTAAGTGTAATCATTTAAAGAGATCTTTTGTTGTACTTCATCACCTAATAAGAAATTGTGTTGACTACCTTTACAATTATCTAAATAACAATGATCTCCTAATTTTAAAATGGAGTCTAAAGTCTCTGAATGCCACGTATTTAATGCAGTAGTTTCGTTTACACATATTGCGACAAAGCAATTAAAACTACACTGCTTTCCAAGTGACTTATTATAAAATCTTTTGTCAAATTGACTAAAGCTACCTCTAACAATTGACAATGGCTTGTTTAATTCACTTGAATTAGACCTTAAACTCGCAATACGAACAGAAGACACATTTCGTTTCCTTCCAAATCCGAATAAAGATTTAGACATATTGAAGAAACAAATAAATATGTTATATATATATATATATAAAATAAAAATTTTAGTATGAACTAAGCTATTATTATAGATAGGAATGAATAATGATTAAATAAACGAAGTAAGCAAATATTTTAATATAATATACTTAGCTCCTTAAAAGATCTCTGGAATGTAACATACGCCACAGAATAATATGTTCTCACGTATATTGTAATATATACTTATATAAATAAATGTCCAATGCAGGGATTTAAATTCCTATTTTTCTGAAATTCAAAAAAACAATATGATAATTAAATATATATATGGCTACAAATATCTACAACATAGAGATAAATGACTATGGACTATGGTAATATGCAACAACCTAAATTTATTTAAAATATATAAAATGTATGGAAACATAAATAATAAAACACACTGCAATGGATCGAAAATATGCTTCATACGCCTTTTTTTTAGACTAAGTCTGCACTGCAGAAGAGAATACCGCAGAAATAATAACAATAAAAATATAAATAATTTCCGTGCTACTTAAAAATCAGCACAGTGTATATACATTTATATGATTCAAGTGACGGAATTATTTTTGTGATATTTATTTTCGCAATGTAGTTTTAGCATAAGAAAGAGGCGTCTAAAGCATTTTTTCGATATTTTGATAGTGTATAATATAAAATATTTATAAATAAATAAAATTAACAAACCAGTAATAAAAATTCTACTCGTCTTAGCTCAATATTAACATAGAAGTAATATGTATACGGTAATAAGTATAATGTTGTTCAAACAGGAATCTGAAACAAATAAAAGAATTTAATTTTTGTAAAAGCAAAATTAGCCTCATGTAACTTTTACTGAATAAAGGTATTAAATATGTTATGAATATCTAAAAAGTATTACAAATCATTTTAACTATGTAATGACAGGTGCAACTATGCAATGCTAAACATATTTGGTAAAACTGCAATGTCAGAACGACTTCCCTGTCTTTGACTTGAATTTCACATTTTGGTTTCAACACTAAACATGTACAATTTCGAGCAATATGACATGTAAACTAAATTCTGACTGAACCATTTCTGCAATGCTTCTAATGGTAAGCAGTCAATTTCAGATCTCAATCAATAGCAGAGATGTATGTTTGGGCAATATCATCAATCAATTAATAATTAATATCTGTTGAAGCTAAAAGGGTTAAACATCAATTGTTGACTTTTAACTTTAACAACTACAAAACCACACTAAAATAATCCTTTTCTGATTTGAACCAAAGTTTAAATATATTAGAATTAAAATAATTTTTAATAAAATTTGTCTGTGTGACTTTCTAAAGTGCGGAATTTTTAACATTTGCCTTTCTGCATCGAGGCGTAGACAAAATAAATTTAAAAGATACACTTAATTTTGAATAAAATATAGAAATAGATTAGATTCATAACTGTATGTTATTTATATCTTACCATTACTAAATATATCACGGCTCAGTTTACTTTGACAGCAAGGGAAACACAATATATGTCTCAAGACCTGTAAAACATAGTATAACTATTAAACCATATTTTAAATAAGTTGCATTATTAATTAAAGTATTTTGTTATTATCAATAAATAAGGTAAATATTTGAAAGATTCATACAGTTAAATTTTACCTATTATATAAATTATATGTTAATATACTGTCATAGTAATTGTTATTTACTATAGAACATTTTACACTATTAATATGTTGCCATATTTGGTACGGAAATATAACATTTTTATTGAGTATTGACTTTTGAAATATTTCTAAACTTATACTCATGAATCGTGTAATATTATATAGAATATTAAACAATTATTACTATCATTCAAAAAGATTTACACAAAGTATAACAACAAAGAAATATAAATGCAAATATAAAATGAGATTATAGAAAGCTTACCTTATATCAATTAAAACATAATATAAATCAATATGTAGATTTATTACACAAAGAAATTATTATTAACCACTTAAGAAAGTAATTAATATTTATAACTTTATGCAAAAAATATAATAATCTGTAGTCATTCAACACTGCACTGAATTCAACTGACTTTAACAAACTGAAGAAATTCACTTTGTTCTATTCGCTCCAATATATTTTCAATGTATACAACATAAAAAAAACGAAACAATATGTATTCTAGAATATTCCAACAGACGGTTCCCGCCAAATATAATGTTCCCGCTGTTAACATATACAATACACAGTACACAGTATACAGGCAACCAACATGGAAAATATAAATATTGTAGTAGAGCATTAGGCCCTCCTCAGAGCGAAAGGCCTTAGTAAATAATTGCCATACGCTCAGCCAGTAAAACTTATACATGTATGGCAAACATATATATTGCATATTATAATACAGCCAAATATGCCGAGTATATAAATGTTTACAGGAATCTAGCCCTTAACTTTTATATCTATAAATACGTAAATATTCATTTGTTTACATTTAAATTTTTTTTAATTTAGTATAATTACGTTGTGTAAACATTTTGAATAGTGACGTTACTTTCATTTTCGTTACTGAAGCACGTTGGGTTCTTACGCTTAAATTTTATAAAATTGTATTATATATTGATGAAATTGAGTGTCTAGACCTCAAATCTAAAAATAATTCTTTTTAATAATCGCATATCGTGTTATGTTATAAGTTCTTTGGATTTGAATGAACTATAATATATTGGATGAAGTATAATATTTTTGGATAACGGAATTCTAATGCGGGATCCATACATATGAATATGATATGCATGAACTTTGTGTCTACACATGCGTTTTCATACACTAAATCTGAATATTTGGCTTAAACATACAAATATAACCCTAAGTAACACTTATTCTAACAGTTTTTGGGTGTCGGGAATAATCATTTATTATACATTTTTACCATATTAACATTGTATATTTGTTGAAGTTTTATTTATGTGATTTAAAATTATATAGTAAAGTTTTAAGGTTGTCCAATGTTTTGGTTTTCCACAAAATTATGAAAAAAAAGCAAACACAATGAGAGTATTAACAAAATATTCCTAAGTACATCAAATATTAAGAAACATTGAATGATACAGCTAGTTTTTAGCGCCATTCATACTTCATTACCAAACATTTCCTCTTGTTTAGTTATTAAGTCCCCTTCTACACCGTCGTGTTACCTGACCACTGAATCATATTTTAAGATTTCAAACATGAAAAACTATATTTTCTAGATTGACATTCTATATACATTTAATCTTCGTATATGCATTTCGTCAATATTGAGGTTTCCTATTAGTTTTTAAATATAATTCCATTTTTAAATTGAAATATTTGGCTTTGACAGAGTAAACGCTAGTATAATTATAATATTTCACGTAAATACATATAGTTTTATTATTGCAAATTTTTTTTTAATATTATTGCGAATATATCAAGAAAATGTATATATTTTTTACTTTTAAAACTATGCGATATTTTACCAATTTTCGTTTTAAACTTGTGATTTCTTTTTCGATTTGTAAGTTAGGTACCAAAGTTAGCATATATACAAATTTTTAGCTTTCTAACACAATTTTTAACTAATTTTTAAACCGCCTCTAAGCCGCCAAAAAAAATTGGGAAGTTTTGAATTTTCTTTTAATAACAATATACTTCATTATTTTACAAACTTTCTTACCGGGTTCCATAATTTTCACAACGCCCCCTTTTTCAATTTTTGAATTTTTAATATTTAAACAATGTCAATGAACACCGTAATACAAATGGCAGATTTCAACCTTTTATCTTTTACTACTTAAAGTTATACAGGAAAAAGTGATTATTTTTTTTCCTGTTTTTCCAAAATTACTATTTCCAGAGAATTCAGAGAAAAATTCGAGAAATCTTAGAATATTTTTCTCTACGAAATAAGAAATTTTCAGAAACATTGACGGAGCCGTTTTCGCGCTGCCGTACAAATTTCACTACCAAACATATAAGAATATAAGATCATAAATATACACCTGGGACATTATAATATATGATAAGAATATAAGAAAACAAACATACACCTCGGATATTATAAATAAGATAGCTAGAGTTTACCCCCGTTTTTTTTGGCGTGTATGATTTGAATCCAATAAAATAATTCATAATTAAATTTCATATTTAATTCTATTTTTAAATTGAAATAATAAATAAACTCGCACACATATAAATTGACTAAAAAAATATATTTCTTTTATCAAAATAAAAAATATTTTCAATTTATGCGTTATTTGACCAACTTTTTTTCAAAATTTGGGATTTTTTTTTTTGATTCGTAAATAAGTTACCAAGGTTAGCATATATACAAAATTTTAACTTTCTAGCACAATTTTTACTTCCGGCAAATGCTGCCCCCGTGCCCCCAAATAAAATTTTGAAATTTTGAATTTTTTTTTATTAATAATATACCTAATTATTCTAGAATCCAGAATATGAACTTTCTCCAAAGTTCCCTACCGGGCCCCCGAATTTCTTCAACCCCCCTTTATCAATTTTTGAATTTCTATTTTTTGAGAAATGTCAGCATTAAACACCCTAATGCACATGCAAATTTTCAGCATTCTATCTCTTACCAACTCAAAGTTATACAGGAAACAGTGCCCATTTTTTTTACCAGTTTTTCCAAAATTACGGGTTTCCAGGAAATTCAGGGGAAAATCCGGGGACACCAAAAGTCTTAGAATTTTTTTCTCTACGAAATAGGCAATTTTCAAAAACATTGACGGAGCCGTTTTAGGTGCTACCATACGAATCGCGTAAACATATAAGAATATAAACATATAAGAATATAAGAATATAAACATATAAGAAAATAAACATACACCTCGGACATTATAATATAGGATGATATGTTTGGGGAGTTTGGACCTTATAGAGATCTATAGGCTGGCTAGGGCGTATTTGCGATCTGTCGGCGGTATCCAAGTTCTCGAACGGCAAATGTCGCTCAGTTTCTTTCAATAGCTTAGGGTGCGCACAATTTGTTATGAAGGACCTTTTTGTTATTAACTAATTGATAGCAATTTTTTATTTATATCAAAGACACAGCAAAACATCAAAACTTTTTTAGATTACATTTATTTAAAAACTACACTATTGAATTACATATAAATTGATTAAATATTTTAATTGGTAAAATTACTAGTTACGACACTAAGTAAATGTAACTCGCGGTTTTAGTTATTAATAAAAATATGTGTATTTTTTATTTTATGTAAATGCACCAAAGACTATCCGTCCTTTACGTTTGAATGTTGAAGCGATAAAAAGGAAATAGGGACATATACATAGTGCCGACCCTAGAAAAGTGACTCATATAAACAAAGGATGTTTACATAAGCAGTATTATGGTTTGCCCACAGAGAGTAGTGTATACAAAACAACTAGGCATAAAACATAAATAAATTAAGACAAAGAAATCTTAAAACTAACATTAATTAAAAATAAAGGCAAGATATTGATATACAAATATAAATATTGCATGCATTTATGAACATTCTCCCGGGCGTTGAAATTTGGATATGTTATCAAAGTTTCAATTAATGTTCAATTGGTAATGGAGCAAGATGTCGCACTAGACGTTTTAATTCGCCTTTTATTGTTTTTATAGTGGCTAGACGAGCCGCTAAATCATCACTGACACTCACTTTCACAATACGACACAACATCCACTGTGATGGAGGAAGATTACGTTCTTTGATTAAAACCAAACTTCCGGGCTGCGGTACAACACCTGAAGAAGTTTTCCATTTGGAAAGTTGCTTGCAGTGTCCAAGGTAATCATTCGACCAGCGTTTCCAGAAGTTTTGATTGCAGTCCTAAAGTTGTGTGAAGCGCTGCATTCTGCTAAGATTGATTGGAGCGTCCTCTGCAGGAGCGATGCTAGTAAGCTGCCGCCCTATTAGCAGGTGTCCAGGGGTGATGGGAACTAGGTGGTTAGGATCATTAGATGCGGGGTAAAGAGGACGAGAATTGAGTATTGCCTCTATTTGGGTTAGCAATGTGTAAGTGTCTTCGAAAGTAAAGTGATTATTTTGTATAACACGTTTAAGATGTGCTTTTGTGGACTTAATATTACTCTCCCACAAACCTCCCCAACTTGGCGAGTGTGGTGAAATAAACTTCCATGTATTGGTTAAATCAGAATCCACAGTTTCTATTGGTTTTGCATTATTTCCATCCTATAAAAATTTACCTAAGGCCCGGCTGGCTCCAACAAAGTTTGTGCCATTATCGGAATAAATAATATTATTTTTGCCTCTGCGCGATATGAATCGATTCAGAGCAGCTAAAAAGCACTGAGTCGTAAGTTCAGTAACCAATTCTAAATGTATAGCCTTTGTTGCGAAGCAGATAAATAAGCAAATATAAAAATTTAATAGTTTACTACCTCGGCCATATTTGTTTCTGACCATGATAGGGCCAGCATAATCGACGCCGGTGTCTTTGAACGGAAAGTCCAAAGAAACTCTTGCAAATGGAAGAGAACCCATTTTCGGTTATGAAAAACGCGATTTTTGTCTGAAATATGTCACACAGCGATGTACGATGTTTTTTGCTAAAGAAATGCCTTTAATGGGCCAGTATTGGTCCCTTATGCTGAATAATAATTTTTGAGGGCCTGTCTGAAATAATCTAAGGTGTTCCTTCTCCATTATCAGCGTTGTTAATTTGTGTTTGTTGTGTAGAACAATAGGATGCCGTCGGTTCAATTCAAAATTTGAGTATTTTAGTCTGCCACCTACTCTAATGATGTCGTTATCATCGAGAAAGGGATTAAGACAAAGCAATGTGCTTTTATTTGCTAAAGGTGCATTACACTTTAAAACTTTTAATTCAGACGCAAAATGTTATTTTTGTGCTAACTTCACAAGAAGTTGCATTAAATCTTGTAATTCTGTAACCGTTAAAATACCGTATGCCTTATTTTGTTTGTTTCTACAGTTGTGTATAAAACGTAGGCAATACGCGGTGACTCTATTGAGAGTTCCTAAGTTTGAAAATGTATAAAATATAGAATTTGAATTGGTTATGGAATGATTCGCCAATATAATTGATTTCGTTTCAGGTAAGCATTTTACAGTACAATTGCTTTCAGGCCATGAACTTTCTGGTTGCGATAACCAGTCTGGACCTTGCCACCAGATATTGTAATCAATTATATTACTAGCAAGAATGCCTCGCGAAATCAAATCAGCTGGATTATATTCAGTACGCAAATGACGCCATTGAGTGATGGAATTCATGTCTGTTTGAATTTCGGAAACACGGTTTGCTACAAAAGTCTTTAAGGTGTTAGGTATGCATTTAAGCCATGATAGTACAATAACTGAATTAGACCAGAGAATTACGCGGTTTTCGGATACAGATATTATTGACAAAATTTTTTTAGTTATTCTAGACAGCAACAATGCTGCACATAATTCCAAGCATGGAATTGTTAGCGATTTTAAAGGCGACACTTTAGATTTTGAATGTAATAGAGTTGTTTTAGAAATATTTTCATTATTAGTGCTTTTAAAATATATGCAAGCACCGTATGCACGTTCTGAAGCGTCACAAAAGCCATGAATTTCAATGGTTTCGAAATTACTGATTAATGACTTTCGCGGTATGGATACGTTATTTAAGCTTGGCAACTGTTTTACTAAAGCAGTCCAAATATTTGCTAAATGTTCTGGAACTTCGTCGTCCTAATGTAAGTTAGCTAGCCATAATTGTTGTATCATCAATTTGAAAGGTGTGACACAAGGCGATAGTAATCCAAGTGGATCAAAAATTTTAGCAGTAAATGATAAAATATTTCGTGTAGTTAGTTTAACAGGTGGATCAAAATGTGCAATACTGTATTTGAAACTGTCTGTTTCAGAGTTCCATTTGACACCTAAAGTTTTGAAATGTTCTATATCTCCGTGTTCGATAAAGAAATGTTTGTCGTTTGTTGTATTGTCCAAGTCGACTAATACAGCAGGATCATTGGATATCTATTTACGTAGATTGAATCCTGCACTGCTTAAAATTTCAATAATATTATTGCAGCGTTGTTTAAGTTCTAATACATCATTTGACCCAGTCAGCATGTCATCAACATAGAAATCATTGATGATTGTGTTTGCAGCATTTGGATGTGTAGTTGTATTGTCGTAGCCCAGCTGCGTTAAGCTTCTTTTGGCAACATAAGCTGCAGATAATGTACCGTAAGTTACAGTGTTTAACTGATAACATTGTAATTTGTCGTCTGGGTTATCTCTCCAAAGAATCTGTTGAAGATTTCTTTGAGATGGGTGTACCAGTATTTATCGGTACATCATTGCAATGTCTGCTACGACTACATATTCGTATTGACGAAATTTTGTTAAGATAGTAAATAAGTCATTTTGAATGGTCGGCCCATTCGCTTGTAAAGAGTTAAGCGACGTGTTTGTGCTACTTGAAATAGAGCCGTCAAAGACCACTCTCAACTTGCTTGTGGTACTATTTAATTTTATTATACCATGATGTGGTAAAAAGTACGAGGGTTCAGACGAGGTTAACGACTGATTAGGGTTAAGAGACATGTGACCCAATTGCATATATTCGTGAATAAACGCAAAATACATGGATCGTTGCTCGTTATTAGGAAAATTTCTTTCAAGTGACAGAAAGCGTTTAGTAGCGGCCGTCTTGGAATCTCCTAACATTGATGCAGGCAATTTTAGTGGTAAAGTTACTACAAATCTACCATCGGAATCGCGAGTGGTAGTTTTATTAAAATGTTCTTGACACGGTTGTTCCTCTATTGTTAAAAAACTACATTCCTTAACAGACTTAGTTTCCCAAAACTTGGACATTTGAGTTTGTAAAGATGAGTGGAAACAATGAGCATTGTTGTTGATAGTATTAACTTTATAGTTGGTAACTATCCAACCCAAGGAGGTACGTTGCAAATTTAATCGATTATTAAAAACCTTTGTATTGCCAATACGTAGGAGATTCCAAAAAACATAGGCACCCAATAATAAATCCACCAATTGTGGTTTATTAAAACAACGATCAGCTAGTTTTATATTAGAGTGTATTGCTAAATTGTTAATATCCAATGTAGTGTGTGGAATATTATCAGTTATTTTGTCTATTATGATACAGTTTACAAATGTTTTGTAATTTGTATTTGCAGAATGTAAAGCGATATTTACCTGTTTATTTATTTTAGTTTCCGAATTACCGATTCTTGAAATTACCATGTCCAATTGAGTGGTAGGAATATTTAATTTGCTAATTAAACGATTGGTAATGAAACTAGTTTGACTACCATTGTCAAGAAGTGCGCGAGCGATAATTGGCTTACCGTCTTTATCAAGAATGCTTACCAAAGCGGTCGAAAGCATTACTTGATTCGTCTGATTGACATGCGCAGTAAAGGCGTTAGAAGTGGTAGCTGTAGGAATAGAAGTATCCGAATCTTCTGTTTCAATATGTAGCAATGAATGGTGTTTTTTGTTGCAAGTATTGCAACTGTATTTTGAAGTACAGCCGTTAATAGTGTGACCTTTGCGTAAACAATTTAGGCACTGCTGTCTTTTTCGGAATTTGTTGATTCTAGTCCTTATGGTGAGTTTTAAAAAATTAGTACAATGTCTAATAATGTGATCTTTATTGCAAAACAGGCATTTGTCGCGTTGTGAAACTAAAACGGATTTATGAGGTCTGGATTTGTGCGTAACATTAGAATCGCAATAATGTTCATCTAACACGTGAGCACGCTCGAGAATAAAAGAAAGCATAGTATCAATTTTCTGATTCAGTCAGTTTTAGAAATGTCTGAAGCTAGCCAATGCTTTTTTGTTTCAGAATCTAGTTTTTTAAAAATTAATATTGACACTATGTGATTCCATCTATTTTCCTCCGGAATAATATTTTCCAAAGCCTTGACGTGCTTTCTAATTAAGGCTGCAGTAGCTCTTAATTTGTTACTACTCTCAGAGGTAATAGCAGGAATTTTTAGAAACGAATTAAGGTGATGTGAAATCATTTTTCTTTTATTATCGAACGCAGTCACTAGCAAATCCCAACATAATTGATAATTGTTAGGATCTAATTGCACCGATGCAATAGTTTTAAATGCCTCATCCTTTAACGAACGACTTAAGATGTGTAATTTTTTAAAGTTAGAGTATTTAACTTGATTGTGAATAAAGCTTTCAAATGTGGCTTTATTTTTTTTTTTTTATTTATTTAGGCTTTGGCTTATTCAGCCTTCTTGCCATTGCTTTTATTTGTAAAATTATATAAAAATTTACATATAAATTATAATTGTTCTAATAAATACAAAACAAAATGATTCTTTTAAAAAATTAAACTTAAAATTAAATACATACTAAATAAAATATTTTAACTTAAATTACACTTCTATATTATTTTCTATCACAAAGTTTGTTAATATTTCCGCCGTTGCTTCACTTGTCATTAAACAGGACATATTGACTGGGAACTGTGTTACATTACATAAATCATTTAAAAGTCTATCAATTTTTGATGTTAAAAGATGACACCCTAGAATTATATGGTCCAAAGACCCTTCTTCTCCACATCTACAATTTGGTGTGTCTTTTATATTTATTTTGTATAGATGAGCTGGACATCTAGAATGCCCAGATTTCATTCGACAATTTGTTGAAATATATCTCCGTGAATGATTTTTATTAAACCATGTGGTTGTTGGAATTTTTTGATTCGCTGCAAAAAAAAAATTTCCAGTACTTTGACTTTTCTCATTATATATATTCTGCCATACAATTTTCTTTAATTATTTTTTTGGAATCATTTATTGACCAATTTATTTCGATTATTTCTCCATCTACACAAGCTTCTTTGGCCAGTTTGTCAGCCATTTCGTTTCCTTTTATGCCTACATGTCCAGGAATCCAAATAAGTTTAACATTGATATCATTTTTTTCCATTTTTAAAAGATATTCTTTAATTGAACATATTTTGTTATTATTATTGTTTTTGAATTTATTGTTATTTAAAGATACACAAACACTACGAGAATCTGTGAAGATTAATATATTTTTATTGTCAGTTTTTTGTATTATTTCTAGTAATTTCATAATTGCTGTTATTTCTGTATTATAAGAATTTGTGATGTTGTTAAGTTTGTATTTGTACTGTTGATCTGTATTATAATTGAAAATGCCAATTCCTCCAGTTTTAGAGTTTTTTTCGAATGAACCATCGGTAAACCATATACTCCAGTTTATATCATCTTTTGTTATATATTCCATATATTTTTGATAAGTTATTTCCTTACTGTCATTCTTCTTGAACAAATTTATTTCTGTATGTATTGTTGTCATGCTTATTTCTAATGGAAATTTGAAAAAAGGTATAATGTTGTGTACCTCTAAGTTCAAGTTATTATATCTATCAAAACTAGTTAAAAGTGCCGGTTTTTTATGAGTTGTCCAATATGGTTTATTATAAAGAACATATAGTTTAGATAATCTTGTATTTAAGGGGCCACATGAGTTATGTCTGTTTTTACAAAAGAAACTGTCTGATATTTGTTGTATTCTGATATTTACCGGAGGAATATTAGTTTGATAGTTGAGGATTTGGATTGGTGTTGAAACCATTGCACCTAATATTATTCTTAAACATTTGTTTTGTATAATTTCAATTTTTTTTAATCTTGAGTTATTTGCGGTGCAGATCATAGTACTAGAATAGTCAATATGCGGTCTAACAATAGCTTTATATATTTTTATTAAGGTTGTTGGGTGTGCGCCCCATTTGTATCCTGCTATACATCGCATCAAATTTAAGCCTTTTTGACATTTGTTAATAATATGTGCAATTTCTTTCGCCCAAGTGCTTTTCGTATCAAAGAATATACCCAGAAATTTGGTATTTGAAGTAACAGTTATATTTTTATTTCTGATGGTTATTTTTGGACTGCAGTTTATTCTATGCCTTGTAAATATAACTATTTTACTTTTTTCTGACGATATATTTAATTTGATTTCCTTTAATAAAATATCTAGTTTTCTTAATTTCGATTGTAATCTGTTTTGAGCTATATCTTGTGTATGACCCATACTATAAATAACCATGTCATCTGCATACATCAGTACTGTTGTGTTGTTATCTGATAATGTTGTTAACTTTTCTGTGTATATGTTGAATAATAAGGGAGATAATATTGAGCCTTGTGGAATTCCGTGATTACATAGTATAGGACCAGTTAACTTATTATTGTATCTAACTGTTATTTCTCTATTTTGGAAGTAGTTTATAATCCAGTTGGATATTTTGGAAGATATACCTATGTTTTCTACTTTTTCTTTTAATATTTTTAGATTAACATTGTCATAAGCAGCTTTAATGTCAATGAAAGCAGCTATCATATAATGATTTTTACTGTATGTTCTTTGAATATCGATATTCAATATGTTTAAGTTATGCTGTGTACTTCTTGTTTTTCTAAACGCAAATTGTAACTCAGGTAATCTTTTATGATGTTCGAGATACCACTCCAGTCTGTTTTTGATGATGGATTCCATAGTTTTGCCCATACATGATAGTAAAGTAATTGGTCTGAATGATTCTTCTTTGTTTGGATCTTTTCCTGTTTTTAATATAGGAACAACGATATGTTTTTTCCAGTCTAATGGTATATCAGCAGTGTTTAATGACAGATTGTATATTTGTGTAAGATGATTTATTGCATTGTCAGGTAAGTTTTGTATCATTTTGTAATTTATTCTATCAAATCCTGTGCTACTGTTTTTATTATGATTTAACGCGAATTTTACTTCATTTTTATTTATGTTATTATCTAGAAAATTATCTTTTACGATGGTGGTGGTAGTAATATTTAAATTGTTGTTCTGTGGAAATTTTTTTTTAATGAATTCTTCTATTAAATTTTCATTATCACTTATCCTTTTAGTACTATAGCTTTTATTGTTAATTTTTCTTATATTATTCCAGACAATGTTGGTTGTTGTGTTTGGGTTTAAATTCTCGCAGAAATTTTGCCATTCTATTTTTTTTCTGGCTCTAAAATATCGTCTGGTTTTAGCTTGATGTTTTTTATAATTTAAATAATTCGCCATTGTCATGTTTTTATTAAAAATAGTTAGTGCTAATTTTCTTTGAGCTATCATTTTATTGCACTCAGTGTCCCACCAAGACGGTTTTATTTTATTAGGAGTTATATTATACAATCTGGTAGATGGGATATGTATGTCTGCCGAATTATTAATAACATCTCTAAATTGGTTGTATTTGTTTTCAACATCTTGGGGATTACTTGTGATTCCATTTGTGCTAAGGTTTGAAATTCTGCTTTCTATTTCAAGGCTATATTTCTCCCAATCTGCTTTTCGGAAATTTCTCCTCGTTAAATATTCAGATGTACGGTAACGGTCTTTATTATAGTCATTCAAACAGAAAAAAATTGGGTAGTGATCACTACCTAAGCTATCTGCAAGAACTTGCCACGAAGTAATTTGTTGTGTTAACGTCATTGATACCAATGTGAGATCCAATATACTGTCCCTTGTACTGAGATTGCTTACTCTAGTTGGTTTATTATCGTTGATAATATTTAGATTTTCGTTTTCTATGAAATCTAACAATTCGTTACCTTCATACTGACTACCTGGACAATTTATATCCCAAGCAAGATTAGTCGCGTTAAAATCTCCAGCAAGTATAACAGGAACATCTATTTGTTGTTTTATCTGTGACCAATTAGAATTAGATAGTTTATGATTCGGTTTAGCATAGATTGATAAAATACATATTACATCAGTTTCGTTATGTGTTAAAATTATTCCAACTATTTCGACCGAATTAAATGGGTTATTTAGCATTACTCGTTTATATTTTATAGATTTATGAATCAAGATAGCAACACCCCCGTGGGGATTATAGTTTGTATTCTGTATCCTATCTTCTCTTTCAATAAAATAACCTTTGATGTTGAAATTGATATTTTTTGTTAAAAACGTTTCTGATAGTATGCATATATGTATGTTATGCTTCTGTAACATATGTTGTAGTTCCTCTTTAATATATCTGACTCCTCTGCAATTCCATTGAATAAAATTTATCATTTTAACTGTTTTAATTAATTATTGATTTTTATATCTGTCCTTGGTCTTGTTGTTAGATTTATTTATATATTTTATTTTATTTTATTTTCTCTCCGTTTATATAATTATTGTTGATTTAATATTTTAGTAAATTTATTAAACGATTAGGTTTAGTGATGTGAATAGATTTTTTTTAAAATAAACTTAATTTATATATCGATGTTTTCTTACGAGTTTGGCCATTGTACACTAGATATTTGTTTCTTGTAGCTTCTAAGGGATTGGGATGTAATATTTGGGTCTTTGTTTGTATTTTTAATTTTGTCATCATTATTTTTATTATATATTGATGTATAGCAGGTATCATTATCATTGTTTTCCATTGTAATATCAGGTGTCTCTTGGTTGATTTGCTTTCTGTTTTTTCCTTGATTAGTTATCTTAAGGTATGTGTCGCTTTCTTCATTGTTAGGTTTCTTTTCTTCTCTTCTTCTTTTTGGAATTGGTTCTTTAGTGGATGTCGTAGGTTGTGGTTGACTGTAAGATCTTTGTAACGAGTTACCTGTATTTGATTTATTCACTCTGGTATTAGTTCTTCTGGTTAAAGGGTTTGGTTTGTATGTTGGAATTATGTTGATACTATTGTATTTATTAGTGATATTGGGAAAAGTCTCATTGTAGTTTAGAGCTTCAAAAGAGTTTTGAGTTCTTACTGAGTATAAATAGTCTGTATTTTTTTCTGTTAATTCTAATTTTGCTTCATAAAAACTGAGATTGTGTTGGGCCATGAGATCTTTTATCTTGATTTGTCTTTTTTTTTCAGGACATTCATTGTCTGTAGCCTCGTGGTTAAGTTTACAATTTATGCATGTCGGATTAGGAGATGTGCATGCAGTACGTAAATGATCTTCACTTCCGCAGAATTTACATTTTGCTACTTTTGCTCTACATTTTGTGGCTGCATGTCCAAATTTAAAACAATTATAACATTGTATCGTCTGTTGTACAAATGGTTCACATGCTCGTCTCACTCTCCACATGTAAACATAAGCAGGAATAGCAAGTCCTTCAAAGAATAATTTCACTGTTGTACTGGGTTCATATTTAATAGCTCCGTCAACTCTTAGTTTTCGATTTAACCTTTGCACTCTCGTTACTTTAAAAGGTGGACACTCTATATTATTTAAAATTGTATCTTCCGAATATTCAATATCAACACCTTTTATAATAGCAACTTTTGTGCACTAGTAAAATGGGATAAACGCTTCATACCCATTGTTTTTCAGCAATGTTGATTTGGTAATTTCGTTAGCTAGTACTGCATTAGCACATTGAACGATTACTCTATTTCTTCCCACTTTTTTAATTTCTATTATATTAGATTTATTGCTAATTTTACATATTATTTCTGCTAATTTAAGAGAACTAAAAAATGTATTTCCATCACTATTATTTTTAACTATCATTACTTTATACGAGTCATATTTTGTTTCTGTGTTGTATAAATTATTAAATATTTTTTTAACATTGTCACTATTGTTATTTAAGTTTTCTGTTATATCACTGGATGTTTTATCTGTAGGAATTGATTTGTTAGTCACAGAGTTGTTTTTATTGATCGGATTTTTATCGGGAGGTTCAACCTCCATATCCATATTGTTAATTAACCAGTGATAATTAAATAGAAGTTACTTCACTTCTAATTAATAACACTTAATAATATTATAAATTATAATTTAAAAAAAAAATAAATCACGAAAAAAAAAATATTATAATTTGCAAAAAAAAAAGATAACTATTTATTTTATTGTTTTGTTTATTGTAAATACGTGCGCTCACCAAGAAGACTCGATGTAAACTGAAATGTGGCTTTAAATTCATCCTATTGTTCTATGTTTCCGGAAAACGTTGGAACGTTAATGGAGGATAAATGCATGTCCTCATCTAAAAATACTGATGGTTTTCTATCAGGTGCAGCTATTGTCTGAATTGCAAGTGATTCAGAAGCTGAAATAATTTAATTGAAAATGCTGCCTACTTTAGTGTATTGCATAAAAAGATCGTAATTTTCTTTATCAATGACTTCTAATTCGTTTTCATCTTCTATTAATTCTCTCATTTGAGCGTGAATTTTAACAATAGAAAACATTAGTGGTTGCCATTGCTTATGAAGAATCTTTATTTCTTCTAATTTGTATGTAGAAGAATCTGCTATGTCAACATTGTCAATCGACTGGCTACATTGTTTCAATTTCAATTTGATTCCGTGTAATTTAACTTTTAAAGATTTTGACGACATTGTGAATGGAGCTTTAAATAATTTTTAAGAACTCTAGTTATGTTATTGCTAGTTTTAGTATAACAATAATAACAATATTTAAAATATAATGTACTTTATTTAATAATAAATGCACTTTTAATAAAAGATATACTTATACTCCTAAGGTTACTTCCTCAATGGATAGTAACTATTATTCTACTTAATATTATAAAATGGTTCCTTATTTATACTAGTTTTATTTACTATGTGTTTAGGTAACACACCCTCTTGGATAATAGATAGAGTGGGAAGCTCCACCTCTTGTGATCTATTGGTCTTTCCATATTTTATTGCTACGTTAGATATCCTTGGGGCCGTGGGAAGGTTCCACCCTGTTAGCCTAGTTAATAATATAAAGTATTTATATTATTATGTTAGATTTGTTTGGAATCGTGTGAAATGAGTTGTATAATAATATAAGGTGTTATATTATTATGCTATTTTCCATTTAGTTTATTATTACGTTAGATTTGTTAGGAATCGTGTGAAATGAGTTGTATAATAATATAATGTGTTATATTATTATGCTATTTTCCATTTAGTTAATTGTTATATTAGATTTGTTAGGAATCGTGTGAAATGAGTTGTATAATAATATAAGGTGTTATATTATTATGCTATTTTCTATTTAGTTAATTGTTATATTAGGGTTGCTTTACAACGGGGGAGAACTGTGTCGTCAGATAACTCTTACATCCTTAGAGAGAAAAATTGAGAAATCTTGTAAAGGTGTCTCGATTTTTCTAGATGTAGTCATCATTTCTGTAGTCGCCATATCGCGGTGATAGTTATTGCTGTATAACTATATTCGTTGGCAGGTTTCGGAAAGTCTCGTATGGTTGCGTGGGTGTCGCCAAGTTCCTTTTGTATCTGCTTCAATTGATGAAGATCTAGGTTTCCCAATTTGGTTTCGTTTTGACATCAGGTAATGGTATCAATCTCAGTTATTTATAGGTTGGTTGTCTAGTAGTTGTACTTCGCATCTGTTTCCTATTTTATTGCATATCTTTTCTACTTCGCATAAAATGTTTTATTAGTTTTCATACATGGTTGATTTTAGTTCTATACAGGATTTATTTTAATTCCATACAAGGTTAAAGTAAATGTTATCGTCAATGGATAGGAATAAGGTATTTGGGATAACTATTTGATAATGATCTTGTATGGGTATCGATATGGAAAAATATAATATATAATGGTTGGATGCGATAAAGGTAATTATATATACAATACCATAGAAGTCGACTTGTCGTAAAGGTCGATTTTTTATAATGGAGTAATCTGTGTTGTGCAAATATTTCTATTAATGTTCTAATTGTTTCATTGGCGTTTTTTTTTCTAAGATTCTTTTAATGAAGGCAAATTTAGAGAAAGTATCAATCAATGTCCGGTAGGTAATATTTTATAAAGGTCCATATGAAGTGTCTGAAAGGGTTTATCTGGTGTTCTTGTTACGTTAAGTAGGGGTATGTTTGGATGTCTTTCGTATTTTGATATTTGACATACTTGACAATTATTTATATATTCTTAAATGTGTTTGTTCATATAGTCCTAATAGTATTTTATCTAATTATTTCTTCTGCTATTTAAATCCCTTGATGTGTAGTCTTTCTTTTCTTTATGGAAATGCTTAATAATTTCGATTTCACTTTCTTCTCCTATAGTTTCTTTTAGTTTCTTAGACGTCTAATTATTTTTTGATTGGAGAATAATTCTACTTTTATTTGACACACTACTTCGTATATGTCATCTGAGCAATGCATATAATATTTATGTTTCATAATCGTATTTTTAAATGTGTTTAAAAGTTCTTCTTTTACGTTTTGTCTATTTACTTCTATTGTTTCCATGTTTCTGAGCTTGGCTTTTATTGTTTTATTTTGAGGGTCTGCTAATGTGAATTGAAAAATTAACTGATTTTTTTTGTTATTCACGATTTTATTCGACATAGGTATTCCTTGATCATTATACTCCTGTGTGTGTACTGTATGGATAAGCTCGTCATTATCCAATTCTTCCAATACCGTTAGCATTTTATTTTCGTCTATTTCTGCAATTATATTTTCCTCTGGTTTGTTGGAAATTGTTTTACTTATATCATTTTGTTTTTGGAATAAGTAATTGATTAATTTCTTTACTTGGGTCAACTCTAGGTTATCTAGGTCAAATGCTAGTCTACGTATTCTGAGTTTTTTCACTTGACTTTCTATCATGAGTCTCCTTAGCGTTTGTAGTGCCTTGAACAGTATTTGATATGTTGGCTTATCATAGTATTTTTCTTTTCTGTGAACATTTATCCACATAGTATGTGCCTCTTTTTCTGAATCTTCTTGCTTTTCCGGTAAGCACTTAGTTTTGTTTTCCTTTTCAATTTTTCGTTCTATTTTAAATTCTTTAATTTTCTTATTTTTTGCTTTTTCTTGCTTTATACGGTATGACTTTTCTACCTCGAAATATTGCATATTTTGTTTTCCTGGTTCTTCTTGTTTCTTGTTTTGTTCTTTCTCTATTTCAATATCTTGTATAGTTTGCTTTTCTGCTACTTGTTTGTTTTTTTGTTGATTTTTTGCTTTGAAATCTTGAAAGTTTTGATTTTTTGTTTGTTGTTTAACCTTTTGTTTATTTGGTTTTTCAAAATGTTGTATATTTTGATTCTTTGTTTCTTGTTTGACGTTTTGCAGATTTTCTACTTTGAAATCTTGCATGTTCTCATCTTCTGTGTCTTGTTTGACGTTTACTTGAACAATTGAATTTTCATCGGTTTTAATTTTAATAAATGTTTTAACATCTCTTTCGTTTACTTTTGTATTCCAAACTTCATCTGTAATGTTTTCACTCTGTACTTTGATTTCAGTATTATACAGTTCCAATTTATTTGAATTCTGAAAGTATATCGGTATCACGGTATCATTAATGGTTAATATTTTTTTATTGAAGTTAATATTAGCTCCAAGTTTTGTCAACAAATCCATTCTTAGTAATCTATCATATTTATCACTACATTTAAACAAGTAGACTTTACATATGTCTTGACTCTTAAATATTGGAAATATGGGGATGTGAGCCACTTTATTATGGTTTGTGGTACCATGGGCCGTCTGAATACAAAAAGCTTCTTCAGAAATACATTGGGGTAAATTACTGTATATCAAATTGGGGTTAATTATGGTTTTGGATGATCCGGTGTCTATAAGTAATTTTATGTTGAGTTTGTTATCAATTATATAGGGTAGGAAATTACTTGATGTTATATTATTAATTGTTATATGTTCTCTTGTGGAAGGTCCAGCGTCCTGAAAATTTCCGTTTTCATTTGGGTCCTCCTCATTGGGTTGATCTACATAATGGTACATCTCATAATTCCAGTATGGTGTTTCTGCTAATTCTTCCATATTGTTGAGTTCTTCCACAGTGTAGTTAAATTTAGGTCTGCTGTTTCCAACCTGTGTATTCATTCCTGATGTATAATCCATGGGCGTCCATTGCTTCTTAATTGGTTTATTAGGGTGTCGATTCCACACGTTGCTTTGTTTGGAGAACATTGTTTTCGGTTTTTGCTGCATAGTAGGGTTTGGTTCCCGCCAATTCTATTGTTGCGGTTGTTGGAAATTGCTTTGGTTCCATGGTCGTTCATTATTGAAACCAGGTGCGTGGGCAATATTAAATTTTTCTGTTTGTTTAGGGTAGTTGAATGCTCTTTGTGTCATCCTGACTGGTTGTTGTCCCAGTTTATTATTCATATTCCCTTTTTGTCTTTGCCAATTCCCATCGTTCTGTTCCTCCGTTACAATAGAGATTGCTTGTTCCAGAGTAGTGGGTGCTCTGGTTCTCAAAAATGATCCAAATAGTTCCCTTAGGCCTGCTTTTAAAGATTTTAGAGCCACTTCGTCGTACATTTTTGTCTTTATACTTCTTTCTTCTATTGCTCCATTGCATTTTTGGTTAGCATATAATAATGCTCTTAATTTTCTACATTTTTCGTAGTATTCAAGGTATGTTTCATTCCTCTGCCTAATTTCCATGAGTTCTCGCAGTAAAGACATCTCATCTCTAGGGTCGCAAAATGCTTGTGTCAAAGTTATTTTGATTTCTGCCCAGCTCTGTATATCTCTTCCTTCTATTAGTGAGGCAGCTTTTCCAATTAATTTTGCCCGAATCGCTTCTATTAAAGCGACGTTGTCGAAGCAATTTACTTTATTTTCATTAAAAAATTGTCCTAGTAATAATTCACTTGTTCTGATGTAGTCCGGTAAGCCTTCGGATCTGCCATCATACTCTTTTATCATTCCCAAATATTGTTGGAAATTATTATTAGTTGTCATTTTTTGTTCTTTATTTATATTTAATTGTGTGAAAAGGTGATTCAATTGATCTACCATATATTAGAGTAGTATAAAAGGAAAATAGGATTATTTACAAAAGTTATAATATTGTTTATATTAATAGATGAACTATTATTATTTGAAATAGGATAGGAATATTAGAAGTTTTAATAGGATAAATAACGATAACAAGTACTTACAGTTGCATGAGGATTAAAGTGATTAAAATCATTCTTTAATATAATCTTCTGTAGTCCTTCGTCTTTGGTCCTTAGTTATAGGTTCGCTTCACTATGTCTTCCACACAGTTTATTTTCAATTTTATTTAATTTTTGAATCTTCTTCCCTGGGGTGAGTAGATTAGTTCTTTTCCGTCACGATGCGTTGGTTTTATCTTCACTGCTAGACGACGACTGCGCCAGTTATGTTATTGCTAGTTTTAGTATAACAATAATAACAATATTTAAAATATAATGTACTTTATTTAATAATAAATGCACTTTTAATAAAAGATATACTTATACTCCTAAGGTTACTTCCTCAATGGATAGTAACTATTATTCTACTTAATATTATAAAATGGTTCCTTATTTATACTAGTTTTATTTACTATGTGTTTAGGTAACACACCCTCTTGGATAATAGATAGAGTGGGAAGCTCCACCTCTTGTGATCTATTGGTCTTTCCATATTTTATTGCTACGTTAGATATCCTTAGGGCCGTGGGAAGGTTCCACCCTGTTAGCCTCGTTAATAATATAAAGTATTTATATTATTATGTTAGATTTGTTTGGAATCGTGTGAAATGAGTTGTATAATAATATAAGGTGTTATATTATTATGCTATTTTCCATTTAGTTTATTATTACGTTAGATTTGTTAGGAATCGTGTGAAATGAGTTGTATAATAATATAAGGTGTTATATTATTATGCTATTTTCCATTTAGTTAATTGTTATATTAGATTTGTTAGGAATCGTGTGAAATGAGTTGTATAATAATATAAGGTGTTATATTATTATGCTATTTTCTATTTAGTTAATTGTTATATTAGGGTTGCTTTACAACGGGGGAGAACTATGTCGTCAGATAACTCTCTTTTTAAATATATATTTAAAAATGATTTAATGTATATATTATTGTTAGAAATAATATGAGTTGTGGACTATTACCTAACAGACGTAATATGATCCCTGTGTTCTATAAACAAATAGGTTAGTTTGAATGTATATTCAAACGTTTACAATGGAATAGGAGTATTCGCTTACCAATGCAATTGGTATATAAGCCCTACACAGTCATAGTCCAGTAGTAGGACGTTAAATGACTAAAGTATAAGAGGCAAAAGGCTGTGCTCTATAATACACATACGATGCTCTAAACAGCCATAGCCTAGTAAGACGTTAAATGACTGGATTATAAGAGGCAACGGCTTATCAACTTCAACAAAAACTTAAATAAACAATAATAAATTATGTGAGTGAGACGCATGAATGACGTATTGAATGTTAAAAATATTCATTGATGGCCAAACACCTTGAAATAATGCATTAACAACTAAACTAATTAATATATGTAAAAGTGTATAAAAATAAAATGTAAATGAAAAAACCTAAAATAGAGATAATATTAGGGATAGGTGAAAATTATAAGAATGTTCAGAAATACCTTGACCATCACTGGCGTGTAGAAGTTCTTTGTTCGAAGCTGATTCAAAATGGCTGCAACTGCTGCGTAGTTTTTGATGAAAATTGGGCACAAAAATTAAGTTTTTTGCTGGTATCTTCACCTTGCTGATGAATATCCGGTTCGAAGAAGGACCAAAATATTTGGGGAGTTTGGACCTTATAGAGATCTATAGGCTGGCTAGGGCGTATTTGCGATCTGTCGGCGGTATTCAAGTTTTAGAACGACAAATGTCGCTCAGTTCCTTTCAATAGCTTAGGGTGCGCACAATTTGTTATGAAGGACCTTTTTGTTATTAACTAATTAATAGCAATTTTTCATTTATATTAAAAGACACAGCAAAACATCAGAACTTTTATAGATTACATTTATTTTAAAACTACACAATTGAATTACATATAAATTGATTAAATATTTTAATTGATAAAAATACTAGTTACGACACTGAGTAAATGTAACTCACGGTTTTAGTTATTAATAAAAATATGTGTATTTTTTATTTTATGTAAATGCACCAAAGATTATGCGTCCGTTATGTTTGAATGTTGAAGCGATAAGAAGGAAATAGGGACATATACCTAGTGTCGAACCCTAGAGAAGTGACTCATATAAATAAAGGATGTTTACATAAGCAGTATTATGGTTTGCCCACAGAAAGTAGTGTATACAAAACAACTAGGCATAAAACATAAATAAATTAAGACAAAGAAATCTTAAAACTAACATTATTTAACAAAACAGGCAAGATATTGATATACAAATATGAATATTGCATGCATTTATGAACAATATATATATATATAAATATATATATATATATATATATATATATATATATATATATATTCAATCCATCAACCAATTTCTACATCAACCATAAAAGAAAAATTATTGATTGTCAACGGCACACAGTGTTCCCAGGCGGTCTCTTATCCCAGTACTAATTGCGCCCAATGGTGCTTAACTTCAGTGATCGGAACGTGTACTGGTGCTTTCAACATGGTATGGTCGTTGGCGGAAGAACTATAATAATTATTATATTTGATCTTATAATATTCGCAAAGTTAATAGCAAATGAAATAAAGCTAAAAGAACTAATATCCTCGTAGAGGGCCTATAAAAACTCACGCGAGGCAGAACATTTGGACACACAATAAATCTAGACTGCAATCAACAAAACTGCCTTGACAAACTTGCCGAATTTCTAAAAGAATTTGAAAATTCACCAATCGAATTAATAATACGAATGCCCCCTATAGCACAAGGAATTTTTAATAGAACAAAAGAAGAGGTTCTAGAAGTGTTTAAACGACACGGGCCTACAAAGCACAAATACATAATGCACTAAAATCCTGAAATAAAAATGAATTATTTATTTATTAATTAATTATAAATAAATATATTAAAATACGATCTAGTACTAAGAAATCCTGATTGTTGCAGGATCATCACAGCAATCAACACCAGCGATATTAAAGAATGCCGAATTATTAAAATCACTGACAACCCAGGATTATATCCTGTGCAACTGGGAACAGCCCAAAACATCAAAGAATATTAAACTTTAGTCAAGAAAATAGATTTGGACCCCTTAATAAAATATTATAACAACGTACACCTGACTAGAGAAGATATTAAAATAAAATTAGAAAAAAAGAAATTTACAACCTATGGGCACAGCACTGCTGTACTGGACATCCTGGATATGGAAATAAGTAGAAAATTTAAACAAATTCTCTTAACTCGAAGAGAAAAAAGAGGTTTCATAGAAGGCTTAAGTACTGTTTGGAAAGCAATCGGTGGAAACCTAGACGCTAACGACGGCGAGCGTATAAACTTAGCTCTGGAGACACTTGATAATAAACAAGAAACTCTAAATAAAGCTATATCTAAACAAATAAAATTAATAAATTAAATTAATAAGCCCTGCACACCATTGATTCTAATCAAGAAGAACTAAATAAACGTACGAAATTCCTAATGAATGATATCGATAAACTCCAGCATCAAGTAATTAACATCTTTATAACAGAATCGATCGGACTAGTCAGTCAATCCATGCAATTACTTTTGCACCTACTAAGAACTATTTAAACTGACATAACATTCGCTAAACTGAACATGCTTAGTGCTTCAATCCTAGAACCTGATCACCTATTAGCAGAATTACAAGCAATAAAATAACATGTTGATACAACCAAACATATCAAACTGCCTTACGATATTACATCAGAAAATATTCAACAATATGAAACTATTAGCAAAGTCAAAGCAAACACCAATTAAAACCTAATCGTTTTTGTAATAAATATACCACTAGTAAACCCTAATATATTTACGTATTATAAACTATATCCAATCTCCATACCTTATAACAATAAATTTCACATAATTATTCCCAGAACCCAATACACCATTGTAATTGAGTATAAACATGTAGATTTTAATGCTCCCTGCAAAGAAATATATAACAATCAATTCCTATGCAAGCTTAGCGAACCACTCAACATCGAGAAAACCACCTGCGAGATAGAACTAATTCAAAACCAGCCAACCAGCAAATGTCAACTCTTAGTGATTCCTCTAACCGGCATCAAGGTCCTGAACATCGAATTCAACACCTGGATGTTAATCACAAATGACTAAACCAGTGGCACCTTAACATGCAGCAGCCAACGTGACATACGTCTACAAGGAACATATATAACACCCCTTGCACGAGATTGTCAATTTTCTGTTTTAGATAACACTCTTTAGTACATAGATATAGAAGTGAAAGTCGAAGCTTGGAACACCATTTCCCTGCCAAATATACCAGAGATCCAAAACAAACACCTAAACATTTCTACCGTGACCAACCTAAAGCACCTGGACCTGGGCAACGTAGACAAGCTACAGACCACCCTAGCCCTACTACCTGAAGACTTCAACGACAGAAGAATCTCAGACCATGTTCACATAATTAATTATACATTATTACCTATATTATTCATAATAATTACTATTGTAGTATACAAGTTAACAAATATTTTAGAAAAATAAAAATAATAAAAAATAAAAATTCACAAGAAATAAGTAGCAAAAATATTAAAGAGTTACAAAAACCTTTTGCTACATTGGAAGCAAGTTATATATTTTCTGAGAGCCGAAAATATTAACAAATTTATATTTTAGTAGATTAATTTACTTTATAAATTTATTGAGTCGTAGTTTGAAGAACGTTGTGCTAGTTCATATATCGTGGTCGTCGATGTTTATAGGTTGTTAGTATTTGTTGACATTAGTATTAGAATGAAAACATATATTTAAAAAAAAACTGTATTTTATTTAATAAAATTAAAATGCTAAGTTAGATTTGTTGTTAGTTTTGATGATTATATATGTATGTAAGACGTTAATATTTATTGTTAGTTAGTTGATTATTTTAATACACTAATTTCTAATTTATTTGTTAATCTTTACCTTTACTTAATTCGTTTGTTTTTGATTCGTTTTTGAATCTTTCTTGTTTTGTGAATTAACACTTTTGTTTGTTTCTTTTGCAATTTGTGCTTTTGTGTCTTTTTCGACTTCTGTTTCTTAAATCTAATTTGTGGCAATGTCAATAGTTTGCCATAAAAATTGACTATTACTGAATCAAAATAACACGTACAGCTATTGTGGTGTTATTCTAGAGATTAACTGGAATGGTCTCAAACTAATGTATTTATGCTGGCTTTTTTGTTTAGGTAATCATTTTTTAAATAGGTCACAATGATCGCGAGGAAATGTTTATATTTCTGAGAAATAATTAAGGTTTTAATTTACAGTTATTTTTAATGGTCCTATTTTGTTTATGTTCAAAAGCGTTGCAAGTTATTTGTTATTTGAGTCAACATAATATTAGAATTATTTAATATTTCAATTCACCATTTATAGTAAATGTAAATAATGAGTTCATTTCCTATATATTAAGTAAATATAACAAAGATATAATGTATTACGTAATCGTATGTTAACTAGCATAAGATTTTATCTTAGAGGGAAAGTGTTACAAATCAAATTCCATACGACCACAAACCAACAATGTCTCATCAGTATCTTTGCTGACCATGCACTGTAGAGATAATAAAATAGTATATAAATAATATGTTAATCTTAATCTAATTAGTCCAAGTATAATCTGCTTCGCGCAGATAGTAGTTGGCTCACCACGTATTGAGTTCATGTATAATCTGCATCGCGCAGATTGTAATTGGCTCATCACGTCTTGAGTTCATGTATAAACTGCATCGCGCAGATAGTGATTGGCTCACTACGTTTTGAGACTAGGCATAAGCTGCATCGCGCAGTGATTATTAGCTCAAATAAATATTATTAAGTTAAAAATAAAATAAATTGTTTTTTTTGTTAAAGTCTAAACTACTCAAACTTTAATTATATAAATATATATATATATATATATATATATATATATATATATATATATATATATATATAATAAGGAGTACTCGTGAGAAGGAGGGTATGGTGTGTAACGCATGTTGAATTATAAATTCAAACATAATGTATGATAGGGCGGAGAGCGTGGGGGTAATTGTTCCTAATTTTTATATAGGCATTGTATAAAGTAAACCTCAAGGGATCGAATCCTGATAGGTAGTATTAATTATATCAATGTTATTTTAACTTTTGTTTTTTTGTTATTACATAAAATATGAATATTAAAGTATCTTAATCTATACATAGAAAAATGATATAAAATAATAAAAAAATTAATTTAAATATTTTGAGTAATATTAGATATAACTCGGCTGGATAATCAGAGACTATACTGTAGCACGGAAACAAACCAAGGGAATGAAAAAATCACACATATTTAGCTTTCCGTGAAGTTATCTATTGTGCCAAATGTAAAAGTGAACAATTTTAATGCACCATTTTAAGATGACACTGGTTAAAGACCAGAGAATAAGAAAGACAGACGTTAATACGAATGCAGGCCTATGACACATGTATTGTATTATTAAGCTTTCAAATAAATGATATTATTTTTTATATTAATGATGATAATAATGATATTATTATTTATCTATATAAATTTTCTCAAGATTGGAAAACTTAAAATATTCAGGAATGATAAACCTTTTTTAATTTTTTTTATTGTCTTAATATTATACGATTAAATATAATAATTATTATAGTTCTTCCGCCAACGGCCATACCATGCTGAAAGCACTAGTACACGTTCCGATCACTGAAGTTAAGCACCATTGGGCGCAATTAGTACTAGTATGGGAGACCGCCTGGGAACACTGCGTGCCGTTGACGAATCAATATTTTCTTTTGTTTTTTTTTTTACGGTTGATGTTGAAAATGATTGATGGATTGGATTTATATATATATATATATATTTTCCTTTTTATTTACCTGGCGGAGTAATTATATTTTATCAAATAAGTCGCGTTGTGTAACTTATTTATAATAGCCACAATTATAAAAATCCGAAAGATTCCCACTTTTAATAAGACCGCTTATTTTATCCACCAAAATTACAATACTTACAACTCAAAACAATTCTAATTTCTACTACTAAAACAATTACCATCCTAACTATCACAAACAATTGAAATTATCTAGCTTTTGTTTATTTCGCCATGATCTCTATATCATGCGACGATCCTGTAAATTCGTAACACTTTTTGTCTTTTTTCTTCTCTTGAGTAATGTGGTATCTCTCTCTCACAAATCCTTTTATATCTTGTGTTGTAATTTCTCATCTCGATTTTTTCCATTCTTTTCTGTTGCTGTATCTCTTTGTCCCTTTTCCTTAGCTCATCTTCCACACTTGCGCCTCCTTCTCTTCTTCTTTCTGCCTCCTCGATCGTCGTTCCATTCCTTTCTTTTTTTCCCAATCTAAGTCTAGCAATCCTTCTCATGTTTCTGTGTCTTTTTCTCCTAAGTAATGTGGTATCTCTCTTTCACAAATCCATTTATATCTTGTGTTGTAATTGCTCTTCTCGATTTTTTCTATTCTTTCCTGTTGCTGTATCTCCTTGTCCCTTCTTCTTAGCTAATCTTTCACACTTGAGCCTTCTTCTCTTCTTATTTATGCTTTCTCGATCGCCATTCCATTCCTTTCTCCTTTCTTAATAAAAAGTGGTAAAAGAGATATTACGTAGTGATTATGACATGTTTTGAGAATACAATAGGCATAATAAAACATAAAAAAATGCAAGACTTTTTTTACAAAGTGAAAAACAAAAGTGGCAGTTATATCGAATAATTGACCTATTAACGTCTAAACAATAACTAATATTACAACTAGCAATATAGTTTAGTAGTAGTAACTGATTATAATTTTTAATGCTATTAACATTTAGTTAATACAACATTTCCTGAATTTTACCAATGACCGCCATACACACTGTGTATATCTACGACTATCAGCTATTTTTATAATCATCTGTGTCGCGATAACCATACATCGTCAGCATATCATAGCAAGCGGACGTGTGTGGTGACCCGTTCTCTGTACGCTGTCTTAGAGGGGCTTGCAAAACGTTTCAAACCAGCGCTAGTAACATTTAAATATTTCTAAATATTAGCAAAGTTCCTAACCTATTTTATAGAGTTCTTTATAATTATTATTTCTTACAAACTAATTATAACTAACCCTAAATTATATCCCACATATATATATATATGTGGAGTGACAATAAACCTATCCTGGTTGACGTTTCCAATTGTGAGTATACCTTACACCTTAGTGGGTGTTAGCTAGATTACCAGCTGTGGTTTTAGCTGTTTTGATGTTATTTCAATCCTTAGTTGAGCCCCCATTTACAATTTAGCTTATTAAAAATAAAGTTATTACATAACTGAATTTAATAATAGTTCAATTAATTATTTCTCAAAGAAATTATATTACAAAAATAACTCACATATATAAAAATAGTTCACTACAATATTGTCAAACAACAAATATTACAACTAGTAATATTGTTAAGCGGATTCTAATTCTTAATGTTATTAACAACTAGTTAATACTACATTTCCCGAATTTACCAATGACTGCCATACAAACTGTGTATGTTACTACTATCGCCATTTTAACAATCTTCTCTGTGCTGACCATGCATCTGCTGCATGTCGTAGCAAGCGACTTGTCAAGTAAACGGGGTCCACAAATCGTTTCAAAAACAGAGCTAGTAACATTTGAATATAACTTAATATTAGCAATGTTCCTAACCTATTTTATAGAGTTCTTTATAATTATTAATTCTTACAAACTAATTATATCTAATCCTAAATTATATCCCACATATATATATATATATATATATATATATATATATACATATAATATGATATGATAAGGAGTACTCGTGAGAAGGAGGGTATGGTGTGTAACGCATGTTGAATTATAAATTAAAACATAATGTATGATAGGGCGGAGAGCGTGGGGGTGGCTATTCCTAATTTTTATATGAACATTGTATAATGTAAACTTCAAGGGATCGAATCCTGATAGGTAGTATTAGTTATATCAATGTTATTTTAACTTTTGTTTTTTTGTTATTACATAAAATATAAATATTAAAGTATCTTAATCTATACATAGAAAAATAATATAAAATATTAAAACAATTTATTACTGTACTTATTCTGTACAGTATTTCCACCGGTGAAAAAATTTCATCGCTGTAAAATGACGCCACAAAAGCGATGGCTTTTTATTTGGATATCTGTAAAAAATTTCCATTGATTTTATTTTTGTCGCTGGAAAATAATCGACCAAATTATAAGGTCACCTTTTGCGGTGACTTTAAAATGTTTCATCGCTGTATTTTTGAGAACTGTCAAACAATTTGAACTTAAATTTGCTGTAGTTGGAGGATTCTACGAAAAAATAAGTTAGTATTTATATGTATACATATATTTATACAACTATGTATACAACATTAAAATCTATCCATAGATATAATAATATGTATACATATGAATATATAAATATAACTGAAAATGAGGTTATGTTGATTGTCAATTATTGCTTCAGGTGAATGCTTTTTTTACATAAATTGTGCATGGCCATTTAAAATTCTATCTATAAAAATTATTTCCCCACTGATTTTCCCGTTTTCCTTTTCGTAGATGCCATATTAACTTTGTTTTAATAGATTTTGACATATAGGAATTATATAAACAGTCATTTAAAATATTTTACATTTTTTATATTTAATACTTTGTTGTGATTGATCAAATATTAAATTTGATATACATTATATAGGACATATATAAAGCACTGAACACTGCGTGCCGTTGACAATCAATATTTTTTTTTTTTTTTACGGTTAATGTAAGAATTGGTTGATGGATTAAATATATATATATATATATATATATATATATATATATATATATATATATATATATATATATAACAAGGAGTACTCGTGACAAGGATGGTATGGTGTGTAACGCATGTTGAATTATAAATTAAAACATAATGTATGATAGGGCGGAGAGCGTGGGGGTGGTTGTTCCTAATTTTTATAAAGGCATCGTATAATGTAAACTTCAAGGGATCGAATCCTGATAGATGGTATTAATTATATTAATGTTATTTTAACTTTTGTTTTTTTGTTATTACATAAAGTATAAATATTAAAGTATTTTAATCTATACATAGAAAAATGATATAAAATATTGAAAAATTTAAATTAAATTTTTTGAGTAATATTAGATATAGACTCGGGCGGATAATCAGAGACTATAATGTAGCACGGGAACAAACCAAGGGAAAAAAGAAATCACACATATTAAGCTTTCCGTTAAGTTATCTATTATGCCAAATGTAAAAGTGGACAATTTTAATGCACCATTTTATAAGATGACACTGGTTGAAGACCAAAGAATAAGAAAGACAGACGTTAATACGAATGAAGGCCTATAACACATGTATTGTATTATCAAGATTTCATATAAATGATATTATTTTATCTATATAAATTTTGTATAGATTGGAAAACTTAAAATATTCTGCGATGTTAAACCTTTTTAATTTTTTTTTATATAGGTATAATATTATAAGATCAAATATATTAATTATTATAGTTCTTCCGCAAACAGCCAAACCGTGTTGAAAGCACCAGTACACGTTCCGATCACTGAAGTTAAACACCATTGGGCGCAATTAGTACTAGGATGGGAGACCGCCTGGGAACACTGCGTGCCGTTGACAGTCACACAGAACAGACACACAGTTGACAGAACTTTAATAATTATTATATTTAATCTTATAATATAATGACAATAAAAAAAAATTAGAAAAGGTTTATCATCCCTGAAAATTTTAGGTTTTCCAATCTTGACAAAATTTATATAGATAAAACAATATTATTTTCTTTGAAATCCTAATAAACAATACATGTGTCATACGTATATAAAATGCTTGTATTCGTATTAACGTCTGTCTTTCTCTTCTCTGGTCTCCAACCAGTGTCAGCTAATAAAAGGCTGCATTAAAATTGTCCACTTTTACATTTGACAGAATAGATAATTTTACGGAAAGTTTAATGTGTGTGATTTCTTCTTTCCCTTAATTTGTTTCCGTGCTAGAGTATAGTCTCTGATTATCCAGCCGAGTCCAAGGGCCTTATTCTGTAACTTTTCAAAAAATCGACCTTATTTTTTCAGCGGTGGAAATATTTAATTTTTTCATCGATAGAATTAGGTCGCTGTATTTAAAATAACTAAAGTGGTATTCCGTATGCAAAATTTTCCACCGCCTTTATAATGTACAGCGGTTAAAGAGTATAAACTAATATTGATGATATTTGATCAATCACAACAAAGTATTAGATATAAAAAATGTAAAATATTTTAAATGACTGTTTATATAATTCCTACATGTCAAAATCTATTAAAACAAAGTCAATATGGCATCTACGAAAAGGAAAACGGGAAAATCAGTGGGGAAATAATTTGTATAGATAGAATTTTAAATGGCCATGCACAATTTATGTAAAAAAAGCATTCACCTAAAGCAATAATTGACAAACAACATAACCTCATTTTCTGATATATTTATATATTTATATGTATACATATTATTATATCTATGGATAGATTGTAATATTGCATTCATAGTTGTATAAATATATGTATACATATAAATACTAACTTATTTTTTCGTAGAATCCTCCAACTACAGCAAATTATTGTTCAAATTGTTTGACAGTTCTCAAAAATACAGCGATGAAACATTTTAAAGTCACCGCAAAAGGCGACCTTATAATTTGGTCGATTATTTTCCAGCGATAAAAATAAAATCGATGGAAATTTCTTACAGAATACCAAATAAAAAACCATCGCTTTTGTGGCGTCATTTTACAGCGATGAAATTTTTTCACCGATGGAATTACTGTACAGAATAAGGCCCTAGATCTAATATTACTCAAAATATTTAATTTAATATTTTCAATATTTTATATCATTTTTCTATGCATAGATAAAGATACTTTATTATTCATATTTTATGTAATAACAAAAAAACAAATGTTAAAATAATATTAATATTATTAATACCACCTATTAGGATTCGATCCCTTGAACTTTACATTATACAATGCCTATATTAAAATTAGGAACAGCCACTTCCATGGTCTCTACCCTATCATACATTATGTTTTAATTTATAATTCAACATGCGTTACACACAAAACCCTTCTTCTTACGAGTACTCCTTATTATATATATATATATATATATATATATATATATATATATATATATATATATATATATAAATATGTAACTATATATATATATATATATATATATATATATATATATATATATATATATATATATATAAATATTTTTTTTTAATCCATCAATCAATTTTTACATCAACCGTAAAAAAAAAATATTGATTGTCAACGGCACGCAGTGTTCCCAGGCGGTCTCTCATCCTAGTACTAATTGCGCCCAATGGTGCTTCACTTCAGTGATCGGAACGTGTACTGGTGCTTTCAACATGGTATGGCCGTTGGCGGAAGAACTATAATAATTATTATATTTAATCGTATAATATTATGACAATAAAAAAAATTAAAAAAGGTTTATCATCCCTGAAAATTTAAAGTTTTCTAATCTTGACAAAATTTATATAGATAAAATAATATCATTTATTTGAAATCTTGATAATTCAATACATGTGTCATAGGCCTTCATTCGTATTAACGTCTGTCTCTCTTATTCTCTGGTCTCCAACCAGTGTCATCTTATAAAATAGTGTATTAAAATTGTCCACTTTTACATTTGGCATAATAGATAACTTAACGGAAAGCTTAATATGTGTGATTTCTTCTTTCCCTTGGTTTGTTTCCGTGCTACAGTATAGTCTCTGATTATCCAGCCGAGTCTATATATACTATTACTCAAAATAATTAGATTAATTTTTTCATTATTTAATATTATTTTTCTATGTATAGATTAAGATACTTTATCATTCATATTTTATGTAATAACAAAAAAACAAAAGTTAAAATAATATTGATATAATTAATACTACCTATCAGGATTCGATCACTTGAAGTTTACATTATACAATGCTTATATATAAATTAGGAACAACCACTGCCACGCTCTCCGCCCTATCATACATTATGTTTTAATTTATAATTCAACAAGCATTACACACCATACCCTTCATCTTGCGAGTACTCCTTATTATATATATATATATACTAGCTGTCCCGGCCACGCGTTGCTGTGCCTAACGTAGCGCCATCTATTGAATATTTACTCATTCTAGTCAACAGATTTCGATTTACTCAACTGAATATTTACTCAATCTAGTCAACAGATGTCGCCATCATCGTCGCCCGATGTCATTTGTCATGTACAGATAATTAATAGACAAATAATTAGCAATAAGATAAATAAATTGAGATGTAAGCTATCCTATCTTTCAAGTTGGGTCAAACTGCACACGGTGTACAAATTTCATTAAAATCGGTTAAGTAGTTTAGGAGTCCATAGCGGACAACACAGTGACACGTAATTTATATATATTAAGATATATATAAATATATATATAAATAAATATATATATATAAATATATATTTAATCCATCTATCAATTCTTACATCAACCGTAAAAAAAAACAAAAAAAAAGTATTGATTGTCAACAGCACGCAGTGTTCCCAGGCGGTCTTCCATCCCAGTACTTATTGCGCCCAATGGTGCTCAACTTTAGTGATCGGAACGTGTACTAGTGCTTTCGACATGGTATGGCCGTTAGCGGAAGAACTATAATAATTATTATATTTAATCGTATAAAATAATGACAATAAAAAAAATTTAAAAAGGTTTATCAACCCTGAAAATTTTAGGTTTTCCAATCTTGACAAAATTTATATAGATAAAATAATATCATTAATTTGAAATGTTAATAATACAATACATGTGTCATAGGCTTTCAATCGTATTACCGTCTGTCTTTCTTATTTTCTGGTCTCCAACCAGTGTCATCTTTAAAATGGTGTATTAAAATTGTCTACTTTTACATTTGGCGTAATAGATACCTTTACGGAAAGCTTATTATGTGTGATTACTTCTTTCCCTTGGTTTGTTTCCGTGCTACAGTATAGTCTCTAATTATCCAGCCGAGTCTATATCTAATATTACTCAAAATATTTAAATTAATTTTTAATTATTTTATATCATTTTTCTATGTATAGATTAAGATACTTAAACATTCATATTTTTTGTAATAACAAAAAAACAAAAGTTTATTAGGATTCGATCCCTTAAAGTTAGTGTTGGATTTAAATTTAGCGCCCTCTCGGTATTGACACTATTGTATCTACACACGGTAATACTGTAGTTAATACTTCCTAATTTGTTAATCTGTAATACCGTCCTACTATGTATTCTATACTCAGTGACATCATAACTAATGTGTACATCTAATTAAATATAATTAACCTGATTAATATAAATTAATAGTTTATCTCTGCTTAATATAACAGGTTATCGGCCCAGATAAACCTAGAGACGTTTAATGTGTGTTTTTCGGAAAAGTGGATAAAGACTTTTAGTGTGGTGAACATAACCTTAAAAAAAGGGCGTGGCTGTTGAAACTGTTTCTGTTCTTCTTTGTGTATAAAGTGTTCTCAACGAATAAAAATGGCATCGAATAATTCACTGGCATTAATCGAGAAGTTAACCGGCCGTGAAAACTATTCGACTTGGCAATTCGCAGTGAAAACATACCTACAACACGAAGAATTATGGGATTGTATTGAGGTTAACCCGGCGTCACCCACAGATTCAAAACGTGATACAAAAGCGAAAACAAAGTTAATTCTTCTGGTTGATCCGATCAATTACGTTCATATCCAAGAGGAAAACACGGCCAAAGGAGTTTGGGACAAATTGGCTGCAGTGTTCGACGACTCAGGACTTACACGCCGAGTTGGTCTGCTACGTGATTTATGTAACACATCGTTAAGTGGATGTCAAAGTATAGAAGAGTATGTGAGCAAAATTATGTCAACTGCTCACAAGCTGCGCAACATTGGCTTTAAAGTGGACGACGAGTGGCTCGGGACATTGCTGCTCTCCGGTCTGCCCGAATCATATCAACCAATGATTATTGCGATCGAAAGCTCAGGCACAAAAATAACTGCAGACAGTGTTAAAGCAAAACTATTGCAAGATGTTAGAAATTCAGACAACAAAACAACGGCTTTTGCTGTCAACAAGAAGTTTCATAACAACTCTGCAAACAAGAAGTTCTACAAGGGTCCGAGATGTTATTCCTGCAATCAATATGGACATAAACGCTCTGAATGCAACAAATACAAAACCATGAACAAGACACAGAAACCTATCTCTTCTCATGCTGCTGTGTTTGTTATATCATCCCACTATGATGATGCTTGGTACATAGACTCCGGTGCTTCGGCACATATGACTAAGACCAAGAATATAATTGTAAAGGAAACTACCCCTATAACAAAGAACATTCGTGTTGCTGATAACAAAGTGTTATCTGTGCAAAGCTCAGGAGATGTCAGCTTAAACATTTATGACCAAAACGGGCAAGAGAATAAGATTCTGTTCACAAATGTCTTATATGTTCCTGAATTGGCAACTAATCTGATATCTGTAAGCCAAATTATTAAAAATGGAGGCCAAGTGAAATTTGATAACTCAGGCTGTGTGATCATGAACAGCAAGAATCAAATTATAGCAACTGCGAGCATTGTAAACAACATGTACCGACTGAACATGTCTGAAAGCCTAGCGCACATGTCCAGTGTTGAACATGAACAAGATGCTTTTTGCTGGCACCAGAGGATGGGACATCTTAATTTCCAAACTTTAAAAAAATTGTCTGATAACACAGAGCATTTAACTTTCTCAGGAAATACAGAAAATCTGAAATGCATAACTTGTAAAGAAGGAAAGCAGACACGGTTACCTTTTAAAAGTGATGGATTAAGAGTCACCAAACCACTAGAACTGGTTCATTCTGACGTATGTGGACCAATGGAAACCCAGTCTCTCGGTGGGAGCAGATATTTTTTAACCTTCCTAGATGAATATTCCAAGAAGATTTCAGTATACTTTCTTCACAACAAGTCTGAAGTGCTCAGTAAATTTAAAGAATTCAAGCAAGAAGTTGAAAATCAATTGGATGCTCGTATAAAGGTTTTTCGTACAGACAACGGACTTGAATACGATAACAAAGCCTTCTCTGATTACCTGAAAGGTGCCGGAATCATTCATCAGACCACCACACCATACACGCCTGAACAGAATGGGACTGCGGAACGTACGAATCGGACACTGGTTGAAAAAGCGAAGTGCATGCTACTCAACGCTGGTCTGCCGAAGTTGTATTGGGCAGATGCAATACACACTGCTGCTTACATCATCAATCGTTCCCCAACCAGATCCTTAGCTTTCAAGACTCCTATGGAAATCTGGTCTGGACGCAAACCAAATGTTAATCATATGCGTATATTTGGCTGCGAAGCAATGGTTCATCTACCTAAAGAAAAACGCAGAAAATGGGATCCAAAGGCTCTAAGAATGATCTTCATCGGATACTGCGACCATACAAAAGGATACAGATTCACATTACCAAATACTAGAAAGGTAATAAAGAGCAGAGATGCTACATTTCTTGAATCCTCAGTGAAAAGAGATTTTGTTTCGGTAGAATTGAATGAGACAGAAACAGAAAATGACAAAACAAATACAAGAAAAGAAGATGTAAGAGAAAATGCAACAACGGAAGAGGACAGCTTGATTGACAACGACACAAATTCAGAAAGTTCATATGAAACAGAGAAAGGAAACAGGTCAACATCCGACAGTGAATACTTACCTAACACCAGAATTGATTCTCCTCCCGTCAGTAATGTGACATTGAGACCAAGAAATAAAACAAAAAAGAAGAATTTCAACTGTCCATGTACTGAAGAACATACTCATCTGTGTTTATTCTCATCCTGTGTTCCTGAAACATATGAAGAAGCAGTACATTCAACAAATAAAAATGAATGGATAAAGTCAATCAATGAAGAACTTGATGCACATAAGAAAAATGAAACCTGGACATTGATAGAAAAACCTCCAAATGCCAAAGTGATAGGTAGCAAATGGGTGTTCCGAATAAAAGAAGAGTCAACGGGTCCACGGTTCAAATCAAGACTTTGTGCTAAGGGATTTGCACAAACCGCAGGTATTGACTACACAGAAACCTTCGCTCCGACTGTAAGGTATGATTCAATACGTTTATTACTTTCCATGGCTGTTCAAAATAAACTTAAAATCTTACAACTTGATGTAAAAACTGCATTTTTATATGGTGAACTTGAAGAGACTATATTTATGACTCCGCCTGAAGGTCTATCCTGTGAAAACAACATGGTATGCAAGCTCAACAAGTCGCTGTATGGTTTAAAGCAAGCCCCCAGAAGCTGGAATAAGAAATTTGACTCAATATTAAAGAAATTTGGCTTCATCAACAGCAAAGCTGATCAATGTGTGTATGTTGGTCATGTCAAGAATGAGAAATGTTATCTTTGCCTGTATGTGGATGATGGCCTACTATTTTCTAAAACTGAATCCACTCTGAAAGAAATAACCAAAGAACTACAATCTGTGCTGGAAGTAAAAATATTGAACACACCAAGTAATTTTGTGGGCATGCAAATTGAGATAGTTAGCAACGGTATTTTTATACATCAGACCAAGTATGTTGAACAACTGTTAGAGAAGTTTAACATGACTGACGCTAACCCGAACACTGTTCCAGTGGACCCCCATGTAAAGCTACAAAAGGAAGATGGAGAACCAGAGAAAAACTATCCTTATAGAGAAGCTGTAGGTTCTCTTATGCATCTAGCTACAGTCAGTCGACCAGAAATTATGTTTGCCGTAAGCCTGGTAAGTCGATTTTTAAGTTGCTATAACAAATCACACTGGAATGCTGTCACGAAGATCTTCAAGTACCTGAAGGATACTAAAGATTATGGCCTGAACTACTCATCAACATCAGAGCCACCAGCTGTTACTGGTTATAGTGATGCTGATTATGCAAAACTGGCTACGTCTTCATAAAGAATGGTGCTGCTGTAACATGGTCAAGCCAACGCCAACAGACGGTTGCTCTGTCAACAACAGAAGCTGAATTTATGGCCGCCTGTGCTGCAACAAAAGAAGCTATGTGGATAAAGCAAGTGTTAAGTGATATTGGTGAATATAAACAAGACACTATGTGTTTACATTTGGACAATCAAAATGCCATCAGTGTAATTAAGAATATAAATTTTTATAAAAGATGTAAACATATTGATATTAAGTATCACTTCATAAAAGAAAAATATTCTCAAAAGATTATAGATCTTAAATCTGTAAGCACTGCTGATCAATATGCAGATATATTAACTAAAGCATTGTCAAAAGATAAATTCCAATTCTTAAGATCTAAACTTGGTATGTTTAACTACAACTCTTTTGTTAAGTGATATGTTAGAATATCTTGTACTATAACTTGATTAATATTTTCATGTTTTTTTTTGCACTCAATTAATCATAATTTGTTGTTAGAATGTCTAAATTTAGAGGGAGTGTTGGATTTAAATTTAGCGCCCTCTCGGTATTGACACTATTGTATCTACACACGGTAATACTGTAGTTAATACTTCCTAATTTGTTAATCTGTAATACCGTCCTACTATGTATTCTATACTCAGTGACATCATAACTAATGTGTACATCTAATTAAATATAATAAACCTGATTAATATAAATTAATAGTTTATCTCTGCTAAATATAACAGTTAGTTATAAAAATTAGGAACAACCACCCCCACGCACTCCGCCCTATCTTACATTATGTTTTAATTTATAATTCAACACAACATGCGTTACACACAATACCCTCCTTCTCACGAGTACTCCTTATTATATATATATATATATATATATATATATATATATATATATATATATATATATATATATATGTATGTATATATATATATATATATATATATATATATATATGAATAAATATATGTATATATATATATATATATATATATATATATAGATATATATATATATATTTATATATATATATAAATATATGTGGGATATAATTTAAGATTAGATATAATTAGTTTGTAAGAAATAATAATGATAAAGAACTCTATAAAATAGGTTAGGAACATTGCTAATATTAAGTTATATTTAAATGTTACTAGCGCTGTTTTGAAACGATTTGTGGACCCCTCTAACAGGTCACGACACACGATCGCTTGCTATGATATGCTGAAGATACATGGTTACCACGGGATCAGATTGTTAAAATGGCGATAGTAGTAACATACACAGTTTATATGGCAGTCATAGGTAAATTCGGGAAATGTTGTATTAACTAGTTGTTAAAAACAATAAAAATTAGAATCCGTTTGACAATATTACTAGTTGTAATATTTGTTGTTTGATAATATTGTTGTGAACTATTTTTATATATGTAAGTTATTTTTGTAATATAATTTCTTTGAGAAATAATTAATTGAACTATTATTAAATTTAGTTATATGTTAACTTTATTTTTAATAAGCTAAATTGTAAATGGGGGCTCAACTAAGGATTGAAATAACATCAAAACAGCTAAAACCACAGCTGGTAATCTAGCTTACATCCACTAAGATGTAGATAGATCCACACTTGGAGACGTCAACCAGGATAGGTTTATTTTCAACCATAACTTGGGGGCGTTAACCGGGATAAAGGAAAAACCAAGTTTATTCTGTCAAGAATAATCTTAATTTATGAATAAGAACTATTGACCAACAGATAAGGAAACAAGCTTGTTCAGCTAAGAATAATCTTAACTTCCAGGTGCGTACAATTTACTCGTCAAAGTATTTGCACTTTAATCTGTAGCAGTGAAAATAAAACAAGGATGGAGGAATTAAACAACTTGTCAGTAGCAGAATTACGTCAAGAACTTAGCTTCGTTGGTTTAGGTCAACGTGGAAATCGTACTGAATTATTAACAAAAATGAATTCGTATAATAGCAAAGTTGAAGAACAGAATAGCAGGTCTGTAAACAATGATATAGTCAATAAAACTAATTATACGTTTTTAGATTTAGAATTGGCTTTACCTAAATATGATGGACTTAAAAATGTCAAATTATGGATCAAACAATTTGATGATTTCTGTGACCAGGCGGAAATAGATACAAAGTACAGATATTTGTATGCCAGGCGATTGTTAACTAATACCGCAAAACAATTTGTCAATTTTGAAACCAGGATAATGAACTGGGATACATTTAAATCGTATTTGATTGATGAGTTTGATACGAGTTTAAATAGTGCACAGGTGCACAAAATGCTTCAACAAACGTTTAAGAAACCAGAGAAAGTTTTCGTCATTATGTTTATGATATTTTAGACATAGCTCGACAAGCAGACGTCGAAAAAGCAGCTATTATATATTATATCATAGCAGGTATTCGTGACAGTACAGCTCATAAAGTAATACTGTATCGAGCTGAGAATATTGTGCAACTTAGACGTAAGCTAGAACAATATGAAAAAATGGAAATGGATAGTCAGGACTATGATAGGAGTTCAAGGTCAGGTACCAAAACAAAAACTGAGACACCAGGTGAGAAGAATAAATGTTTTAATTGTGGTTCGCTATCACACTCATCTAAATTGTGTTCAGATAAAGATAAGAGTTATAAATGTCTTACTTTTGGTAATTATGGTCATGTTAGTCGAAACTGTGAAACTAAAATTAATACTGTTAAATTAGAGCATAATGTTATGAAAGTGGTAATGATAAAATCAATTTGTGTTAATAAAAGCAGTAATGTAAACGCTTTAATTTGCGGTAGTGATTTATCCGCAGTGCGCAAAGACTATTTTAAAACATTAAAGAATGTTAAATCATATGACTCTATTATTACAATTCGCAATTTGTCAAACTCTCGAGTAAATTCTTTAGGTAAAATAAAATTGAACATTGAAATTGATTCAGAACATTACACTAGTTATTTTGAAGTGTTACCATCTCAGGCTATGCATATGAACATGGTGATAGGTTTGGACATTATAGCTAAAGCTAGAGTAATTATTGATGACACGGGTGTTAAATTTCATAAACTTTATAACGATAAAGATGAAAATGACAGTGAAGTAAAACAGTTAATGACATTAAAAATAGACAATTGTGATAAAGAAAGTGAACTAGACTTATCTCATATAAACGATAAAAATGTTGTTATTAAAATACACGAGTTAGTGGACAATGACAAACACAAAGAGATAACTCAACTCTTAAAGTCAAATGATAATTACATTGAAAAATGATACTCCCATATTTTCTAGGCCACTTAAAATACCACCTGCAGATCGACTAGATGTTCAAGAGCAGCTGGTTGAAGGGTTAGAAAAGGATGTCATACAGGAAGCCCAGGAAATGAACGACCTAGGTTATGTAATTAAACAAGGAAATCCTTGTCACTCTAAGGATAAGGTTAACGCAGTCAAGCATTTTCCGAAGCCGAAGACGACGATACAAGCAAAGAATTATGCAGGAAAGTATATAATAGAAAATTAATTATTATACAGGTTAAAAGACGATCAAAAGCTGTTAGTAGTACCAAGTAACATGCAAGCAGAAATAATATGTAAAGCACACGACATAGGACATTGTGGATTAAATAAATGTCAAGAAATAATTAACAGAGAATTTTGGATCAATGATTTAGTTGAAAAGATTAAAAACTGTATAGATAATTGCAAAGAATGTATACTAGCAACCAGAAAAGTAGATAAAGTAAAAGGATACTTAAACTCTATACCTAAGGTAGGTTTACCTTTAGACACATGGCATATAGACCATTTAGGACCGTTACAAACAACAAGCAAAAAGTATTAACATATTCTCGTTATAGTAGATGCTTTTACAAAATTTGTTTGGTTGTTTCCTAATAAATCAACAGGCACTAATGAAGTATTACAGAAATTGAAAGTGATAGCAGAAGTATTCGGAAACCCAAGAAGGTTAATTTCTGACAGGGGTACAGCTTTTACTTCAACAGATTTCAAAGATTATTGTACTGCAGAAAACATTGAACATGTGTTAATAACTACAGGAGTACCAAGGGGTAATGGCCAGGTTGAACGAATAAATGGAATTATTGTACCTGTGTTAACAAAGTTAGCCCTAACAGATCCTAGTAAGAGCTATTTGCATGTATGTAAACTACAGTTAATTTTTTTTTTTTTTTTTTTTTTATTAAAATAGGCTTTGGCTTATTCAACCTGCTTGCCATTACATAAAAACTTTACAATAATTATTTAAAATATTTACATAATAATAATGTCGATATTAATAATAAAATATAGTTTATATTTCAATTTTATTAGCTATTATGAAATTATAGATTTTCTTTGAGCATTCTTCTATACTAATCAGGTAGGATATGTTTGCGGGAAAAAAAGCTTCCTCAGCTAAGTTGTACATCAAATCGTCAATTTCTTTTTTTAATAGTCTGCATCCTAAAATAACATGATCTAATGTTCCCTCCTCGTCACATATACAATTTGGGGTTCTCAATAAATTTATTTTGTGTAAATGAAATGGAACTCTGCAATGGCCTGTTTTGATTCGCGTCATTGTTGTTATGAATCTTCGGGGGTGATCTTTTGTGAACCATAATGTCTTTAGTATTTTTGGGTTATTAGAAAAGAATTGTTTACCTGTAGTTACACTTCTTTGCTTGTAGTTAACCTGCCAGTCTATATTACTTCTTTCATTGACAATTATTTTGACATCTTTATAATTCCATTTGATATCAAGGAATTCCCCATTAAGGCAAGCTTCCTTTGCTAGTTTGTCAGCAATTTCATTTCCTTTTATACCAGAGTGACCGGGGATCCATAGGATTTTAATATTTATACCTCTATTCTTTGATTTTAAAAGATATTTTTTAATTGAACAAATCTTGTAATTGTTATTATTTTTAAAAATGTTGTTGTTTAAAGATTGATATACACTATTAGAGTCTGTGATTATTAATATATTTATACTATCTTTAGTTTGCAGTATTTCTATTAGTTTCATGATCGCTATTAATTCTACGGAATATGAACTTTTAACATTATTTACTTTATATTTGTATTGTAGATTGTTACTTTGGTTATATATTCCTATTCCCCCAGAATTAGTATCTTTTTCCAAGGAACCGTCAGTGAACCATAAATCCCAATTTATTCTATCTTTCCCAATATACTCCATATACCTCTTTTGTGTAATTAAGTTGTTGTCATTCTTTTCGAAGTAGCTTGTTTCTGTATTTATTTTGAATATGCTTGTCTCTAATGTAAATTTAAAATAAGGTATGATTTTGTATGATTCTATGTTTAAGTTGTTGTATCTGTCATAGCTTTCTAGAATTGCAGGTTTATTTTTCATTAACCAATAGGGATTATCGTATAATTCACGAAGAACTTCTATTCTTGAGGATATTGGTTCAAATGAGTTTAGAATGTTTTTGCAGTAAAAATTGTCTGCAATTTGTTGTATCCTTATGTTGACAGGAGTTATATTAGTTTCGAAATTAAGAATTTGTGAGGGAGTTGATTGCATTACTCCTAAAATTATTCTTAAACATTTATTTTGAATAATTTCAATCTTTTTCTTCCTCATATTATTAGCGGTACAGATCAAGGTACTAGAATAATCTATATGTGGTCTTATTATAGCTTTATATATATTTATTAAAGTTAAAGGATGTGCACCCCATTTGTACCCGGCCAGACATCGCATTAGACTTAGTCCTTTGTGCATTTTGGTAATAATAAAATCAATTTGTTTTGACCATGTACTTTTTGTATCAAAGAATACACCCAGAAATTTTATGTTAGCACTTACAATAATGATCTTGTTTCTAATGTTTATTTTTGGGCTACAGATTATTCTATGTCTTGTAAATATGGCTAATTTACTTTTTTCTAAAGATATATTCAATTTGATATCTGATAACATACTGACCAGTTTATTTAGTTTGTTTTGGAGTCTCTTTTGAGCTATTTCTAGAGTATGACCTCCACTATAAATTACTTTATCATCAGCATACATAAGTACTGTTGTATTGTTATCTGATATTGATGTTAAATCTTTAGTATATATATAAACAATAAAGGGGCAATGATTGAACCTTGAGGAATACCGTGATTGCAATTTATAGAACCCGTTAACTTGTTGTTGTATCTGATGGTTATTTTTCGGTGTTGAAAGTAATTTATAATCCAGTTTGTTGTTTTCGATGAAATTCCTAAACTTTCCATCTTTTCTTTCAATATAAGGAGATTTACGTTGTCATATGCTGCTTCGATGTCAATAAAAGCAGCAATCATGTAATGATTTCTGCTATAAGTTTTTTGTATATCCATGTTCAGAATGTTAAGATTGTGTTGAGTACTCATTGCTTTTCTGAAAGCAAATTGTAGGTCAGGTAATTTTTTATTATGTTCTATAAACCATTCCAATCTGTTTTTTATTATTGCTTCCATCGTTTTTCCAAGACATGATAATAATGTTATAGGTCTGTATGATTCTTCGTAATTTGGGTCCTTGGTGGGTTTTAGGATCGGTACCACTATATGTTTCTTCCAATCTTCAGGTATGTTTGCAGAATTTAGTGAGAGGTTGTAAATTTGGGTAAGATAAATTTTTGCGTTCAGTGGAAGATTTTGTATCATTTTATAGTTTATTCTGTCATGTCCTGTGCTGCTATTTTTATTATGGTTTAAAGCGAAATTTACTTCATTAATTTTGATAGATTTATCAAGGAATTGATTTTTAATGGTTGAAGTGTTTTGGATTGTGATATTTAGGTGATTTTGTGGGAATTTATTAGCAATAAATTCATCTATCCAATTTTCGTCATCACTTATTTTCTTTTTACTATAATTTTTATTAATAACTTTCCTTATATTTTCCCATATAGTGTTTGTTGACATGTATGGGTTTATCGTTTCACAAAATTTCTGCCATTCAATTTTTTTTCGAGCCCTAAAATAGCGTCTGGTTTTTGCTTGTTGTTTTTTATACATTAAGTAATTATCTATTGTCTTTGGGCAATAAATTTATTACATTCTGTATCCCACCAAGTCGGTTTTATTTTTCTGGGGGTTATGTTGTAAACTGTGGTATTTGGTATGTTTTCATTAGCGGAATTATTTATAATCTCTGTAAATTGTGAGTATGTTTCTTCTATCTCGTTATTTTCGGACCCTTCAATTAAATTTATATTTGTAATTTTTTCTTCTATATCTATTCTATATCCCACCCAATCGGCTTTTCGGAAATTTCTTCTAGTAATATGTTCAGAAGTTTGTCTATTAGTATTGTCTTCTAAACAAAAATATATTGGAAAATGATCACTACCCATACTATCTTTTAGTACCTGCCATGAAGTAATTTGTTGAGTTAATCTTGGAGATACTATAGTGAGATCTAATATGCTATTTCTATAGTTTGGACTGCTAACCCTAGTTGGATTATCATCATTGAGAATATGTAGATTTTCGTTTTCTATAAATTCTAGGAGTTCGTTACCTTCATAGAAACTCCCTGGACAATATATATCCCAAGCAAGGTGAGTGGCATTGAAATCTCCGGCTAGTATGACAGGTACATTTATTTGTTGTTTTATATGAGACCAATTTAGATTTGATAGATTATAGTAAATACATATTTCTTCATTTTTGTTAGCTGTTATAGTGATAGCTGTTATTTCGACTGAATTAAATGGATTGTTTAACATTACTTGTTTATATTTAATTGATTTATGAATTAAAATAGCGACCCCCCCATGGGGATTGTAGTTTGTTTGCTGCATTCTATCTTTTCTTTCAATAAAATATCCTTTCATGTTGAAATTGCAAGCATTTGTTAAAAATGTTTCTGATAAAATGCATATATGTATATTATGTTTCCGTAACATAAATTGAAGTTCTTCTTGAATATGTCTGACACCTCTACAATTCCATTGAATAATATTATACATTACCTATTTTTTTTCGGTTCTGTTTTGGCTATTGCCTCTTAAATGATATCTCTGTTTAGTTTTACTTGTGTAATTATCTATTTCATGTATGGTTTCTCTGTTTGTTGCAGAAGACGAACAGTATTGTGATTTATTTTCTATATGTTGATTTGTCTTATTTGTGTTAGTATCATTGGAGCAACTCGATCTTTCAATTAAAGTGTTAACTCCTTTTAACATTTCGTTCAAAAGTTCTACATTTTCTGATGGGGTATTAGTAATTAGATCCATTCTTCTTTTCTTCGTTACTGCTGATACGGAATCTCTGTCTTTATTTGTATTATAATGTTTATCAGTTTGAACGTGAGTTGGTGGTTTGTTATTATGAATCGTTGTTGTTTTTATATTGTTTCTCCTTGTTAATGGTTTCGGTTTGTATGCTGGAATGTTGTATTTAGTATTGTTGTCTATTTCAATTGTAGGGAAGTTATTATTAAAATTATTAAATAAATCGAATCTATTTTCAGTTCTTACGGAGTATAGGTAGTCCTTATTTCCATTTCCGTCTATTTCCAGCCTTGCTTCCTGAAAACTGAGATTGTGCTGAGCCATTACTTCCTTAATTTTTCTTTGTTTTTCTCTTTCCGGGCAATTAATGTCCATAGCTTGATGCGCACCCTTACAATTAAAGCAATAATGTGATTCCGCTTTACATTCATTATTTTTATGATCATTGTTTCCACAAAATTTACAGATTGTGAATTTCGATCTACAGAATTTAGAAGAATGAAGAATGAGAATATACGGTTCACACGTTTTCCTTACTCTCCAAATGTACACGTATTCAGGCAGCGTCAAACCTTCAAAGAACACTTTTATTGTTGTACAAGGAACATATTTAATATTATTGTCCTCTGTGGTTTTCCTATTTAAACGTTGCACTCTTATCACCTTAAACGGTGCGCACTCTATATTGTGAAGTAAATCTTCTTCCGAAACATCCAAATCCACACCTTTAATGATTGCGGCTTTAGTTGTCCAAAAATATGGAATATAAGCTTCATATTCATGCTTCTTTAGCGTTGAATCGGTAACAAATTTATAAGCTAAACTAGCTGTGGCACATTGAACTATAACCTTGTTTTTCCCAACTTTTTTTATATCTATAATGTCTTTTTTATCACTTATCTTACATATTAATTGTCCTAGTTTTAGACAACTGAAATTATACTTTACGTCATTGTTTACTTTTTTGGTAATTATGACCTTGTTAACTGAATTGATATTTTCTGTGTTGTAAAGATTTGTTACGAATGTTTTAGTTGTATTACTGGCTAAATATGAAACACTAGAATCATTATCACTTGTTGTATTATTTATTCTATCTACAAGTAGATTATAAGTCTTTAATGGGGCCCCTGCCCCGTCCATATTTATTTGTAACCAGTAACTAACAAAAAAATAAAATTTTCACTTCACTAAAATAAAATTTAAAAAAGTTAAACAAAAAATAAAAATAAAAAACAACAAAAAATTCTATTGATGTTTAAAATATAATAATACAGCTGCTATTAATTATTATCAAAAACTATTCGAACCGTTTGCTTCAAGCGTTAAAACTCGACTGCTACAGTTAATGCTAAACAGTACTTATCTAAGAAGTATTAAAATGACACCATTTGAATTAATGATTGGGGTTAAAATAAAAACCAAACAAGACATTAAAATAATAGATTTGATTACAAAAGAAATACAAAATGAGTTTGTAGATAAACGTAAAAAGCTGAGAGAAGAGGCTAAAGGAAATATACTAAAAGTTCAGCAAGAAAACAGGACTAGCTACAATAGGAAATGTAAAGCATCAAGAAAGTATACACTGAACAGTTTAGTGGCTATGCAACGTACACAATTTGCAACAGGAGCTAAAGTTAAAGGTAAATTTCTAGGACCATACAAAATAACGAAAATTAAAGGCAATGATCGTTATGACGTGGAGAAATCAGGAGAGTGTGAAGAACCAATAAGGACTTCTACATCAGCAGATATGATGAAACCATGGGCGGGATGATTGTAGCAACTGAGGATAGTTACTAGTTAGGATAGGCCGAATGAGGGATATAATTTGAGATTAGACATAATTAGTTTGTAAGAAATAATAATTATAAAGAACTCTATAAAATAGGTTAGGAACTTTGCTAATATTAAGTAATATTTAAATGTTACTAGCGCTGTTTTAAAACGACTTGTGGACCCCTCTAACTAACCATTGAATGCTGGCGGCACATGTTGGGCGCAGCAGATGATTGTTAAAAATGGCTGATAGTCGTAGCATACACAGTTTGTATGACGGTCATTGGTAAAACTCAGGAAATGTTGTATTAACTAGTTGTTAATAGCATTGAGAATTATAGTCAGTCGAACTATATTGCTAGTTGTAATATTAGTTATTGTTTAGACGTAAATAGTGCAGTTTGTGCATAAAAGTATATTGTTAAATGTTAGGTTGTGTTTATTATTATAAATCGTTGTGAATGTAAACTATCAACTATTTATACTACGCATTACTTTGTGATATGCAATCATTGTAGAAAGGTCTTCAAACCTAAGCATTGCATATAATCAAGTGATATTATTTTTGTGAACTCTTTTTGATATATTAACATTTTTGTAATATAATTGTTTTTCTTTGAGAAATAATTAAATGCACTATTATTATACAAAAGTTATGTGTTAACTATTCTTTAATAAACTATATTGTAAATGGGGGCTCAACTCAGGATTTATGCTACATCAAAACTTCTAAAATCTGCTGGTAATCTAGCGAACACCCACTATGGTGTAAGGTAGACCCACACTTGGAAACGTCAATTAGGATAGGTTAATTATATATATATATATGTATGTGGGATATATTTTAGGATTAGATATAATTAGTTTATAAGAAATAATAATTATAAAGAACTCTATAAAATAGGTTAGGAACATTGCTAATATTAAGTTATATTTAAATGTAAATGTTTTGAAACGACTTGTGGACCCCGTTCACTTGACAAGTCGCTTGCTACGACATGCAGCAGATGCAAGGTCAGCACAGAGAAGATTGTTAAAAGATGGGTGATAGTAGTAACATACACAGTTTGTATGACAGTCATTGGTAAATTCGGGAAATGTAGTATTAATCAGTTGTTAATAACATTAAGAATTAGAATCCGTTTAACAATATTACAAGTTGTAATATTTGTTGTTTGATAATATTGTTGTGAACTATTTTTATATATGTGAGTTATTTTTGTAATATAATTTCTCTGAGAAATAATTAATTGACTATTATTAAATGCAGTTATGTGTTAACTTTATTTTTAATAAGCTAAATTGTAAATGGGGGCTCAACTAAGGATTGAAATAACATCAAAACAGCTAAAAACATAGCCGGTAATCTAGCTAAGACCCACTAAGGTGTAAGGTAGACCCACAATTGGAAACGTTAACCAGGATAGGCTTATTGTCACCCCACATATATATATATATACATATATATACATATTTATATATACGGACGCATCGCATACCGGAATGGGAGCAGTACTTTTACAAATAAAACAAGACAAAGAACGCGTAATAGAATACTTAAGTAGGGTATTCTCAAAGGCCGAACAGAATTACTGTGCTACTCAAAAGGAACTTCTGGCAATCTTCAAAGCTCTGAAACAGTTTAGACACTATTTGTGAGTCCAGCCGTTTTGAATTCGTACCGACCACGCTTCGTTAACCAGGTTAACAAATTTTAAGGAGCCTGAGGGACAACTAGCACGTTGACTACAACAGATAAGCGAATACCAGTATAAAATCGAGTACCGGCCGGGACGTCAACACGCAAATGCAGATACAATATCTAGAAGACCGTTTGCAGCCAACGGATGTGACCACTGCGAACGTAAGGAGGCCAAACAGGATCCCGAATGTGAACCCGATGAAGCAATACATATCCGACATACTCATGTCTATTTGCAGAACGGTCGATTACCTCTAAACTATGATGATACCGGGAAATGGGATCTCGACACATTAGTAAAAGCAACAACAAATAAGCGAATACGAATATAAAATCGAGTACCGGCCAGGACGTCAACACGCGAATGCAGATACATTATCTAGAAGACCGTTTGCAGCCAACGGATGTGACCACTGTGAACGTAAGGAGGCCAAACAGGTTCCTGAATGTGAACCCTATGAAGCAATACATATCCGACATACTTATGTCTATTTGCAGAACCGTCGATTACCTCTAAACTATGATGATGCCGGGAAATGGGATCTCGACACATTAGTAAAAGCAGAAATCAAAATGAGCATGGAATACATCAGAGAAGACCTATTCTTAGCACCCTCTGAATACTCGTTAGCCCATTGTGTCGCCGAAGACCTGCATATGAGTAAAGGTATTGCGCTAACATTAAAGGAGAAATTCGAAGATCTGTAAAAGCTTCGAGAACAACAAAGAAAGGTAGGAGAAGTTGCAGTTCTAGAAAGGGATGGAAGATTTATTTATTACCTGATTACAAACGGAGGAGTTCCGGAAAACCAACGTACCATGATCTATGGCAATCATTGGTATCACTACTAGAACACATCCTGCAGCAACAACTAAAGAAGTTAACCATTCCGAAAATAGGTTGCGGACACGATCATTTGACGTGGGCACATGTAGAACGTCTGCTGAGATACGTGTTCTAAGATTTGGGGCTCAACATTCAGGTTCATATACCAGAACCAGTAACAACCGTTTCCATAAGATACTTGAAGCGGTCGAAGGCTAAAACCAAAGAAACTCAAGTAACAGTGAAGAATGATTTGCCTCCGCCTGCAGATAGCTCGATTCAAATAACTGATCGAGCAGCAGATGAACTGAGTAACATCGTAGGTGAAGCACAGAAAGAAGATGAAGATCTGGCACTTGTCGCGGCATGGAAGAAGACAGGAATTAGACCTCAATGGCCAAAGGTGTCGGCCTATAGTCCTCGTGTAAAAAAATATTGGTCTATGTGGAACTGTTTTGAACTTCACGATGGAAGGCTATATCGTTAATGGCATTTAAAAGACAACAGGCCACCCATTCGACAACTGATAGTACCCAATAAACTAGTCCCGGATATATTGAAACTGGTACACGATAGTTTCTCAGGTGGACATTTCGGGGTGTATAACACACTAGAGAAGATACGGCAAAGGTGGTACTGGCCCCGTTACGAAGCCTCAGTGAAACGATGGTGTCGAAACTGTGACACCTGTACGGCTAGTAAAGAACCCCGACAGAAAAATCGATGACCTATGCATACCTACACCGCGGGAGAACCGTTCAAAAGAGTTGGAATTGGCATTTTAGGACCACTGGCATGGAGCCGAACCGGCAATAAGTACATGTTGATCGTAGTGGATTACTTTACCAAATGGCCTAAAATACTTCCTATCCCGAATCAAGAAGCGACTAGAAGCGATTTAGCGAAGTTGCAAAAGCCTTTGTGCAAGAAGTAGTATCCCGTTATAGAGATATGGAGCTTCATTCGGATCAAGGAAGAAAATTTAAAGCCGTTGTATTCCAGCAGATATCAAAACTTCTGGGCATTAACGCGTAGTAAAAGCGTTATGATTGTGGAAAGCAAAGTCAGCGCTTTTGAAGAGGTGATGCGGTATGGCTTTACTATTTTGAGAAAAAGATAGGACGAAGCCCTAAGCTACAAGCCAAATGATAAAGACCGTATTTAATTTCGGCTGTCATTTCGGACGTGATCTACAATGTGCAGAGGTCAGCCCGAGGAAAATGCATGATCGTTCACCGAGATCGGCTCGCAAAGTACGAGGGTTAAATGCTCTTGGAAATTAACTGAATCAGCCACTCAATAAAAATTATAAGCTTTCGGGACAAGCGCTTTAAAGAGGAGCAAAGTGTTACGAATTTGCGGGCGTCTAAGCATATAAAAATCATAGTTACTGAATTAACCAGAATTAGGAAAAAAGAACGTTAACATAATACCAGAATTAGCAAAAAAAAAATGGTTGCACACCCCTGTATAGACATATCGGCGCCATAAACAAAAGCATGTTTACTTAAAATGATATTAACGCGTTATAACTGGTGACGCGCAGTTCTAGAATATATCACAATAAACACTGCGTAAACAAAGATAACGCGTATATTTCTAATTGTTTATGTGTGATCTTTCTAGAAACAAATACTCCGCGTGTTTAGTGGGACGTCATAGAAATAGTCAGAATGTCAAACAGCGTAATGCATAATTGCATATAGAAATATTCTCGAAAGTCAAAGATGTCAAGAGAAGCGATATGCTTCTGCGTCACGCCAGGGTATAAAAGAGAAATAAGGAGTACTCGTGAGAAGAGAGAAATGGTGTGTAACGCATGTTTAATTATAAATTAAAACATAATGTATAATAAGGCGAAGGGCGTGGTGGTGGTTGTTCCTAATTTTGATATAGGCATTGTATAAAGAAAACTTCAAGGGATTGAATCCTGATAGGTAGTATTAATTATATCAATGTTATTTTAACTTTTGTTTTTTTGTTATTACATAAATTATTAATATTAAAAAAGTATCTTAATCTACACATAGAAAAATAATATAAAATATTGAAAAAATTAAATTAAATATGTTGAGTAATATTAGATATAGACACGGCTGGATAATCAGAGACTATATAGCACGGAAACAAACCAAGGCAAAGAAGAAATCACATATATTAAGCTTTCCGTGAAGTTATCTATTATGCAAAATGTAAAAGTGGACAATTTTAATAGAACATTTGATAAAATGGCACTGGTTGGAGACCAGAGAATAAGAAAGACAGACGTTAGTACAAATGCAGGCCTATGACACATGTATTGTATTATCAAAATTTCAAATAAATAATATTATTTTATCTATATAAATTTTGTCAAGATTGGAAAACCTAAAATTTTCAGGGATGATAACCGTTTTTTAATTTTTTTTCTTGTCATAATATTATACGACTAAATATAATAATTATTATAGTTCATCCGCCAACGGCCATACTACGTTGAAAGCACCAGTACACGTTCCGATCACTGAAGTTAAGCACCATTGGGCGCAATTAGTACTGGGATGGGAGACCGCCTGGGAACACTGCGTGTTGTTGACAATCAATATTTTTTTTTGTTTTTTTTTTACGGTTGATGTTGAAATTGATTGATGGATTGGATTTATATATATATATATATATATACTAGCTGTCCCGGCCACGCGTTGCTGTGCCTAACGTAGCGCCATCTATCGGTTAAGTAGTTTAGGAGTCCATAGCGGACAACACAGTGACACGTAATTTATATATATCAAGATATATATATATATATATATATATATATATATATATATATATATATATATGTGTGTAAGGCCCTAAAGCCTATAAAAGATGGTATTTGTTAGGATCTGTGTTTATGCGTAGAATAAATTAAACAGGAGTTAAGATTAATATGATTTATTAACTAAATATAAAACTGAATACAAGTTACAATACGTGTTGTTACTCTAACACTTTCTGAGAGACTGTCTGGTTATACTGTATATATCAAGTACATTCAACTTAATAACTATTTTACAATATAAGTTCAAATTTTGGCGGTTATAATAAACTTATGCTTATAGTCGGCCAATCCTGACTTCATGATTGTCCTTAATCATCTTCGTTGTTTGGTTGATCCTCCTGATCGTCATCTTCTTCTTCTTCTTCTCCTGGGCTTCCTTCCTCACCTTCCTCCTCGTCGGGTAGTTGGCACCAGAGTTTTATTCTGTCGGAAGCGAATACGGATTTAAACGACCTCTGTGTTCGTTTGGCTCCTGGTATGTCTTCCAGAATGTATTTGTCGCTGTCATATTGTGATGTATTCCATTTTCTTCACAATATTTTTCGAAATTCTCTGAAGAATACGCTGTTTCTCTGTCTGTAACTAGCTGTGTTGGCAGTCCGAATGTTTCAATAATGCTATTCATCACCTGGATTACTGGTCTTGTTGCTGTAGTTTTCACTGCTCGAACTACAACATATTTTGTAAATGAATCAATGTATACTAAAACATATGAGTTACCTCTTGTACTTCGCGGAAAAGGTCCTAGATGATCCATATGACATGTGTGGAATGGAATAGGAATTCTTTTCGTGCAATGTAATTCACCCTCCTTCTTGCCACTTCTAGTTTTGTGATAAGCACATTCAATACACGCTTTAATGTATTTCTTGACGTAATGTCTCATTCTTACCAGTAGTGTGTTTTCAGATGTTTATAATTTATAATTCAACATGCGTTACACACCATACCCTCCTTCTCACGAGTACTCCTTATCCCTCTTTTATACCCTGGCGTGACGCAGAAGCATATCGCTTCTCTTGACATCTTTGACTTTCGAGAATATTTCTATATGCAATTATGCATTACGCTGTTTGACATTCTGACTATTTCTATGACGTCCCACTAAACACGCGTAGTATTTGTTTCTAGAAAGATCACACATAAACAACTAGAAATATACGCGTTATCTTTGTTTACGCAGTGTTTATTGTGAAATATTCCAGAACTGCGCGTCACCAGTTATAACGCGTTAAAATCATTTAAGTAAACATGCTTTTGTTTATGTCGCCGATATGTCTATACAGGGGTGTGCAACCATTTTTTTTTTTGCTAATTCTGGTTAATATGTTAACGTTTTTTTTCCTAATTCTGGTTAATTCAGTAACTATGATTTTTATATGCTTAGACGCCCGCAAATTCGTAACACTTTGCTCCTCTTTAAAGCGCTTGTCCCGAGAGCTTATAATTTTAATTGAGTGGCTGAATCAGTTAATTTCCAAGAGCATTTAACCCTCGTACTTTGCGAGCCGGTCTCGGTGAACGATCATGCATTTTTCTCGGGCTGACCTCTGCACATTGTAGATCACGTCCGAAATGACAGCCGAAATTAAATACGGTCTTTATCATTTGGCTTGTAGCTTAGTGTTTCGTCCTATCTTTTTCTTAAAATAGTAAAGCCATACCGCATCACCTCTTCAAAAGCGCTGACTTTGCTTTCCACAATCATAACGCTTTTACTACGCGTTAATGCCCAGAAGTTTTGATATCTGCTGGAATACAACGGCTTTAAATTTTCTTCCTTGATCCGAATGAAGCTCCATATCTCTATAACGGGATACTACTTCTTGCACAAAGGCTTTTGCAACTTCGCTAAATCGCTTCTAGTCGCTTCTTGATTCGGGATAGGAAGTATTTTAGGCCATTTGGTAAAGTAATCCACTACGATCAACATGTACTTATTGCCGGTTCGGCTCCATGGCAGTGGTCCTAAAATGCCAATTCCAACTCTTTTGAACGGTTCTCCCGCGGTGTAGGTATGCATAGGTCCTCGATTTTTCTGTCGGGGTTCTTTACTAGCCGTACAGGTGTCACAGTTTCGACACCATCGTTTCACTGAGGCTTCGTAACGGGGCCAGTACCACCTTTGCCGTATCTTCTCTAGTGTTTTATACACCCCGAAATGTCCACCTGAGAAACTATCGTGTACCAGTTTCAATATATCCGGGACTAGTTTATTGGGTACTATCAGTTGTCGAATGGGTGGCCTGTTGTCTTTTAAATGCCATTAACGATATAGCCTTCCATCGTGAAGTTCAAAACAGTTCCACATAGACCAATATTTTTTAACACGAGGACTATAGGCCGACACCTTTGGCCATTGAGGTCTAATTCCTGTCTTCTTTCATGCCGCGACAAGTGCCAGATCTTCATCTTCTTTCTGTGCTTCACCTACGATGTTACTCAGTTCATCTGCTGCTCGATCAGTTATTTGAATCGAGCTATCTGCAGGCGAAGGCAAATCATTATTCACTGTTACTTGAGTTTCTTTGGTTTTAGCCTTCGACCGCTTCAAGTATCTTATGGAAACGGTTGTTACTGGTTCTGGTATATGAACCTGAATGTTGAGCCCCAAATCTTAGAACACGTATCTCAGCAGACGTTCTACATGTGCCCACGTCAAATGATCGTGTCCGCAACCTATTTTCGGAATGGTTAACTTCTTTACTTGTTGCTGCAGGATGTGTTCTCGTAGTGATACTAATGATTGCCATAGATCATGGTACGTTGGTTTTTCGGAACTCCTCCGTTTGTAATCAGGTAATAAATAAATCTTCCATCCCTTTCTAGAACTGCAACTTCTCCTACCTTTCTTTGTTGTTCTCGAAGCTTTCTCAGATCTCCAAATTTCTCCTTTAATGTTAGTGCAATATCTTTACTCATTAGCAGGTCTTCGGCGACACATTGGGCTAACAAGTATTCAGAGGGTGCTAAGAATAGGTCCTCCCTGATGTATATTATGCTTATTTTGATTTCTGTTTTTAGTAGTGTGTCCAGATCCCATTTCTCGGCATCATCATAGTTAAGAGGTAATTGATTGTTCTGCAAATAGACATGAGTATGTCGGATATGTATTGCTTCATCGGGTTCACATTCGGGATCCTGTTTGGCCTCCTTACTTTCACAGTGGTCCCATTCGTTGGCTGCAAACGGTCTTCTAGATAATGTATCTGCATTTGCGTGTTGACGTCCCGGCCGGTACTCGACTTTATACTGGTATTCGCTTATCTGTTTTAGCCAACGTGCTAGTTGTCCTTCAGGCTCCTTAAAATTTGTTAACCAGGTTAACGAAGCGTGGTCGGTACGAATTCGAAACGGCTGGAATCACAAATAGTGTCTAAACTGTTTCAGAGCTTTAACGATTGCCAGAAGTTCCTTTTGAGTAGCACAGTAATTCTGTTCGGCCTTTGAGAATATCCTACTGAAGTGTTCTATTACGCGTTCTTTGTCTTGTTTTATTTGTAAGAGTACTGCTCCCATTCCGGTATGCGATGCGTCCGTATCCAATATAAATTCGCCTACACGTTGGGGAAATGCAAGCATCGGGGCATTTGTAAGGTTTCACTTTAATTGGTTGAACGAGTATTCACATGATGGTGTCCACACAATGCGTCGCCTTTTCTGAGTTGCCTTCTCCGTAAGTTCATACAACGGTTTTGCAATCTTGGCAAAGTTTGAAACAAATTTTCTGAAATAAGAACATAATCCAAGGTACCCTCACTCAGTGTACAATTATTCAATGTCGCTTGTGGCGCCCTCCAATTGGAATAGTGAACTAAGATGCTCGGCGACTCAATGCCGCTTTAGGTGCCATAAGTCGCCATTTTTGGAATAGTGAACTAAGATGCTCGGCGACTCAACATTTGAAGGGAATGAAGGGTGAAGGGAGTGCACTGAGCTAAAGTTCAGTGCAGTTCAGTGATACCACATATTAAAACATAATATTTTTTACGTTTACAATTTCTGTTGGTAGAAATACATTTGAGTTTATTATTTCTTTTTCAATACTATTTATATATATAATACTGAATTATTTTGATTTAATATAAATGTGTTTAAAATTTTAATATGTATTATTTAATTTTTTCATACTGCTACAATAATGAGTCTATTGTGTTGTAATAGTACTAAACAAATGCAAATAATCATTATATATTATATTGTTCCAACTGAATGTTTATATTCTTATATTCTATATAGCGCGAAAACGGCTCCATCAATGTTTTTGAAAATTTCCTATTTCGTAGAGAAAAAAATTCTTTTGGCGTCCCCGGATTTTTCCCTGAATTTCCTGGAAACCCGTAATTTTGGAAAAACTGGAAAAAAAAGTGAAGTGGTCATAAAACTTTAAATATATTTCTACCAACAGAAATTGTAAACGTAAAAAATATTATGTTTTAATATGTGGTATCACTGAACTGCACTGAACTTTAGCTCAGTGCACTCCCTTCACCATTCATTCCCTTCAAATGTTGAGTCGCCGAGCATCTTAGTTCACTATTTAAAAAATGGCGACTTATGGCGCCTAAAGCGATATTGAGTCGCCGAGCATCTTAGTTCACTATTCCAATTGGAGGGCGCCACAAGCGACATTAAATAATTGTACACTGAGTGAGGGTACCCTGACATAACCCAAGGAAACTTCGCTCTTTCGACAGGTTAATGCTTATCGGCCAGGTCTGAATAGCTTTTACTTTTTCCGGGTCCGTAGATATTCAATTTCTAGTGATGATATGTCCCAGATATCTTATTTGTTCGGCACATAGGATGCATTTTTTTGGATTTAATTTAAGGTTTGCTACTCGTAATCGTTTGAAAATCTATTTTCAAATGTTCTAATTGACTTCTAGCATCTTTACCAAGCACCACTATGTCGTCTAGATACACTAGGCATGTTGCCGGAGGTAAGTCTTTTAAGACGCTATCCATTAATCGTTGCGGGTGCATTACATAGACCAAAAGGCATTACTCGAAACTGCCATAGACCTTTCCCGGTCGTGAATGCTGTTTTTTCCCTATCTTCTTGTTTTACTTCCACTTGCCAATATCCACTTTGGAGACCAAGCGTTGAGAAGAACTCAGACCCGTTTAACACGATAAAAAGACTATCGATATGAGGCAACGGGTATCCTTTAGCGTGACATCATTTAATCTCCTATAGTCTACGCAGAATCACTTCGTTCCGTCTTTTTTCTTTACTAGTACTATCGGTGATGCCCAAGGTCTTGTTGAGGGTGCTATTATTCCGTCTTGCAGTATTTGATTCACCATGGCTTTAACTTCCTCTTCATGTCCCCACGGCAGTCTTCGTGCAGGTTATTTAATTGGTCTAGCGTCTTCTACCTTTATTGGGTGTTGCACTAGTGTCGTGTGTCCCATGTCATCTATTCCCGATAAAAAAGGTCTTTGTTTTCCTGTAGCACCATTTTCAGGTCATGAGATTTGTCAAGAGTTAACTTTTTATATGACTTCTCATAGACGTCCTGTAGGTGGTCCGGAAGGGTCACTTCTTTATCCTCTGAGGGTTCTATGTTTTTCGTAATACCCATTCTGATATTTAAAGCTTCAGTGTCATCTTTCAGAAGCTTAAGTCGGTCTCTTTCTATTTGTATAATTTAAGCTCTTGGAAAAATTGTGCAGTTTATTGAGGACATCCAATCGAAACCCAAAACACATTCTTCCTCTATTGGTGCTACGAGGAATATAAAGTCTCAGATCATGTGACCTAACCTGATTCTTAATTTAATTTTACCGGTAACGGGTGCCGTATCTCCTGTAATTGCTAGCAATACTATAGGATCTGCTTTCTCAATGATCTGTTTCGAAAATTCTTGTCGTCTAATAAATTCTAATCCGACTGGTGATTGCGTAGCATTACCCAGCAACTAGCCATAAAAATGGATGGTGCTAAAGCGTTATGCCTATACTCAGTTGTTGGGGCAAGTGAAGTCTTTATAACTTTGTTATATTTATTATAAAGCATCAACGAGTAGGAGTGTGCGCAGAAGGGTCTGGCCGTGAGACTGCCTAGAGCCGCCATCGGTGCAAATCTTGGTGGTAGTAGAAAATAGCAATAGTATCAATCAGAAATTTGCATGGCCGGTCTTCCTTATATCTAATTACAAGTGGTCCCCTATTTATTCCTCCTATTGTTTTAACTGTAATAATGTGGGGACTCTTGATCGGAACAGCAGCCAGAGTCGTCCCCGTTAGGCTTGCGCATTGGCAACCGATGTCGAGGGTCTTCTTGCCGAGCTTGTGCCATTCACAGTTGGGTTTCTTCCACTACAAACTAAAGACAAGGCAAATAATATATTATATTTGGCATATAAGTAAATGCTTTTTCATTATTCAAATTCTATACAAGAAGTATGCGCAGTGTTGTTTTATGATGTAAACAAAATACAAGAATGTAATGTATAAATGCAATATTTTTTATTAATATAAATATATATATGTAGGAGTGTGCGCAGAAGAGTCTGGTCGTGAGACTGCATGGAGCCCTCATCGGTGCAGATCTCTTTGATAGTAGAAAATAGCTATAGTATCAATCAGAAATTTGCATGGCCGGTCTTCTATATTCAATCACAATTGGTCCCCTATTTATTCCTCCTATTGTTCCAACTGTAGTAATGTGGGGACCCTTGATCGAAACAGCAGGCAGGGTCGTCCCCGTTAGGCTTCCGCATTGGCAGCCGATGTCGAAGGTCTTCTTTCCGAGCTTCTGCCATTCACAGTTGGGTTTCTTCCCCTACAAACAAAAGACAAGACAAACAATATATTATATTTGGCATATAAGAAAATGTTTTTTTATTATTCAAATTCTATACAAGATGTATGCGCAGTGTTGTTTTATGATGTAAACAAAATGAAAGAATGTAATGTATAAATGCAATATTTTTTATTAATATAAATTAATATATATATATATATATATATATATATATATGTGGAAACGAGAGTACAATCGCACTTCTGATGTGGAAAACGAGAGTACCATCCCAATCCTGATGTGGAAAACGAGAACTATCCAACTTCTTATGTGGAAAACAATAACCAATCCGCTAATCTGGTGTGGAATCGAGGTACTCTTGTTTAATTTAGGGCAATGTCAATTCAATTAATATTCAACTATGTAATATCTTAGTTGGTTTGTCAGGATGATAAAGAATCACATAATTGGGTTAATACATTTATTGAATAAAATAATAACGATGATAATAATAATGATAATAATACAATAAAGATACAATATAAACGTTGGTGTTTACTTTACAAATACAAAACAATGAATGCACAAATAACCTTAAATTCTAGCTAATATATACTCGGTCCTACATTAGTTTTTTCAGCTTGGCTTAAAAGGTTTGTTATTTTAATTCTAAGAATACGCCTGGTTAATTTCAATAACACATCCCCTCATGTATTCAATCAGTGGTTTAAAGTTCCACACATTATAATTGCTTTTAACTTGTCACTTGGTTTCTACTTAAAATATATACCCTCATTAATCACACTATTTTACGACTTTTCTAGCTCGGGTGTTATAGTTACGCCTACTTTGTACGCTTGATGTATTTTTACGATCCTACACGGCCATATGACCTTGCTTTGGCCTCCAAAGACGATACGTTACTGCTGTCATCTGTTTGCTGTTCGGCACCTGACCCATAACATCTCCGGTTTCAGAATCACTGTCGTCTGAGAATACGTCCCATGGTTTCATGTGATCGGCCTTTGAAAGTGTATTAGAAGAACCTTCCCCTTCACCGATACGTCTTACCCTATACCGTTCATTTGGGTCAACTCCTGTAATTTGATACGGTCCTAAATATTTATTATGCAATTTCAATCCAGTACCAAACTGGGTTCTTTTTACAGCTACAATGTCCCCGACTTTGTATGTCCTAGCTGGTTTCCTATTTCTATTGAAATTCCTGGGATTCTCTTCCTGTGTTTTCAATATTCGTTTCTGGGCGTTAACACGTAACTCTTGCAAGTCGCCCTTACGAATTTCTTGATTAACTTCTTCTAACAGCTGATAGATATGCGTCTCATCTTCTGTGTTCACACCTGTTAACAACTTGGACGGTGTAGTATTTATGCTACGCTGATAAGTTTTGTTTAATGCTTGCTCTTCGACCTTGCCGTCGTTCAGCCAGGTTTCTACATGCTTCTCCGCTTCTTCTTGTTCGCAGTAAGCCATACGTCGCGAATTTTGAAAAACAGGAACCTCATCGGTCATGTATATTTCTGCTGCTTCAGTAACCCTTGTTACTTTTGGTTCATAAGTTTTAACTAGTTCCTCAACTTTAGCCCTGGCACCTGGACTAATGTTATTACCCATGACGATTTCGTCGTCGGCTACACATAATTTTTTATACTGTTCACTTTCCACGTACTTTTTTCGCATGGTAATACCGTCTACACTTATTATGGTTTCTACTTGATCTAGCAGAGGTTTACCGATTACAACACTATGTCTAGTTGTACTTGATGGAACTATTAAAAAGTTAGTACAGTACTGTTCATTGTCTACTTTCACTTGAGCACTAAATTCACCTAAAACTTTGATTTGAAATCCTCCGATTCCAGTCAATACAATTTTGTTTTCCCGCACAACCGCATTATTACTTAATTTAATATAGTCGTCAGCTCTAATCAAATTCTGATCACTTCCGGTATCAATCAGACATTTAAAACTGTTACTGTCTATGCTCATGTCTTTTGTCATATCACATGTTTTATTTGTGTCCACTAACAAAGCATCACTCGTTTTATTCGCGGTACAATTTCTCGAAATATGTCCCTCTTTTTGACATTTAAAACACTTTATTTTACTTTCACTTTTAATGTTTTTCTCACTTGGTTCGAATCTTTTAGTCTCACTGTCTTGGTTACTTTTTCGGCACACGTTTGCTTTATGTCCGAGTTCATTACAATTAAAACATTTTATCGCGTTTGTGTCTTTTGGTCTGTCTTTACGTACACTAAAATTATTCCTTTCTTGCACTTGCAATAATGTCGAATCATACCGTTTTACTTTTAACAACAAATCAGGCACTGTTTTAAAGTCACACATTGATAACACACTTATCATGTCTTTGTTGTTTAGTCCGGCTATTATGTATTTTATCACGGCCTTTTCACTGATATTATCACTCTTACTGGCGATCGCTTTCACCGAGTATACATAATCTTCTATTGCTTCGTTTTTTTCTCGTCGTCTCTTCATTAGTTCCATGTGTACGTCAGATTCATCGTACTCCACTGGAAAATTCCTGATTAATTCGTATTTGAACGTCGTCCAATCCTTGACTACGTTCAAACTAGCATCAAACCAGTTTCTCGCGGCACACTGCAGCTTGTTGACACCTTGATGAAGCTTCACTTTATCACTCCATCCATAAATGTCCGCTATTTCTTCCAATTTTCGCACCCAAGCTGTAGCCGTCAATACCGTGCTTGCTGGGTTAAACACAGGTATACATTCCAGGTTCTGTGTCGGCATAAACCCATGATGATTCATTCTCTGTTCCTGTATTGTACTATTCCCGATACTCAACTGCAATAGTTCTGTTCTAAGCCTCGTCAGCTCTGCTTGTACTCCCAACCAACTATCTTCATTAGATGTTGAGTTACCTGAGCGTCCAGCTAACAAACTATCTTCCACAGTAGTATCGTTCATGTTTACGTTATATGCCATTTTCAATTTTCTCCTCGTAAAACAGTTTACACACTTTTCTGATACAATTCACTTGCTAGTCCTATTATAAAGTCCGTCTTATAAATTCTCGACTATTCCGCTAATGAACTATCACTTGAAAGCACTGTTTGTAGAAAACTATCTTGTATTATTCTTCTCCGTATTATTCACTTGTGGATAACTCGTAGATAACTAATCCGCACTTAGTTCAATTCACTATGAGTTACTAATCCGCACTTCTTTGTATTATTCACTTCGCGCACTTAGTTCAATTCGCTATGAGCTACTAATCCGCACTTCTGATGTGGAAACGAGAGCTCAATCGCACTTCTGATGTGGAAACGAGAGCTCAATCCCACTTTTGATGTGGAAACGAGAGTACAATCGCACTTCTGATGTGGAAAACGAGAGTACCATCCCAATCCTGATGTGGAAAACAAGAACTATCCAACTTCTTATGTGGAAAACAATAACCAATCCGCTAATCTGGTGTGGAATCGAGGTACTCTTGTTTAATTTAGGGCAATGTCAATTCAATTAATATTCAACTATGTAATATCTTAGTTGGTTTGTCAGGATGATAAAGAATCACATAATTGGGTAAATACATTTATTGAATAAAATAATAACGATGATAATAATAATGATAATAATACAATAAAGATACAATATAAACGTTGGTGTTTACTTTACAAATACAAAACAATGAATGCACAAACAACCTTAAATTCTAGCTAATATATACTCGGTCCTACATTAGTTTTTTCAGCTTGGCTTAAAAGGTTTGTTATTTTAATTCTAAGAATACGCCTGGTTAATTTCAATAACACATCCCCTCATGTATTCAATCAGTGGTTTAAAGTTCCACACATTATAATTGCTTTTAACTTGTCACTTGGTTTCTACTTAAAATATATACCCTCATTAATCACACTATTTTACGACTTTTCTAGCTCGGGTGTTATAGTTACGCCTACTTTGTACGCTTGATGTATTTTTACGATCCTACATATATATATGTGGGGTGACAATAAGCCTATCCTGGTTGACGTTTTCAATTGTGGGTCTACCTTACACCTTAGTGGGTGTTAGCTAGATTACCAGCTGTGGTTTTAGCTGTTTTTATGTTATTTCAATCCTTAGTTGAGCCCCCATTTACAATTTAGCTTATTAAAAATAAAGTTAACACATAACTGAATTTAATAATAGTTCAATTAATTATTTCTCAAAGAAATTATATTACAAAAATAACTCACATATATAAAAATAGTTCACAACAATATTATCAAACAACAAATATTACAACTAGTAATATTGTTAAACGGATTCTAATTCTTAATGTTATTAACAACTAGTTAATACTACATTTCCAGAATTTACCAATGACTGCCATACAAACTGTGTATGTTACTACTATCGCATTTTAACAATCTTCTCGCATACAAACTGTGTATGTTACTACTATCGCCATTTTAACAACCTTCTCGCGCTAACCATGCATTAAACATGTCGTATCAAGCGACTTGTCAAGTGAACGGGGTCCACAAATCGTTTCAAAACAGAGCTAGTAACATTTGAATATAACTTAATATTAGCAATGTTCCTAACCTATTTTATAGAGTTCATTATAATTACTATTTCTTACAAACTAATTATATCTAATCCTAAATTATATCCCACACACACATATATATATATATATATATATATATATATATATATATATATATATATATATATATATATATATATATATATATATATTTTACAATGTTTTCCAATTATGCCGTTCAATATCTCTGTAATGTGAGTTTTGATTTTTCTGATTCCACAAACACTCACTTTCTTGAATTAAAGGAATTAATTTTTCCGTATCCGTGATTTCTCACTGGAATAGAAATGTAATCTGAAAACAAGTCTGTTCGACACACTGATCCGTAAGCGATTAGAGGATTGAGACTTTTCGGAACGTAGCTCGGGATGCGATTTGAAGCATCGCTGTAGCTTGGAGTGTGAGAGGGCTGATTTCATTTACAAGGCTTGGACAGGTTAAGCGGTGCAACGCGTATATGCCTGGTTAAAAATCGCTATAATACGTTGCAGTGACTAGGTCTATGCTATTAAATAAATAGAAAGATTAATATTACCTTCAAACAATATAAGTCTGCGTCTCTATCTATGAAAGTACTATTAGTCTATTTGATTAACTTCTAAACTACCAAAAACTTCATTATATACAATAATATTTTAATAAATTAAAAACCAGAAATTGAGAATGTTTCACATCTTTTACTGAGAAAATTTGCTTCTCCAATGGCATTAATTGATACGAAGTGCAAAGTTTTATGAATATAAAACTTTCATTTTATAAATATTTTTGTTGTCCATAAGAAGTTTTTAAAATAATCCATTTTATTTATTTTCCTAGTCCACTTAAAATGTAATAAAGAAGCTAATTTCTTAAGTGTAACATACAAAACTTTGTCGTAAATATGTAAGAACTGTGTAAAGTTATGTAATATCATTTAAACCCCTAGTTATGCCTCAAACATTTATTCACTCAGTGGGTAAAGGTTTTGTTGGTATACCAATACAGGAGGTGATATAAAATTTGATTGTGATAAAAATTTCATCAGGAGGTGCTGTAACAGTTATGTGAAACCGTAACAAAGTAGTTCAATAGACTGAAAGGTAAATTAATTTATTTAAATTTAATATACTTTCATAGTAGAAGCAGTTCTCTTCAGAATTTTATAAAGGTTGAATATAATCTTACTCTAAAACCTTATTTTTAGCTTCTTATTAATATTCTATCTATTAATATACATAATTTAATTTCACAATAAAGATCTGCATGTTTTGTACTCGTTTTTGTGTCAATACTGTTCGTCGCATATAATGTACATTACTTGTCTACTTTGTGCAAATATTTATACCGATTAGTTTTAATTTCACTTATAAGATAATTTTTTAATTCATTCAACGTATTGTTTTCACATTGTTCTTATGTTGTAAAATATTTTAAGTGACAAAAGACTAGTTTAAATTGAATAATTTTCTCCATAGGATTTAACCTCGGGGTTTATTATTATTATTTTTTATATTTATTATTTTTCAACCATATAAAATATTGTTTTATTACGCTTCTCGTTGGCTTCAAATGTATTATTGTTACAACCTTTATAGCATAGGTTCACCTAGATTATCCTAACTACCTACTTTAGTTATTATTCCAATTACCTGCTTTGTTCTTATAATTAACGCCCCTCGGCTGTAGATCATTCCCCCACTCATAGTTTATCCTTTACATCTCACATGGTAATATAAAAAATTGTTAGTTATAAACAAGTATTGTATCAAGGATCTTTTTTATATTAACTAAAAAAAAGCTTAAATTCACGATCGATTCGTCATTAATATACGAGTACAAATATAATCTATTATTGGTATTGTTTATCAGTTACAATACGTAAACCATTATAACTGCGGTAAACTAACTGTGGCTAAAAATTTTTTTTTTCGAAAATTGAAATAGCTTTAGATGTTTTTAACTACCATGATCACAATTTTTCAAATATTTCTGATTTTTTTTTGTATCGGCAACCTAAATAGCACTGCTATCTACTACAACCATTAAAAATCCTAGAATGCTAGTAGTTTTTACACAAAAATCAATCGAAATTATTTCTTGCCCTAAATTTTTTAAAGATTTTCACTTCAACTTATCGTGGTGTAAAAAAAAAGTATGAACACTACTATAACAAGTTTTTTAAACAAGAACCATATTTCATGAATTGTTGTTGTTGATAGTTATCACTTCTACAATACAGGAAAGAGTTTTTTTTATAGTTGAACGAATTAAAACAATTAGTACAAACAATTTTATGTATATATATATATATATATATATATATATATATATGGAAGATAAAAGTCGCACGGCGCAAGATCCGGAAAATAAAGCGAATGGTCATGAGGTGCTGTATTTTGCTAGAATCCTCTTGACAAGGATTGCAGAATGAGCTAGCGCATTGTTTTAGTGGAGTTTAGTAAGCACGTTTTCTTGGTCAGCATGAAAACGTTTAAACCATTTAAAAGCACGTGTACGCGATAAACATTCATTGCGGTTTCATGTAAAATTTTACAATTCGTTGCTCTATTGTTACACTTAAAATTTTTTAAGCGAAACAAAAAACAAACTCTAATGTCCACGAAGGCTACGACTACACTGATGTGTTAACAGAAGGGAGAAGCACTGTATTCGAAATATAGCAAGCCTTTAAGCCTTTATGATAAACAGGTATCGGTCGCTGGCATTTGGCACATACCCACTTCTTCTGTAATACCACATTACTCAATAAGTTAGTAAGATGTATATGGAAACAACAGATTTTCCGCAAAACTGAACCTCATTCTTCATATACGAGGTGTGGCTATTTTTAACAAGACTGATGCTGCTACAGACGAACTACTAATGCGCAAAAGTTGTAAGATTAACTGCTGTGTAGCGTGAACCCTTTTCTCTCGATTTCCAGCTCTCCCGTGTCTGTGGACGTATTAGTCTGCCAGCAGTCTTTGTTTGTATAGGATCTATTTTGCTTTGCGGGATAAATAATAAGTGTTTTACTAGAGCTACAAATTGTCATAACAATAACATTAGAAACTAAAAAAAGATCAATAGGAATCTAAAAAATCGCCAGTGTGCCTTTCGTCTTTACAATCTACATTCTAATTACATTTCATAGAACTTTAACTTAAAATTAAACTTAAAACTTTTCTAGACCTTTCTCTTGACCGTCTCCCTTCATTCTCACCGTTTTCTCACGTCTTGTCTTCTTTGTCTCCTTTCAACAAACCCTCTATTACATTTTCATTATACTTCTTCACTTCTGTCTTTATTTTCCTTTCCTTCTCTTTCCTCGTTACTTTTATCTATTTCCGCCATCCACCTCTTCCCTTCCCCCTCCCTTTAATAGCTGCACAATATTCTTCTCGATTATTACTTTTTTCTGACATGAAAACTTAATGTACTCCAATGTTTTAATCTCTGTTCCGCACACTCTACACATCATTTTCTCGCTATTTGCTTAGTATATGTTTCCTTTCTCCTCGTTTCCCAATCTAAATCTGGCAATCCTTCTCATGTTTTCTGTGTTTTTTTTCTTTAAAGTATTGTGCTATCTCTCTCTCTCCCAAATCCTTTTATACCTTGTGTTGTAATTGCTCTTTTTAGATTTTTCCATTCTTTCCTGTTGCTGTATCTCCATGTTTCTTTTCCCGAGCTCCTCTTCCACCCCTTTGCTTCCTTCACTTCTTCTCTCTGCTTTCTCTGTCGCCATTTTATTTCTTTTGTAATACTCTTTTCTAATTTTCGGGCCTCCATCCTTCCCCTCTCTTCTACTCTCCTCTCATTTTTTCCTTAAAATTTTACTTTCAGCGCTACTTATTTCCTCCTCATATTTTACTGCTCTTGTTCCTGCTTTTATTTTTATATTGCCCCTTTTTAATGCTTTTATTATCAAGTATCCCAGCGTGCACCTGTCCATCACTAGTAATTAATGTATCTCTTTTGTAATCTTTTCAACTTCTCTTGCCCCTTCCATCCCCTATATTTCTGTTCCGTACATCATCATACTCGTTATTAGTCTATCAAATATCCATCGCCTCTTCTTCTTATTGATAAGTCCGCCTTTTTCGCTACTTCTCTTATCTGCGCCTCTTCTTTATTTTTTTTTTGAGTGTGTAACCTAGGTACCTAAATTCCTCTACTTCCTCAATATCATCTGCTTTATATTTCACCTTACCTTTATTCTTTTGCTTCTCCTTTTTTCTGTAGCTGTCTTTCCTCTATGTAGTTCAGCGCATAGATGTTATTTATCGTACCTCTTCCCTTTCTATACCCTGCTTGAATTTCTGGAATTATTCCTTGTTGTTTTACATCTTCTTCTATCCTTTCTCGCACTATCCATGCATATGTCCTGTATCCCGTGTTTAACAGTATAATTCTCCTATTATTCTTGGCCCCTTTATTATTCGTTTCCCTTTTTGTATATTGGACTTAATATACCTTTTCTTCATCTTTCTGGCAAGTCTCCTCCTTTCCATATCTTATTTAACGGAGTCAGTAATCCTTCTTCTATTATTTCCCGCCCTACTTTCCACGTTTCCTTCTTTAATCCGTCTCCACCCCCCCTGCTTTCTCTTCCTTGAGTTTCTGTATTTGAGTTTACTACTTCATTTAGTTCTATTTCATTTTCTTTTTTTCTATCTTTTTATTTTCCTATTCTGTACTCTTGTTTCTTTTCTCTCCTCCAAGTACTCCTATAAAGTGTTTAATTCACTTTACCGTTTTTATTTCCTTACTTGGCTTTTTCCTTTGGCTATTCTCTATATTTATGCATTATTATGCCTTTCCATTATTATCTCTTTTATTTCGTTTTCTATTTTTGTTTTGAATTCCTTTTTTTATCTTTTATCTTATCGTTATATTCCCTATGCTTCCTTTTGAAAATATCTCTACTTGACTCTCCTCTCTTCCATTTCTTTAGTTCCATTTCTCTTTTTCCTCTCTTTACATTGTCTTTCCTACCACTTATTTTCTGCAGTTTTTCCAGTTCAAATTTTTCTCTATCTCCTCCGTTGCTCCTTTTTCCTCGTAACTTTGTTTTAGTTCCTCTTTCAGCTTCCTCGTTCCTTTTTCCTTCCTATCGCTGCCTTTTCTCCATTGATTTTTTTTTCTTTCTTCTCTTCTCGCCTCCAAATCCCCAACCAGAGGTAGATTTCGACTCCACCCTGTCTTCCACTTTTATTCCGGGTACTTTCGCTTCTCTTTCCAGCGTTGCTTTAATTTTTCAGTAGTTTGCCTTCCCATTCTCAGCTTTCCAGCCACGTTTCCACCATCCCAATCACATCCTAGCTTGTGATGTATCTCCAGAAATATTTTTTTTTTCTTTTTATACTCGCCACGTTTTAGAAACCTGTCTTTGCCTTCTCTTTTATTTCTCTTCTTTCATCCCCGCCCTTTTACCCCTCCCTCTACTTTCCCCACCACATTCTCCTTTTTTTTAAATTCTCCTTTTTCCAATTCCCTATTTTTTCATTCTATATATACTGCGTTCTTTCACACCATACCTTCTTGTAACCGATCATCGCATCCTTTTCCCTTTTCTTTTTTGCCCACTGTCTCAGTTCCCAATGTACTTTTTTGTCTTTGCATGTTAAATCCTCTTCGATGTACACATCCGTATCCTTAAATGCACTTTTTCTCGACATTATTATTCTCCTCTGTTTTTCTCCCACACATCTCGCTATCACAATTTTCTTTTCTTTTCTTACCGTAAACGCTTGTATTATTTTTATTTATTCCTTCAACTCCTTTTGTACCCATTCTTCCTTATTTTTGCAGCTTCGCGCCTATTTTGCTTGTTTTAAAACCTTTAATAACTTCTATTCCTAACTACATTGTCTTTTCTTTCGCGATTTCTCGCCATTTCTTCCTCTTTTTTCAAATTCTTCACCTTTTCTCTAACTTCTTTCTCTATTTTTTCCTTTTTCTTTTATTCTCATTTTCTTTCTTCTTTTCTCTCTTAATTCTTTTTTTTAAATCTCATAATTAGCTCTTTCCTTTTCTGCGCGCTTCTATGATGAATATCTTAAATTCTTCTTCCATTTTTTTTATCTATTATTTTAAGTTATCGATTATTAAAAGTGACATGTTTGTTACGTGCATGAAATTTGTAAGTGGTTTAAGTATTTCCAAGATGATATAAAAGACGTAGAAGATGATGCCCACCCGGGATGTCTTTTCAAGTAAACTTCAAATATACATCTCTATGATTACATTATAGCTTTACAACAACAAAGAGGCAGACCCATATAAGAACTGCATCTTTGCATAGGGATACAACATATATAGTATAAGTACTGTATGAAACTATCAAACAATGAGTCTCTAACAGAACGTGGTCAGATCACGTTATTCGGGTTATGCTTCCACGGAATGTGAGTTATAACACCTCCCCTCTAAGATAAAATCTTATGCTTCTAATGTAGCAAAAGGTTTTTGTAACTCTTCAATATTTTTGCTATTTATTTCTTGTGAATTTTCATTTTTTATTTTTTTATTTTTCTAAAATATTTGATTAACTTATATCCAACAATAGTAATTATTATAAATAATATAGGTAATAATGCATAATTAATTATGTGAACATGGTCTGAGATTCTTCTGTCATCGAAGTCTTCAGGTAGTAGGGCTAGGGTGGTCTGTAGCTTGTCTACGTTGCCCAGGTTCAGGTGTTTTAGGTTGGTCACGGTAGAGATGTTTAGGTGTTTGTTTTGGATCTCTGGTATTTTTGGCAGGCAAATGGTGTTCCAAGCTTCGACTTTCTCTTCTATATCTATGTACTGAAGAGTATTATCTGAAACAGAAAATTGACAATCTCGTGCAAGGTGTATTATATTTGTTCCTTGTAGACGTATGTCACGTTGGCTGCTGCATGTTAAGGTGCCACTGGTTTCGTCATTTGTGATTAACATCCAGGTGTCGAATTCGATGTTCTGGATCTTGATGCCGGTTAGAGGAATCACTACGGGTTGACATTTGCTAGTTGGTTGATTTTAAATTAGCTCTATCTCGCAGGTGGTTTCCTCGATGTTGAGTGGTTCGCTAAGCTTGCATAGGAATTGATTGTTATATATTTCTTTGCAGGGTGCATTAAAATCTACTTGTTTATACTCATTTACAATGGTGTATTGGGTTCTATGAATAATTATTTGGAATTTATTGTTATAAGGTATGGGGATTGGATATAGTTTATAATACGTAAATATATTAGGGTTTACTAGTGGTATATTTATTACAAAAACGATTAGGTTTTTATTGGTGTATGCTTTGACTTTGCTAATAGTTTTATATTGTTGAATGTTCTCTGATGTAATATCGTAAGGCAGTTTGATATGTTTGGTTGTATCAACATGTTCCTTTATTGCTTATAATTCTGCTAATAGGTGATCAGGTTCTAGGATTAAACCACTAAGCGTGTTCAGTTTAGCGAATGTTATGTCAGTTTCAATGGTTCTTAGTAGGTGCAAAGTAATTGCATTGATTGACTGATAAGTCCGATCGATTCTGTTATAAAGATGTTAAATACTTGGTGTTGGAGTTTATCGATATCGTTCATTAGGAATTTGATACGTTTATCTAGTTCTTCTTGATTAGAATCAATGGTGTGTAGGGCTGATTTAATATGTTCGAGTATATCGTTCGTTAATTTTATTTGTTTAGATATAGCTTTATTAAGAGTTTCTTGTTTATTATCAAGTGTCTCCAGAGCTAAGTTTATACGCTCGCCGTCGTTAGCGTCTAGGTTTCCACCGATTGCTTTCCAAACAGTACCTAAGCCATCTATGAAGCCTCTTTTTTCTCTTCGAGTTGGGAGAATTTGTTTAAATTTTCTACTTATTTTCATATCCAGAATGTCTATTACAGCAGTGCTGTGCCCATAGGTTGTGAATTTCTTTTTTTCTTATTTTATTTTAATATCTTCTCTAGTCATGTGTACGCTGTTATAATATTTTATTTAGGGGTCCAAATCTATTTTCTTGACTAAAGTCCAATATTCTTTGATGTTTGGGCTGTTCCCAGTTGCACAGGATATAATCCTGGGTTGTAAATGATTTTAATAATTCGGCATTCAATAATATCGCTGGCGTTGATTGCAGTGATGATCCTGCAACAATCAGAATTTCTTAGTACTTGATCGTATTTTAACATATTTATTTATAATTAATTAATAAATAAATAATTCATTTGTATTTCAGGATTTGAGTGCATGATGTATTTGTGCTTTGTAGGCCCGTGTCGTTTAAATACTTCTAGAACCTCTTCTTTTGTTCTATTAAAAAGTCCTTGTGCTATAGGGGGCATTCGTATTATTAATTCGGTTGGTGAATTTTCAAATTCTTATAGAAAGTCGGCAAGTTTGTCAAGGCAGTTTTGTTGATTGCAGACTAGATTTATTGTGTGTCCAAATGTTCTGCCTCGCGTAAGCTTTTATAGGCCCTCTATTAGGTTATAAGTTCTTTTAGCTTTATTTAATATATATTCGAAATTAGGTGTGTCTTTTGCTATTAAGTTTGCGAATCCGTTGTAGTATCTTGGTTTTTCGTCTCTGCGGTTGAATTTGTCGTGAACTAGGTGTAGAATATAATCTGTCTTAGATTTATCGACAGGTAGTGTAGTGCGTTCGAATAGAACGTTAATTTATTTCTCATTAATCTCGTTTGGAGTTGGGTTTTTCCTTTTTTTTTTTCAATGTTATCTACAGGTAGTGTAATGCATTTGAATAGTACATTAGTTCCTTCTTCGTTAAGTTCGTTTGAAGTTGGGTTTTTTATTTTGGTTTTCACTAGGTTATCTACATGTGTTTCTCTTAATTTTTAATTTTTTAGATCTTCTATTTTAGCTATATAAGTATCGGACACTTCTAGTACTTTAAAGAGTCCTGTGTTCTTTATTCGGCTTTTGCTCTGTTTTGATTTAGTGTTGAGGTATACGATATCTCCTTGTTTTACGTTTAAGTCTTTAACAGTAACATTTCTCTTATTAATGACATGTTCTTTTCGATTAACATTCATTTCTTTAATTTTTAAGTATAGGGTTGAGATTTTAATTTTATGATTTTGGGTGTATAAGTCCATGAGTGTTTTGTCATAATCCATAAGCAATACTGACTTGGTTTGTAAGTGTCCATTTATTATTTCAAAAGGTTTGTAAGTTGTACTGGAATGTGGGGTTTCGTTATATCCTATAATAGCATATAGATTGACATGATTGTTTCGGGTGTAAGATCATGTTTGTATTTCACTATACGATATAGTTCTAGTATCGTGGAATGTGCTCGTTCTATTGGAGAATTACTTTCATGTCTGTATGGTGTTGTTATATGAATTTCAATTTTATGTAATTCTAGTAATTCTTTGATAAGATTATTTGAGAATTCAGTTACTCCATCCATCGTAATATGATTGGGTATGCCGTGGTGTGAGAAATACTATATTGGTTTATCGGCAATTTCTGTGGATGACCTATTGGTGATTTTGTATACCTGTGTGTATTTTGAAAATACATCTATTATAGTAAGGAATTGGGTATTGTCTATACCAAACGTATCTATATGTAATTTCTCAAATGGTCTCTCAGGTGTTTCGGTGTTATTTAGCAGTGCTCTAATTGGTTTTCTGTTATATTTGCACTTTTTACATGTGCTGCAGTTATTGATGAAATTTTCATTATCCTTTTGTAGACTAGACCACGTATATCTTTCGCAAATTAATTTATATGTGGCGTCAATTCCTCGGTGCTGAGTCTTTCACTCATGATATTGTTGAATTATGTGTTTTTGATCGTCGGGATCCGTTTCAATGCTAACTCTCTTTATACAACGTATTAGCTTGTATTTATCGAAGGTATTAATTTTTAGATCAATATAAATTTTGTATATATTATTATCACAATGTATATAATAGGTTTTATTTGGATTTAGTTTGGTCAGTGTGAATATTACTAGGTCGTGTTTTTCTTGATAACTTTGAATACTTAATTTAATTTGTTCTTTACCGTTGATTTTAGTGTTTTTACATTGCATTGGTGTTGGTTCAGAGATAATTATTATTTGGTTTCTTTTAGTTTCTAATGGGTCCTCGCTGATCGTGATGCCTGGTGTTGAATCTCCTTTTGAATGCATGGTGTTTGAATCTTCTGAGCTTTCCTCACTGAGTATTTGGATTACAGCAGGGTGCTCTGTTATTGAGTTAGGTCTTGTATATGCTATTATTTTCGGTAAGGGTTCTAAAACTGGTGTGTTTACTTCACTTCTCTCCGTATCGTCAGGGTTATTGTACAGGCTAGAACTATCGTTATTTAGCGCGTCTGCTGCCGTCATTAAGTAGTCTAGAGCTGTTATAACTTCCGGATTGTTAAATAGACTGTCAAAATCCTCATTTTCAATTGCATTTATTTTGATTCTACTCAGTGCATCTGCATTCAGTCAGTGACCATGGTGAATTTTCTTCCATATAAGTAAGGTCTAAAGTATTTTGTTGCCCAAATGATTGCTAAGAGTTCTTTTTCTGTGGTAAAATAATTTTGTTCCGACTCGTTTAATGTCCTCGATGCATATGCGATGGGTTTGTCGGATCCTATAGGTCCTTGCGAAAGTATCGCTCCCAGAGCATAGTTGGACGCATCTGTAGTCAATACAAATAGTTTTTGAAAATCAGGATATTGTAACAAAGGGGAATTGCACAATATTTCCTTCATGGTATTGAATGCTTTGATGTATTCTTCGTCATGTTTTATTACTATGTTTTTTTTTAACATCTAGTCATAGGCTTCGTTATTCTGGCGAAATCTTTTATGAATTTCCTATAATACCCTACTAATCCCAGAAATGACTTTATTTCTGTTATTGTTTTTGGTGTAGGAAATTTTCTAATTGCCTCAATTTTTTTTGGGTTTGGTCTAACTCCTTCTGGTGTTATTATGTGACCCAAAAATTCGGTTTCCTTTTTTAAGAATTCGCATTTTTCTATCTGCACCTTCATATTTGCGCTTCTCAGTTTGTTCAATACTAATTTTAGTTTTGCCATGTGTTCTTGTAGGGATGTCGAGTATATTAGTATATCGTTCAAATAGACTAAGCAGGTGTGGGGTATTAGATCTCTGAGGATGTTATCTATCACTCTTTGAAAAGTGGCGGGGGCGTTCTTTAACCTGAATGGCATACGTCTAAATTCATAATGACCATTCTCGAAGTTAAACGCAGTTTTGGGAATATCAGATTCCTTCATTTCTATCTGATGAAACCCACTGTCAAAAACATTGACTTTTACCTAGTTTGTCAAGTATGTCAGCGATGTTGAGTATTGGATACCTGTCATCAATAGTTTTGTTATTTAGGTTACATTAGTCTATAACCATTCTAAATTTCATTCTTCTACTTGCGTCGTCTTTTTTGGGTAACATCCATACAGGTGATGACCACGGTGAGTTTGACGGTTAGTTTCGTTGAGTAGTTTATTTATTTGTCTGTTTATTTCCTTCTAATATATATAAGGATATCTATAAGTTTTTGTGTATATGGGTTCGTCATTATTAGTTTTAATTTTGTGTTTGATGTTATTTGTGAAACTAAGTTGCTTCTTCTGTTCTAAATAGATCGGCATAATCGTTTAGTAGTTTTTGTAAATTAAATTTTTCTTCCTCATTAAGGTGATTATGTCGAATTTATATATTTTTTAACTGAGCTTTCGTTATACATTGTTAATAAATAGGTGTTACCGCATTTTCGGTCGTCAATTTATGATTAATAAAGTCTAAGTTAACGTTTCTTAATAGCTCCATACCGAGTAGTCCATCGTATTTTTTGTTGAATTTGAATAGATATAATTTAAGCGTTTCTTCTAAAGAATTTAAAATCGGAAATAATGGTACTCGTGCAACTTCGTTGTGCTTGCTGGTACTATGGGCTGTTTTTATAACAAATGGCTCGTTACTTATAGTTTTAGGTAAATATTTGTATATAATTTCGGGGTTAAATAATGAGCGATTGCTTCCTGTGTCTAATAATAGTTTTATATTTAAAATAGGATCTATAATGTATGGTAACACATTATAGTCTATGTTTGTTAGGATTATTTGTTCTCTGTAATACTGCTGTCCACGTGAAAATTTACGTTTTCCTTCTGTGGTTCTTCTTCTTGTTGTTGTTCCTTCTGTTCTTCTGTAAAGTTTAACTCTTCAGCAATATAATTTTGTCCTGGTCTTGAGAATTGGGGTCTCCAGTTACTCTGCACTTTGTTTCCAGAGCTAGTATCCATCGGCGTCCACTGGCGTCTTATTGGTTGGTTTGGTTTTTTATTCCAAACGTTAGTTTGGATTGATGTTTTTGGTTGCGGAGGATTGTTAGGTGGGTTGGTTGGGCTATGGTATGTTGATGTGTTTTGGAAATTATATTTTGGTGTATGGTTTTGAAATACGGGGTTAATTTTCGGCTTATCGTAGTTAGGATAGAAGTTTTTTTGTTGGAATTGTTAAGGAGTTTTAATTGGTTTAATGTCTGGTCTCATTAATTTATTTTGATGCATTCTATAGTTTTCTCGGACTTTTTCTAATAGTCTTCTCGGACTATTAGTTTCAGGGCGTCCACCATCTTGCTTAAACTTTGTAGCCGTAGCTGACATGCTAGGGGGTCATTTAGTCCGGTTATGAAACTTTCTAAGGTTAGATTAGCGTATGTTTCCATTTTCACATATTGTATAGCAGCAGTTGGTTTACTAATACGAATATTATTAATGAAATCGTTTTTTATTTTTATGCAGCGATCATAAAATGATGAAGCAGTTTCGTTCATATCTTGCTTAAGTAGCATTAAATCTCTAATTAGCGATGTTTCGCTTTTCTGGTTTCCGAAGTGGGAAATTAATATTTTTTTTAATTCATCCCAATCGTTAGTATCCCTGTTTTCTAGTGTAACTGCGGCTTTACCAACAATCTAATCTTTTATTCCCGTAAGTATGTTATTATAGAATTGTGCTTTTCAGCTTCCAATTGGTCCTCATCTTCAGTGGGGAATTGGCCAAATATTTGTATAATAATTTCGCAATGTTTTATGAATTCTGCCAATGAATTCTCTCCGTTAAATTCTTTTATATAATTTAAGTAACACGTGAAATTCGCCATTTTGTTTGATAGGGTAATTTTACTTTAAAAATTATTATTTTAATTAATATTTAATTATTTTGCAAGTATTATGTTATGTATTTAATACGTTATGTAGTTTAAATTATATTTTAATATTATTTTTAATAAGCGATTTATATTCCTTTTTAGAAAATTATTATTAAATTATTTTGTATTACGTTGTGTAATTTATATTTTATTTTAATATTATATTTAATATTTTATAGGCTTTTATAAGCGATTTATACTTCTTTTAAATTTATTATCTGTTTTAGGCCTGTATAAGCGATTTATACTCCTTTTTAAACAGGAAATATTATTGTAAAAATAATAATAATTTTTATTTTTGGGAAATATGAATATAGAAAGGAAATATGAATGAGTACTCACACTACGATTAATATTATATATTATATTATATATATATATATATATATATATATATAAATATATATATATATATATATATATATATATATATGTAAATATAATTAATATTATAAAAAATATAATATATTTATATATACATAATTAGTTTGTATTTAAAACAATAAGATTTTTTGTTATTTAGATCATTACCTGGTTTCAGAACTTGGAAAGATGATTTGATAAAAGTGCAAACAAAAAAAAATCATGATGTCATTCTATATTAATGAATAAAATAAATAAATGTCTTTATATCACACACACGACACAATATCAAAATTCATTTTCTTCTTCTTAAAATGTCATCGTTTTATTAGGTAAAAAAAAATGTATATGCGCACAGATAAATAGTTACTCACAGCACTCCTCCTTAATTATTTCACATCTTAAATGTTCCAAATTTTTACGTGACAGAGGCTTTCTTAAAATATCCGCAAGTTGATCTTCGCTCTTGACATAAACTGGCTTTATTGTTAAAGCAATGTGTTGCTGAATAAACTTTCTAGATATTTCTTCTCTTTTGTGATTTTTTCCTTATGATTGTTATTTAACGCATATACGAAAGTTGATCTTTGCTCTTGACATAAACTGGCATTATTGTTAAACCAAAGGGTTACTGAATAAATTTTCTGGATATTTCAGTTTAACATGTTTCTTCTCTTTTGTGATTTTTCCTGCGTGTTATTTAACATATGAATGGCAGACTGATTACCAATATAATATATTGTAGGTTGAATTTTATCCACTTGTTTTAGTTCTCTGGCGAGTCTTCGAATCCAGCAAGTATAATTGACCGCTAATATTGCTGCTCGATATTTCGCTTTAGCAGTCGTGTTTAATACAGTATTTTGCTGCTGATTAAACCATATAATAGGACCTCCGTGTAAAAATAAAACTTTACTTGTAGAATAATTAGTTTCTTAATCACCACCATAGTCATAATCACTGTACACGTACAAATTTCTGTCTCCATTGCAAAATGTTCAAAATTTTGTAGTTTCCTTGACATATTGAAAGACACGTTTATTTATTTTCCAATAAATGTTTATAGGTTTGTTGTTAAATCGACTAAGATAATTTACAGAAAAACTAATATCTGGACGAGATATTAAATAAATGAGATGTTAAGTAAAGCAAACTACTAACATCTTCTCTATACGGCTTAGATTCATCTAAAAATCTGTCATTTACAAAATTTCCAGAATCTGTAACCATACCTCTTTCAATAGGTGTATGCACAGGGTTTATGTCTCCAAACTTAAATCGTTCCACAATCCTTTTAGAATATTTTAACTGATTTATAAAAATTCCATCTTATGATACTTCAATTTTCAATCCAAGATTCGACAAATACTTTTCATCTTATTTCTTTAAACTTTTCAACATTTTATTTTTATTCATCATCAACATGTAAAACTATTAATAAACTTCTATTATTGTTATAATAAGCACATGGATCAGCATCCGTCGATTTTAAATATATGGAATTAAAAAAAATTGTAAATTTCTTATTCCAAATATTGAGTGCTTGCTATAACCGATACAGATTTTTCTTTAATTCACATACACGAACAGACTTATCACTAAAATCTTCTGGCTGATACATGAATTTTTTTAATTTAATTCTCCATGCTATACATCTAATGTCATCATCTTTAATACTTCTGATGCAATTATATTTAGAATTATTTTGATTGTCATATCGCGAGCAACAGGACCAAAGACTTCAAAACAATTTTTTTTTAAAATACCTAGCGACACGTTAAATGAATAATACCTTTAGGTTTATCAGATAAAATCCATGTTTTTATCTCATTTAATGATTCAAATTTTTCTGATATAGCTTTTTTCCAGATTTCATCCTTAAAAGCTTCTGTGAAGAAAATATCTTTTACTTCTCCGATCATATCTGTCGCAAAATCCTGCAATATTAATGCTGGTGCTGGTGGTTTTATTGTATTACGATCTCCGAACCGCTTTCGCTTATAATACTTATAAATACGCTTTCTGAACCTTCCAACTGATTATTGTTTTCTAAATTTACCGAAAATTTTTCTTGTGACCATTCCTCCTCAAATTCTTCGGTTTCAAAACTATTCTAATCAAAACTTGTGTCTAATTCTTGTTTTTCAGGTTTATCAGAATGCTTTTCAGACATCGACATTTCTGGTTCAACAAAGTTTTCAAGTTTTGTTTTATTATCAAATATTACATTACTCGAACTTACTACTCATTTTATCAACAAAAATCCTGAGACGTGGAGAATCTATATCGTAACCAACTAATGAGCTTTTTATTGATATTTTTTTAGTTTTTTTCTCTTGCTATCTTGACTTGCTATGAAAAACACCAAGATCCTCCAGAATTCGTTGTGTATCAAAATTCATTATTTGAGTGCCATAATCTGACCGCAGTTTAACTCTTCTGTTGAATTGACTTTTAACTAGCAACCAAAATATATCCAATTTTGCAGCAGTTTTATTTTTATTTTTAGAGAAATATACAGTTTTAAAGTGTGTATAATTATTCTCAAAAATTAAAAAAAATCTTTGCTCCTCCTAAAGAGTGAATATTTATCACATAAACATATGAATATCACATAAATCTAGTGGTCGTGTTGATATTTTGGGATTACCAGGATGTGATAATCTATGCTGTTAGTCATAAATACATCCTGGACATCCAGTCATCTTGAAATATAATATCATTTCTTATTAAAACATCTCGGACCAGTGCCACATTTTGATGTGCAAATTTCTAGCATCTTTAAAAATTGTTTTATTTGCATCAGCTGACTGACTGTCTATATCCTTTATCCAATATTGAACTTAATGAAAAAAGATTAAATGGCATCTCTGGAGTATACAACACATTCTTTAAGACAATCTTTTGCCGACTTGATCAAAACCTTCAAGTTCAACATTACCTACTCCAATACCTTTAAGTTCAGTTCCATCGCCAATAGTAACCATTGTTTGTTGTTCGAGAGAAATATAATTCTAACACAACTCCTAACGCGAACTCATATGCCGAGTAGCAGCACAATACTGATACTAAGAATCTTCAAAAAAATTATTAATAAAACTTATAGGTGATACACTTACTGTTATAAGAACACGTCTGTTGCTACTATTTTTATTATTATTTTTGTTTGACTTGTTTTCCTGTTGACTAGTGTCCGCATTTGTACAATCTTATGTTCCTTAAATTTGCAATTGTTACACCTATATGGATTTTAACAATACTCCAATTATTTTGCAGACAGTTTAACATGATACTGTGATTTTATGTGACCAGTTTTTTCACATTTAAAACATTCTATTATTGAAGACATGAAATAAAAACATGATTTATTTTTTTTTAATTTACAGACTTATTTGACTTATTTCTTTGTTTTGATATAAAAGCATTTTGATACATAGACTTGCTCGCTGACTCACCTTCATTCAACCTGTCTTCTTCTAGGAATAATCTTGTCAACACCACTGACAATAGCCAGAAAGTTCGGAAATGTTAAAGTTTTGGTGGCAATCTACCCAAAATTTTCTGCATAATCCAAGTTTTCTTCACTTCTTCACCTTCAGCAGACAAACTGTCAGTCAATAAAATCAGTTAAAATCTGCATACAATTTTCTTTAACAGATTTATTCTCATTATTGTTAATAACCAAACCATTATAGCTAAAAAATTGTCTTTTTAGAAATGTAATAGACACATATGATTTTTTCCAAAAAAAAGTGTCCAATTTACTTAACATTCCATAAGCAGATGTACACTTTGACATTTTCATTGCAATATAGCTACTACAATTTAAACCAATAGAAGTTTGTGCTTCTAGATCTTTTGCTAACCATGCTGACACATTTTCACTGTCTTCAATTCCTTACCATGACTTAAGTAGCCACATCAAATATTTTTTTACTCTTCAATCAAGGTAAATACAGATCAAATTTAATATAAACCATGACTCATAATTTACATTTCCTTGAGCATCTTTCATTAACAATTCCAGCTTAAACCGTACAGTCCATGTCGACTTATCATTTTTTGTTTAATGTCAGTTCTTTTTTGTACTGACTTAACCTCAATGCATGCAACGGCATACGCTTAGGTCCATAAGCCGTAAAACTCTTATATCTTATAGCGACTATTCTGCATGAAAGAGTTGTTTAACAAAAAACAATTGACTATACTTTACATTAATTTTATTTGATGAAATAGTTAAACAAAAAAGACAAGATATAATTTTATAATTATTAAAAAAAAGAAAAAAGGAAAAATATATCACACATGCCACACTGTCAAAATTCATTTTCTTCTTCTTCTGTAAAGTTTCAATAAATAATAAAAAAATGTATATGCGCATAGAAAAATAATTACCCACTTTACCGATGAAACTGTAATATGTTTCGCAGAAATTAGGTTACAAATCATTAATATATCAAAATACTTTTTAAGTGCATACAAGTATATATAATCTAGCAATAAAAATGCATCTCATAAAATAATCGCTTTAGCGCATTCCTTGCCAAATCCATCTACATCCACTGATTTAGCTTTAATACGATTACGTTATTTTATGGAGAAGGAGTATCCTCGAATCAACACCAATTACTGGCTTTTTGACACTTCTTTTTTTCTTATACTTCTGTTCTCACTGGTTTAAAGAGTAATAAGAGGTCTAATCCAAGAATTTAAGAGGTCTAATTTTGTATATAATAATATAATATTGATGTTTAACTTTACCAGCATTATAAATGTGAACAACTTTATTAGTCCATCACATTTACATTCATTTTCAAAATATCGCAAAACATTCTTTTCTATTATATGTGATTAAATATTCAAAGCATTTCCTTTTAATGATCTAAATACTACACTTTACATGTTAGTTATACTATAATATTTCACAATATATTAAACAGCTCTATTACAATAAAATAATTAAGAAACGTTAATTTGTTTACAAATTAAAACCAGAAATACGTTTCCTCTTTAGTCTATACTTACTAGAGCAGACAATTAGTAAATTAGTGATTCTTTTCGCCCTATTCAGTAATAACAGAGAGATAGTTTTTTTTATTTTGTCGTATATTTCAATCTCAAACTTTTGAAACATTCGTGATGGCCGAGATATCGTAAATTGGAATATACTCATATATAGATAAATATATATCTATATATATATATATATATATGTGAAACGTAAAAATAAATCGAGCATAGAAAATAGGCGTAACTATAATACCCGGTCTAGGAAAGTCGTAAAATAGTGTGATTAATGAGGGTATATATTTAAACAGAAACCAAGTGACAGGTTAAAGCAATTATAATATGTGAAACTTTAAACCACTGATTGAATACATGAGGGTGTGTGCTTATTGAAATTAAAAGAAACGTGTTCTTAGAAGTCATAAATAAACCTATTAAGTCTAGCTGAAAACTAATGTAGAAATGAGTATATATTAACTAGAATTTAAGGTTGTTTATGCATTCATTGTTCTGTATTTGTAAAGTAAACACCAACGTTTATATTGTATCTTTATTGTATTATTAGCATTATTATTATCATTAATATTATCATCGTTATTATTTTATTCAATAAATGTATTAAACCAATTATGTGATTCTTTATCATCCTGACAAACTAACTAAGATATTACATAGTTGTATATTAATTGAATTGACATTTGCCCTAAATTAAATAAGAGTACCTTGATTCCACATCAGATTAGCGGATTGGTTATTGTTTTCCACATAAGAAGTTGGCTAGTTCTCGTTTTCCACATCAGGATTGGCATGGTACTCTCGTTTTCCACATATATATATATATATATATTTATATATATATATATATATATATATATATTTCTATATATATCTATATATATCTATATATAGTCCAAATCACGATAGTTCGGCGGCGACTTATACTTAAAAGAGGTTATTTGCGCGGTATAAATCTATAATACGATAATGAATTTTATCTTATTCGTTACTATATACATTATAAAAAAATAAGTGAGTCAGTGCTTTTTAATTATATCAACAGTTTATAACACACAATTTGTTTTTAGCATAAGTCGCCGCCGAACTCTCGTAATTTGAACTATACATAAAAAAAAGTCGTGTTAGTTACACTATTTATAAGTCAAGAACGGCTTAACCGATTTGGCTGAAAATTGGTAAAGAGGTAGCTTAGAACCAGGAAACGGACATAGGATACTTTTTGTCCCGTTTTCGTAAGACGTGACATAAAACGTTCTACTGATGATTTTGGTCGTATGTATACAGTTCATCTAAAGAATGATGAATGCTTCAATTAATGCTACGTCATTAAGGTCACTACAGACTGTTAATGGCACAATATTCCTAACATATCGTGCTGCATGTGAAGAACTCAATTTACTAGAAAACAATAACTATTGGGATATGACAGTCGTTGAAGCAATTATATCTACAACTCTAAGTCAGATACGCACATTATTTGCTATTATCATTTCGACATGCTTTCCATCGAACCTATCTAACCTGTGGCACAAATACAAGGATAATATGTCAAAAGATATTTATAAATTCATGCCAGTTCTAGAAATTTCGATCTTGAGATGAATGAGGAGATACATAATCGGGCTTTGCTCTTGATCGAAGACATGTGTTACCTAATGTGCGGTAGTTTATTAGTCAGGTTAGGAATGCCAGCGCTAAATCGTGAAATGAATGACGCATTTAATCAAGAATTTAAACGGGAACGTGAATATGATTACCAGGAAATAGATTTAGTAGTTAAAAAGAATGTACCTCCCCAACAAAAGGAAGTTTATGATACAATAGCGAATGCAAATAATGATGGAAATAGTGCAGTATATTTCCTGGATGCCGCTGGTGGAAGTGGTAAGACATTCCTCATGTCAGTATAGTTTTAGCCACTGTTCGTGCGAGATCCTACATTGCGGTTGCAGTTGCTTCTTCTGTAATAGCAGCCACATTGTTTGAAGGATGCCATACGACTCATTTAGTATTAAAATTGCCGGTAAATCTTCAAACTATTAAAGAACCAACATGTTATAATGCAAAAGACTCCGCAATGGCCAAAATTTTATCAGCATCATCAATCATTATCGGGGACGAATGCACAATGGCGCATAAACGTGCATTGGAAGCTTTTAACCGAATTTGGAGAGATCTACGCGACTCTAGATGTTTTGGGGGCGCAATAATTTTACTGTCTGGCGATTTCCGCCAAACACTGCCAGTAGTTCCGAGATCAACTGCTGCCGAGGAAATATACGCTTGCCTCAAATCAACGAATCTATGGCGCTATGTAAAGAAACTTAAGCTAACAACAAACATGAGAATTGCATTGCTGAACGACACATCTGCTGAATATTTCTCTGAGCAATTGCTGACTATCGGTAATGGTCGAGTACCTGTCGACGAATCGAGCAGATTGATTTCATTTCCTCAGAAATTCTGTAACTTTGTCTCATTGAAAGATGAATTCATCAACAAAGTATTCCTAAACATCATCTTTAACCACAAAAATAATAAATTGGTTGAGTGAGCGAGCAATGTTGGCGGCTAAGAATAAAGATGTAGATGATTTAAACTACATAATTCAGAATGAGATGATTGGTACACTGCATTCATTCAATTCTATTGACTATGTATCTAATCAATATAAGGCCACCGACTATCTAATTGAATATTTAAACTCCTTGGATGTGCCTGGATTACCACCGCACAATATACGACTAAAGGTTGGCTCCAAAACTGTGCAACGGAACGCGTTTTGTGGTAAGTAAATTGATGAACAATGTGATTTATGCAACGATATGCCGTTTTAGATTAAACGACTTCAATTTCCAATCCATATTGCATTCGCCATGACTGTTCACAAATCACAACGCCAATCTTTAAAAGTTTGTGGTCTGAATCTAGAAAATCCATGTCTTTCCCATGGTCAATTTTATGTGGCATGTTCACAGGTCGGAAGACCATCTGCGGCCATGCACGGCCAATAAGGAATCATTAAAATACTTTTTTTTTTATTTACTTATGTTTATTATCCTAATAAAAAAGTGAAATTAATAAAATCCAAAGTCTAAGGCGGAATCGTCTATCACAAAGTGCTTCACTAAAGAGTACAACCCATGCACTAAAATATACGGCCAATAAAGAATCATTAAAATACTTGGTTTTTATTATTTACTTATACTTATTATACTAATAAAAAAGTAAAATTAATAAAATCCAAAATCTGCTCATATATTGCCTCTAAGGCCTAATTAATTTTACTGAGCGCGACGACGACTTGTGTGCACGTAGCAACTATCCTTTTCAGCTTCTAACACCAAATATTAAAAACATGTGAGGGTGTAAAAGATGGATGAAGGGATTCTAGCTCTGGAACCTTTTATGACGCCAAGGGTACAAATTTGTATGTGCGAGCGAGGATTAAGGGAAGGGAGGTTAGGATTCTCGAACCTTCTAAATATACGCCGTATTACGCCTGCGATTTTGGGTTCATTTTAATTAACGAGCGGAGTAATTGTTTTCACTATTTAGTCGCGTTGTTACTTATAATATTAAGAAATAGTCACAACTAATAATAATTAGAAGGATTTACAATATTTACAGACTTTATTTATTACACAAAACAATTACAACTATTTTATAATTATTTACAATAACTGTTTATTATTTCACTGTTTACTTATTAGTTTTGATCTGGTTGATCGCTTGTTACTGACTGATTTTCGCGGACTGACTAATTGAACTATTCTTGCGGACTCACTGATTGTCGCACTCTGGCCTGCGACTCCTTTTATTCCCTGGTGTAGCGTAGAAGCATACCTCTTGATATCTTTGACTTTCGAGAACCTCGTATTCGTAGTTATTCTAATACAATGTTGACCTTCTAAATATTTATATGACGTTGCATTTGTTTTGCCATATATTTATTTCTGGAAGGATCGCGCTAATACGTAAATACAGATATGCGCGGTATGCAATTGTTTACGCATTCTTTAATGTGTTATATTCGAGAACTGCGCGTAAACAAGTTATGACGCATCCAGTATTTGTTTATTTCATGTCGCCAAGATATTTATACAGGGATGTGCAACATTTTCTGTTAATTCCGATTAGTATTTCGTAATCATAATTTTTATATGCTCAGACGCCCGCAAATGCGTCTTACATTGATGTTTTTTCTACTAATTTGAATAAGAAGTTCTTTGAAGAATTTGTCTGTAGTTATCGTTATCAGTTGCATCTCTTTCGGTTTTATTACTTTTTGGCATTTAGTATATGGTGGATCATAGGTCATTCATACAGATCTCATTAAAGAATTTAAGGACTGCTGTTTTTGTTTCGGTGAGAGATATTTGACGAAATAGTTATGTACCATATATCAAATATAGAATGCTGATTCTAGATCAATTATAGTTATTAGAGTTCCTCTTCTGTTGAATACTTAGTCCTCCAGAACTTCAGATGTTTGTGCATAATGAATTTACTATTTCTTGCTGTAAAATAATTATGATTGATGTTTTTTTAAAGCTGTAATATTGAAGTCCCACCATGGTAGTGCTAATTTGTGTGGAATATTTATCATTTTTGAAACATAAATATTTGCTGGTGGTAATATCTTGGAAATAATGAAATGTGATAACGAAGGTTTTGAAATCTCCTAAGCGATCTGCACGTAAATATGTAGCTGCTTTTACAATTTCTGATCTCACAGTGAGACAAATTCTTCAAAATGACTAGAAAATTAATTCATACAAACTGGCAGTTGCGATTTTGTTTCACAAAAAAAAGCATGTGATGCCTTAATCGAAAGTCAGCCTCATAACTTGGTATGTATAGGTTACAAATAGTAATTGTTTAAGGAAGATGTACTCTGATCACTGTCACTTTTAAGTTGTATTCTACAGGTAGTGCAACGACTCCATCGCAGGCGTATTTAGTTACTATGTTATGTAAAATTCGTGTTTCTTGTCGATCAGTCTCGAAAAACAAAATGTTATGTAAAATTTGGCTCGAATAAATCTGGCTTGATTCGACAAAATGTTAATACAAATTCGATGTTAATATTTACACTTCTTCATTTAGTAGTGGACTGTATATTATAGTAAAAAATAAAAGAATCACATATAAAACACGATTTAATATGGGAAATAACTTTATTTTGGTAACTTGAACACACGTGTACAATGAATATGAATAATAATTTGTTGCTACTTTAGACTCTTTGCTAAGTGAAAGAGAGCAACTCGAGTTTAGAAGCCTGATGTAATAAAAGATAATTAATGTTCTGAAGGGTCACTGCCTGTATTTTGCCGTGTCAGTAGCCAAAATGGGAAATTAGTTGTTTTATCTACCGTCAGTAAGAAAATTGCATTAATGCACCACCAGGATGGGGTTGTTAGCTTTCTGATATTTAAACCTTTAAATGCAGAATAATTCGCAAACACACTATCTTTTCGGAATATATTGTATTTCTGTTATTTATGATTGTTTAAAATATGTCTCAGGTAAAGATATTACAATTGCATTATAATTAACCACTAGTCTTTGAAAGTTTTCTAAAATAGCTTTTTAAATTCCATTTAATCATATGCAATATGTTTACTTTTCTTTAGGTTTTTTCGGTTTTTTTTTGAGGTATTACGTATTAAGTTTTTTTATTTTTTTATTTTTTGTATTTTTTATCTAATACAATGTAGTTTATTAGGCTAATAAACAATTTGACGTTAACATAATATAATAAAAATAATAAAGCTTTTGCTCTTTGGCATACCTTATTGTATGATATGAAATATTTAACATAAATATGTATTACGTTTTGCACGGTTGCATTTTATTACAATTAATTTATTTATACTAACTCAAAAGGCTTACCGTTTTCAGTATTCTCTTTGTTTTTCTATCGTTGTCCTGAAAGTGTATTACCTCCACATTAACATGTTGTTGGAGTATTTCCTAGTGACTCTTGGCAAATTTCCTTATTGTAGTGTCCACAGTTTCCATCTTTAAATCCCGGTAAAGATCACTGTTTCTAATATACCAGGGTACTTTTAAGATGTTTCTTAGCACTTTTTTCTGAAACCTTTGGATTATATTCGTGTTACTACGACTAGTACAGCTCCATAGCTGGATACTATAAGCCCTCACTGGTTTAAGAATCTGTTTGTATAACAATATATTATTTTGTACTGACAGAGTGACATCCTTTTTAATCAGATAGTACAATTCCCTGTATTTTATATTGAGATGTTCTTTTTCTTCTTTACATGTTCTTTCCAGAGCAGTTTAGCATCTAGTGTGAAGCCCAGGTACCCAAATGTTTGAGTAAGGAACTACATTATTGTTTATAATATATATTGTAGATATATATATAAAGTTTATACGGACCGATTTAGATTCATTTAATTTAATTTTCCAGCTTTTTTGTAGATTCTTCACTATTTATACCAACTGCTACTATGGCGGTATCATCAGAAAAAGCCATTGTACTATTATCAAGTGTAGGAATATCTTCAGTATATAACAGATACAGTACCGGACCCAAAGCATTTCCCTGTGGAACCGCTTTTTTTTTTATTTGTTTTAAATCTTAAAAAGCTTCTTCTTGTTCTACTCGAAACTATCTGTCAGTTATATATGAGCACAATATTTGTGAGTGTGGCTTAGGTAGGAAAGTATTTAATTTATAGATTAAGCCTTCATGTCATACTTTATTAAAAGCTTGCGTTACGTTAAAAAAAATGTCAGAGTAAACCATTTTTTCTTCCAATGCATCTTCAATTATGTTGGCTATTCTATGGACTTGATCTGTCGTTGAGTTTCGATATCTGAAACCAAATTGATGGAATGGAATCAGACCTTTTTCAATTATTGGCTATACTTTTAAGTAATATTCTTTCAAATAATTTAACTATTATTGGTAATAAAAATATTAAACTGTAAGATTCCACTTCATGAGGTAGTTTCCTTGGTTTTGATATCGTGACCTTAGCAACTTTCTATAGATAAATGTTAAAATGCCGCATTTATTAAATTAATTAATTTTACTATAGCCTTCCTTGGAAAATATTTTAACATTTCTCCAGTAACTAAGTCAAACGTCGGTGCTTTCTTACTACTACAATTTTTGTGTATGGGTGTAGTAGGTCTGATATTCTTTTCTTGTATTGTTCCACTCTAGTCTGGTTCATCCTGCTCTACTTCAATTGGTTGTTATGTCTCCTCGAGATGGTTTGCGAATCTATCTGCTTTTTTTACGTTGTTTTTGGCTCATTTTCCGTTTTCTTGTATTAATGTATCATCAGTTAGGTTTCAAAGAAAACCGCTAATTGAATCATTTTTCAGTTGTTGAATGTATCTTCTAAACTGTTGACTGGCGTTCTTTAGTTTTGTCTTGTCATGTGGGGCTCTAGTTTGTAGCCATTACCGTCATAGTTTTTTTTTATCTTTAATTAAATCTCTAATTTCTTTTGGCTAATTATTTTCTATTTTCCTTCTGGTTTTCTTTTAAGCTCCTCCACCAAAACATCTTTTTAGGAAAACATCTTGTATTTTTCCATACCATCTGTTAAGTATCGTTTAGAAATACCTTCAATTTTTTTTCTAACTGCTGCTCTGTTTGCTTGAACTCTTTCCAGTCAGTGGTTTTATTTATTTATGCTTGGATTATACTTTTTCTTTATAATATTGTCGCAAAGAGTTAGTACTATTGGTAAGTGATCCGAATTCATTTCCCACCTCTCTTCTATCTGTATATAATTGGCAATTATGTTTTTTTACAATAAAGAAGTCTATTAAATCTGGAACTTTATTAAAATCAGTTGGTCGGTAAGTCGGTTTTTCTGTAGATATTGTTTCACAACCAGCTTCTCTAACCGCCGATAAAAGTTCTTTTCCTTTTGTTGTTGTTAGTAGTGAGCCCCAGTGTGTGTTCTTAGCATTAAAGTCACCACCTGTAATTTATCTTCTACTTTCATTTCTTAAGAGTTCGAGATACCGTTCTTTCTTAAAAAGATGTTTTGGTGGACAATAAATTGCACTTATGTCAAATGGACATTTGTTAGTCGTAACACTAACCGTGGTAACTTGGATTTCTTTAGCTTTATGTTCCATTCCTTCATAATGTGATTAATTATCTGTAAATATTACAACACTTCCTACTTTGGGAGTATTTTCCGGGTGGGTAATGTAATAAACCTTATATCCTCTAAATTTTATGTAAGACTCTTGTGTGAAATGTGTCTCCGATATTAGATACACATCAATTTTTTTTATATATAGCACAATATGTAGCTCATGCTCATGTTGGAATAGCCTATTGGCATTCCACACCATAATTCAGAGCTCCCTGTTCAATTTTTCTGCTTTGGTACAGCTCTTCTAATGCTATATTATAATTTGGTTGGTCGCTCGTCCAGTTTTGAGAACAGTGTTCTTGATTGTTCAGTTTGCTTAATATATTAATTGCAAAATCTGATCACTTGAACTATTTTCGTTATTTTTTGGTTTAGGTGTTACAGCTTGGCTGTAACACTTTATTAAATTCATGTGGTTGACTTTCTAATACATTTTTTGTTTCCTTTCCGGATTTATGGTTTACCGGTTGTCTCAGACATCCTCTATCTTTGCTGGATGACTTTCGCCACAGCGTACGCATTTTATTAGTGTGTTAGCCGATTTTGTACAAAACTTAGTTAAATGTTTACTCACACATTTAACAAATCGTTTATTCCTGGAGCCGTACATCTGTGTATGTTCGCATGCTTGGCACCTCATACATTGTGCGACCAGATTAGATTTGCATAGTGGAATTTCAACTCTTATGCCGGTATTTTAAAGATCTTATTTATATCTTCACCATGACTAAATACTATACATAAACATATTTAACGGCTGTTTTATTTTTCCATTTTAACTTATTTCTGGAATACAGGAATGATGCCATTTGTGAGCATCACCTTTATTGGTCTATTTTGCTTATTTTTATTCGAGTTTTTGTTACTCAGTATAGTGGTAAGGGCTCTGTACGATTCTTCATCTTTCACATTTATTTTAATGCATCAATAATTATTTTGATCTGTGCTTTACTATTCATATTGCAAAGTTGTTCATGAATTACAATTTTTAATACCTTGTGCTACTACCGGGGGATGCAGAAGTACTTTTACACCTATCTGTTGCACTTCTATCCTTGTGCTACTTTTACATTGTGGAGGTGATAGAGAGATATCCAGGAGTTCGTCCGTTTGGTATTCAGTCTCACTTATTTTTTTCTCTGAGTTCATTTTCTCTTCTAGTACAGCATATTTTTGCTGAATAATAATAAGCTTTAATTGGAGTTGACGTATGCTATCGTCCCTCACAATTACTTTCTTGCTCTGCTTTTTTCCATTGATTATGCAAGAGTTGTTAAGTTGGTTTTCGTTTTGTGGCATAATTCTCTTCAAATACATCTTGACATTTGCCTACCTCTATTTTGTGTTCTTCCTTCCCACTTAACAAAACTTGAGGTCTGGTTGGTGATTTTTGTATTTTATCTCGTCTCCTAAAAGGATTTCCTTCATCAATATTTTACCAAAATCGCTGGTTAATGCCTCGCGAGGGCCTGTTCTAGCACCTTCACTGCTTGCCGGATCTGAGGTTCCTAGCCTCTGATCAGTACCTGTTTTTATATAAAATGTACCTGGTAAAGCAAAATCCCCCTTTAATGTAATGTATTTTTTGTATTTTTCAGTTTAAAAGATATATTGTATTATTTTGATTATTTGTTCATTTCTTTTATGCTATTATTATATTTTTTGTTATTTAATGTAATTTCGATTTGCTCCTTTGTTTTCAAATCACTCTATCTACAGCTCTCAAGCCATCAACAAGGGCAAATTGAATTAATTGTATTGTATGTATTCAATTGTGCGTGTATTATAGATGTTAAAAATAAAAACAAGTCCTTTTACTAAATCCAAAACATCCTAGTTCAGCGAAGGTATTTTTCTTTTTCAAATTTAACATCTACAACAAAAACATTGTCTTTCGAGCGTCGGAATAATTCAACGTCTTACAAACGGAGAACTTCCACTGAGTTATTTGAAAGAAAATTATCTTCAAGAACTTGGAAAACACCATCCATACAAGCAAGCTACATCGTCGCCTCTCATCCGCATCCAGCGTTCTACTATCACCACGAGGAAGTCTCGTCATGGATCGAGCGTTCAAATTAGTAAGTGACCTGGAATTTTCCTTTATATGCTTCCCTTATATTTATTCCATAACACTTTATCTTTATAAATTGTACCATTTATGTTGTTTTGGAATTTTCCATTAATTGGTTTTGATGAGTTTTACGTCGTACGTATTCGTTATGATGAGTCAACCATTATGACCAAACCAAATTGATCACACCTATTTTTTCTTGACAAACGATTTATCAAGAATTTCCATGTTGTATAATTTTCGTTGGTTTTGCACCCGTTTAAACCAATCCCTAAGTATTTATAATTGTGAAAATAAATATAAGGTCGTACCTAGAATCTATGAGCAATTTATAAATAATCAACTCATGTGGCCAGACCAAATTGGTCACATAATATTTAACTTAACAAACATTTTGTAAAAATTTTCCTTTACCGTTGGTTTGAACGCCTATCAAACAAATCCTCAAGTATTTATCCTTATGTTAAATTAGATCCAAAGTCATACGTTTAATTTATTATAAATTTTAAAAATAATCAATCCCCATGGCCAGACCAAATTGGTCACATTATTTTAACTTGGCAAATATTTTGTCAAAAATTACCTTTACCGTTGGTTTGAACGCCTATCAAACCAATCCCTTAAGTATTTAAAATTATGAAAATAGATATAAGGTCGTACCTAGAATCTATGAGCAATTTATAATTAATCAATCTTTGCAGCCAGACCAAAGGTCACGTTTATTTTTATATTGGAAAACCGTTGTCAAAATTACCTTATTTAAAATTGCACATGGTTTTGAAACCCTTTTCAAAACTAATCCATGCAGACATTTATTATTGCGAAATAACAGTTACTTCCTGATCAAAGTTTGTACCTTAATTTGCTTATTTAAATTAAAATTTACGCAAATTGTTTTAAATAATTCACAACCATTCACATATTCCTGAAAATAATATTCATTTTGATAATTAGATTTATTGTTGATTATAAAATTACTAATTTCTAATTCAGATACAACCATCATAGTTTATGTGACCTTCATGCAACGTTTTATTTGGAATTTATATTCAATCTTTTGTTTTAATAAATGTTTAGAAAACTTTAAATTTCTGTTTGTAAAGAATTGTTGTTTCCTTCATTCAGCGCTATTTGTTTTCATATCTTTTGTACAAATTATTATTCGTTTTGAATATTTCTAAAGCCATTGTAGCAAATTATAAAATTATCTTTCAAATTTTATTTCCATATTTTACAATAGTTTGTTTAAGATAATTTATGTTTACCCGTTTTACAATGTCACTGGCTAAGAGATTGAAATTTCAAAGCGCATCCATAATGAAGAAACTAGACATTTATATTCAGCAATCTCAGTCAATTATTTTATATGATCCAACCACATATCAGTTAAATAAATTCAAATTCCGACATTCCTTAGTCACTTCGCTTTTAGCTCAATTTAAAGAAATTGCCTTAGACAGACAATTATTATATAATTCTAAAGACGACCCAGAAATAAGTCAGATAGATGCTGAGGTCAAAGAGTTTATAGTAAAATATATTGCACTTATGGCGTTAATGAACGAAGCTATTGAGTATTCAGAAGAATCCAATGAAGAAATTAATTTAACAATTTGTGGTGGACAAAATAATTTAGACAATTTATTCCAAACTAACATTAAAATCTTTAGTGGAGATATTGCCGAATGGCCGCAATTCAAATCTTTGTTTACTAAATTGGTACATTCTAAAGAAAGCTATGACTGTGCCATTTTATTTTCTCACCTAATAGATTTATTAACGGATGATGCCCTAGACATTATCACGTCTTTAGAAGTAATGCCCGAAAATTATAACACAGCGTGGCAACTTCTAATAAATAAATATGATAAGAAGCCTCCAGTCAACCCTTATCATTTACAATCCTCATATTTGCAATCCACCCCAGTCACAACCGTAGAATCAAACAGCAACCTAAAAATCTTTACCATACCATTCAAGGAACCTTTACCAATATTAAACGAATTCCCACTACTTACGAATGACCTTAAAAAACCTATTTTGTCTAAATCAATTTTTGTAGATTACAACTTCAATAATATATTTATATCTAACAAAGTTAAAATATTAAAGAATCATATCAGTGCCAAAGCTGAATCAAAACTAAATATATTTAATCCCTCGTTTAGCCCCCACAATAAAAATATCTCATACTTTATGCGTATTGGTAAAACATTAAAGTATTCACATTTTAATTTTAATGTTAAATACCCTGTGGTTTTAGCTTGTGATCATGCGTTAACCAAAATGATTAAGAGTTCCAAATATAAAACAATATTTCATACACGCCCTCCAGAGTTATTTCCACTATGCGAAAACTTAATACTATTCCTCACTACGAGATCACCTAATTTTATTTATTTTTAAGAATCAATTATAAAAGGTTCTAAAACTCATTTAAAAATGTTTATAAGAAGTTCCAATAGCACATACAATGATGCATGTGCTATTCTAGTACAAGTGAAAATGAATTTGAGTTCCAAACTTTTTATACCATGTCCAAAAGTCCTTCTAATTTTCAACCTCCAGGTCACTATTTTTTTGACCTTTTTACCAACTATTGCTCAGGATCTTCATTTAAGTACTAGAGATATGATCCAGCCGCCTCGCCTTAATTATGGTCTACAGAATACTTCAGTCAAAAGTCGTCCGCCCAGAGCTAGACCATAAACTTCTACGAAGCTTTAAACGAGGTTTAATTGGCAAGGATTGATAAAAGAAGATTCATCACCACTTAATTGCAGCGTATGTTGTATACTGAAAATCTTGACTGGACCAGATCAACAGCAGCGTGTTGCAGCCGTCCAGTCTTTCTCATCTCAAATTAAGGGAGCAATTTTGTAATTTACCTTAACATGGATATTAAGAAATTTAGAAATTCCCATGGAATTCCAACCCAGGATGGTAAAGCAAAATCCCCCTTTAATGTAATGTATTTTTTGTATTTTTTAGTTTAAAAATTATATTGTATTATTTTGAATATTTGTTAATTTCTTTTATGTTATTATTATATTTTTTATTATTTAATGTAATTTCGATTTGCTTCTTTGTTTTCAAATCACTCTATCTACAGCTCTCAAGCCATTAACAAGGGCAAATTGAATTAATTGTATTGTATGTATTCAATTGTGCGTGTATTTAAAGTGTTAAAAAATAAAAACAAGTACTTTTACTAAATCCAAAACATCCTAGTTCAGCGAAGGTATTTTTTTTATCAAATTAAACATCTACAAAGAACAGTACCTATCATATTCATTATTGCCATTTTGGCTCACCCCGGGCATTTTATTTCTCGTATCCAATCGTCGCATTAGTCGTCATAAGTCGTCATACGTTCAATTAAAATCATTTTCATTCATTATCCAAAATCATATTTATATTCATGTCGTTTCTGCAAGCGGATCATTTCCGACACACATATTTTACCCTGTATCGTCTATCAGCACGAAACATTTGCACCTTAGCCATTGTTGTTTATTTAACAAGTACTTGCAATATACCCAATGAATTTAGTTTGTTATATGAAAACAAACGAAAGATGGCAGTTACTTAATCAGTACCGTTTTCATATTTTGCTACTTATAAAACGCTACTTTTGCACTATGTCTTAGTTTTTAGTATTTCTATTTTTGTATTTTGCTAATGATTTTTAACATTTGCCTGTTATACTAATTTAAATTAAAATTGTTTAGAAACAATAGTTTATCATTTCGGTTTAAAATAGTATTTAAAATACAGTAACTTTAACACAATAATAAAATCACGTCTTTTCTTGTCAACTATTAGAGCTCGAATAACGTATTAAGTAATCTATTTTATTGTTTTGCTTTTCAGTATTAAATAATCGGTTTTGATGTATTTCGTAATAAATATTTATTATTTCTACTTTTTATTTTGCACGAGGGCTCATGTTGCGGAGTAAAATGTGTTTACTAACCAGTCTGCTAATACAATATTTTGAATTTTATTGATCATTTTATCTGTAGCCACCTTAGTTGGAAGATCTAGATGCTCTTCATTAAGGATGTACGTATTAAAACGATTACATTCAGTGAACCAATGTCTGATAATTGTCATCAAAGTTGAAAGGTCCCCATAAATGACTTCAAATATTTCTTCACTTTCACATACGTTTTACCATCCCAAAGATAATAATTTAATCGGCGATCGGTATTGAGTTTTTCCAACTTGCCCGTTTCCAACAGCTACCGAAACAAAAGTACGTTATGTTTAAAAAATGACACTCAACATTAATAATTAGATTTGGCATCTGCAAAGCCATTTGATTCCAAACACTAATTCATCCATCCATCTAAACAAACCAAAAGAAATTCTTAGAGAGTAAAAGTTTTCCAGAGGTCAAATTGACATTGAAAAATTCAGAGGAGGTTCAAATTGGCAAATTTTGTTATTCACTACTGGCGTACAATACAACATAAAATTATAATTATTATAATACATAGTGTTGTAAGTACGCATAAGTCGTACTTATCCTTCCTATTTTTAATATAAATGTTATTTATTTTATAAGAATTATATTATGTTATCTTTAATTTTAGTATTAATATTGTAACAAATAATTGTTTAAAGTTAGCGCTTGTAAACATTGACTCTGGTCTGTGGATATTTTATATTGTTATTTAATTTTTGGCAACACTGAACTAGTATTGTATGATGTAAAGTTAACAAATAAATTGTTAATATACCGTTTTGTACTGGAGTCAAAAAGCCAGTCTTCTCCTGAGTCTCAACCAAGTGTTTACTAATTGTACTTCGTTCGTACAATACTCCAATTGTAACATCTAAGTATTCAATAGTGAGCACATTTTAACTATTAATCAAATTATAACACTAGAATTACATTTTGTTTTATATCTGACATCTTCATTAATCTAATAAAATACTATTGTAATTAAGTAAGCAGATATAATATTACAACGAATAAATGATATATTTTAATAAAAGTGTTTGTATTAATAGTAATAAAAAGATACTAATTGTTCAACCGTCGTATGTTGCAACGAGGTTATACTTTAGGCCGCTCAAGTATTCTCAAATTGCAACAATACACCGTCAAACAAGAATCCTATTAATCATCTTAAAAGAGTTAATTCTTATCAACGTGAGTAATTCAAGAAGGTGGATGATCGTCAAACTGAAGAATCTACTTCCAGAAACTAGCAACACTGCGTGATGTATTAGCAAGCTGAGTAATCTCCTTCTAGAACGAGCATCAGACCTCTTTTTACAACATTGATGTCAGGTGTAACATCCGCCCTCGAATCTACTTACAACAAATGGTGTCAGGTGTGAGGCTCGAAGAGATATTCCTACACATAAATATCCAAGAGGTACGCCCAAAAATTTTTTTCTATATTCTACACCTGGATGCAGATCAATTAATCTGGATACCACTACGCCGATCGATTATTTCCAAAATTGCCGAAAAGTACGAGCTAGAATATCATTTCATCTGTATTTCACATAATTTTTCTACAAGTCCGGCGGATGCAAAAACTACAGCCAGCTGAACCTGGAAAAAGAAATCTTTTGCCGCCCCGGGAATGGATGGATGCTTCTAGAACATTTGGAATAATCTAAATCGATGTTGGTCGCGTGCAGAATTCCGCACACAGCTGTGTATAGATTATAATCACTGATAAGAAAATCTTTAAGTATAATAGAACGGTATCTTTTCTTTTTGTATATAATTATTACTATAAATTGATAATTGTATTTTTTTTAGTAGCAACGTTGTTAATGAGGCTATTGATATTTTTTTTTAGTATTATATTCAATACTTTTGAATATTTGCTATAATCCAAGTATTTTTTGTAGCATCCTTGTCCATCATTGAAGCTATTAATTTTTTTTTAGTATTATATTCAGTACTTTTGAATATTTACTATAATATTTTTTTTATAATTGTTTCTGCAATTATACTAATTTATGTTAATATTTTTTTAGAACAACATCTTTTTTTGAACGAGAGGGAATTTTGAAAAGGAAAAGCAAAGAGCTGAAGCAGTTAGATAGCAGTCTGTTCAATCAGAGAGACTACCTTCCTGTTACAACTGCGGTGTCTGAGCCCCATCGGAAATTTCCTGTGAGTTACTGTTTTCGCTAACAATTTTTCCTTGTCAGAATCCTATTTTTCGGAGAGTCGTTTATTGGTACAAAATAATCTTTAGTCTGTATATTATATATAACTTTAATTAAGTACAATGGCACCGAACGTTCATTCCCTCACATTAGTTGAGAATACAATCAATCTAATTAATGAGTTTTCAAAAAATTTAGAAGTCCAATCAACATCCTTAACAATAGTTGAATTAAAAATCAAAAACTTAGATAAAGCTTGGGTTAAATATAGTAGTATCGTAGAAGCACTGCTTCCAATTCTAAAAAATGAAGAAGCTACGGCTATCGTTAGTAAGTCTATGGAAGTTGAAAGTATTTATGACGACACTCTTATTTACTTGTTGAATTATAAGCAAACATTTGAGAATGATACACATATTGTAGACGACTCAAAAAGCATAGATTCAATAAAAAATCTGAACTTAAGTCCAATGCAACTAACCGTTTTTGATGGAGAATATACTAATTGGCAAAGTTTCATGGAATTATTTACAAATTTAATTCGTAATAATAGCAAACTATCAAACATTGAAAAAATGCATTATTTAAAATTAAATTTGACAGGAGAACCACTCAAACTCATAAAGAATTATCCTTTAACAAACGATAATTATGAAATTGTTTGGAACATCCTTTGTAAACGTTATGATAACAAGGTAGCACTTATTGAAACCTATTTAAACAATTTGATAAACTACAATGTTATACGTTTAGAATCAGAAACTAATATCAAAAATTTTTTAGACGAAATTAATGAATCGATTAGAGCATTAACCGAGTTGGGAATATATTCTAATCATTCAGATTTTATTTTTATACATTTTTTAAAGACCAAGTTAGATTTTAACACATTAAAGGAATGGGAAAACAGAAATACTTCTGAATTACCAACCCTAAATGATTTTACGAATTTTCTTGAAACACGGTGGCGCACTCTAGAAAGAAGAAGGCATGTTGAATTTAAAACAGATTCAAGTCATTCTATTTCTAGTAGTGAACCAGTTTCAAGTGAACAATTTGCTAACGAAGTCGAAACAAAATTTAAAACTTTTTTTTGTAACTATTGTAAAAAAAATGGTCATTTAGAGAAATATTGTTTTATCAAGAAGGAAAATGCGGATACGGTATATCCTGTCGCGCAAATTAATATTTGTAGGAGAGATACGGTATTTTCAAAACCTTCTGTTTATTGTAAAAGATCGAGACATCTTGAATCTGATGGTCCTCAAGTATCTTTTACTAAAAATACAAAACAAAATTCACGTTCTTTTTATAATCACCATTTACGTAAATTTAATAGTTTAAATAAAAATATTGAGATTAAAGAAATACAAAATACCAATGATATAACAAATTTTAACTGTAACAATGAAAATGTTATTGACAAGCAAACAGCTGACACTGTTCAATTCAGAATAGTCGCAGCCAAAGCAAAGACTGTATCATTTTTATTGGACACTGGTTCTCAAATTTCTTTAATTAAACAAAATATTTTAAAAAATAATATCAAAATAGATAGTACATCTAAAGTGTTATTAAAGGGAATCTCTGAAGGCACGCCTTATACTTTAGGTTCACTAAAAACTTCTATAATTTTAGATAGTTCTAGGTCGAAACAAACCTTTCAGGTTGTGTCAGAGGACTTTCCCATTCAGCAAGATGGAATCATAGGATTAGATATTTTACGTACATTTAAAGCAGTAATTAATTTGGAAACAAACAGCGTACAATTCTCACAACATGGCAAAATGTTTGAATTACCATTATTGAACATAAACAGTATTATCATAGTTCCAGCACGTACTAGGAAATTAATTCCTATGTCGGGTTCTACGGTAGGAGTTTGTGTAGCCAAGGAATTGCTACCTGAAGTTTTTTTAGCCAACGCATTAATTAATCCTGTTAATAATACTTTTTATATATCAATAACTAATTCCTCAGCAAAAGATGTAATACTTGACAATTTTAAACCAGATATTATTCCAATAAATAAATTTAATTTTTACCATTTTTTGAAAAGAAATCCTAACGATCCTAAAAGATCCTTACGACATCTTTTATTTAATAATATAGATTTTTCAAATGTTAATTCAAAATACTTAACAGATTTAATGGAAATCTGTAATAATTTTAATAACATATTTTTTTTCCCGGTAGATAAGTTATCTTGTGCGAGTGCACTGAGTAACTCACCTAACCCTGTAAACATTAAGCCGCATAGATTATCTCATGCGCATAAAGAAATTGTTGAGAAGCATATTCAAGAACTGTTGGCTAACAACATTATTGAAAAATGCGACTCACAGTTTAACGCACCTCTGTTAATGGTACCTAAAAAAGCAGATGTGTCGGGGAACAAACAATTTTGCGTTGTAATCGACTATCGTAAACTTAATGAACAGACGACAAGTGATGTTTATACTTTGCCTCTCGTACATGACATACTAGACCAATTTAGTGGTGCAGAATATTCTTCTACGATTGATTTAGTTACAAATAAATTTACTAGTAATAAACCAAAATTTAAATTAAATTTTGATAGAAGGGTCAATCCTTTTTTTTTCACCTAGAAAGTATACGGTAGTTAATAGGAATAGATTGAAGAGATTTTGTACCAATGAATAAAACCTTGACGAATAAGATGGATTTTGTCAGGGATGATTGTTTTGTGGAGCAGTGTTAGCTCTATACGATGGGATCAGAATCGTTGTCGACACTTTGCTTCTCTTTTTGTTTTTTCCAGAATTGTAACTCGTATATTTTGTTTTTATACGTGTCCCTTTTTTTTTGGAAGGGGGTGTTGCGATAGTACGACATCGTCCTATCTTCCTTTTTCTTTTTCTTGGAAAGAAACGCATATGTTTGTTTAATATGCGTTCCTTTTTTAGGGTTGAAGGGTGTTGTAAGTACGCATAAGTCGTACTTATCCTTCCTATTTTTAATATAAATGTTATTTATTTTATAAGAATTATATTATGTTATCTTTAATTTTAGTATTAATATTGTAACAAATAATTGTTTAAAGTTAGCGCTTGTAAACATTGACTCTGGTCTGTGGATATTTTATATTGTTATTTAATTTTTGGCAACACTGAACTAGTATTGTATGATGTAAAGTTAACAAATAAATTGTTAATATACCGTTTTGTACTGGAGTCAAAAAGCCAGTCTTCTCCTGAGTCTCAACCAAGTGTTTACTAATTGTACTTCGTTCGTACAATACTCCAATTGTAACATCTAAGTATTCAATAGTGAGCACATTTTAACTATTAATCAAATTATAACACTAGAATTACATTTTGTTTTATATCTGACATCTTCATTAATCTAATAAAATACTATTGTAATTAAGTAAGCAGATATAATATTACAACGAATAAATGATATATTTTAATAAAAGTGTTTGTATTAATAGTAATAAAAAGATACTAATTGTTCAACCGTCGTATGTTGCAACGAGGTTATACTTTAGGCCGCTCAAGTATTCTCAAATTGCAACAATACACCGTCAAACAAGAATCCTATTAATCATCTTAAAAGAGTTAATTCTTATCAACGTGAGTAATTCAAGAAGGTGGATGATCGTCAAACTGAAGAATCTACTTCCAGAAACTAGCAACACTGCGTGATGTATTAGCAAGCTGAGTAATCTCCTTCTAGAACGAGCATCAGACCTCTTTTTACAACATTGATGTCAGGTGTAACATCCGCCCTCGAATCTACTTACAACAATAGAAAGAAGGAATATAATCCCCGATGACGTAACATTTAAAATAGAATTTACGCTTTTGATTACATATGTACCATATGAAACAAGTCATAATTGTTATACTAATTCATATTTTTTGTTCCAGTTTTCAAACAGGTTGCTTGTAATTTCGTAAACTTCAGGAACAAATTAGCTAATAATGAAGATAAATAAGTTTTGCATTTTCTTGATACTGCTGCAGCTATACCATTGTAAAATTACCTCTAAATTTGAAGGAGCACATATCCAGGATGAAATTTATCCGGATGTATCATGTGTTGTTACTGTAATGAGACTCTATTTCACAAGATGCTACTCAGTTATTGTGTTCCTGCATGATGAATCAATTTCTGGTTATGAATATTTTAAAGAACTATTACCAGCAATAAGCAAAGAAGACAGGTGGTCCCTTTACGTCATACGCTACCGCCATGATGAATTAATACAAGAAATAAACAACTGCACTCTTGTAATAACAATGGATTTAACTATTTATGCCAAAGAGTATCTTGAATATTACGGGAGAGATCATATAGTAAGTGTAACAGGTGCTAGTGAAGAAAACGTTTTAAACAAATCTGATCAATTAAGTAAACTGTTTGATCTCTCTAATGTAAAAATTTTAACTGTGTTATTGGATTCATATAATCAGTGTAAAACTGTTTTACATGACCATACCTTTAACCTAAACATTGATATATTAAAGGAAAACATATCTTATTTATCCAACATCATCCTTAATGAATCTTCTGATGAATTTCTTAAAAAATATTTTTTCAATAGGCAAATTGATTTATTCGTAAACACTATTCAATATTCTTCTGAATTTGAAATAATGATTACAAACATTTTGCTAACATTTATGCGATACAATAATCAATATTTAAAAAAAAAAACTTTAAATTGTTATTTATTAGCTAATTTTAATACTAAACAAAATTGCGGATTTTATAAAACAAGAGCTTTAGCTTCAATGCCATACTACTATGCACCGTTATCAACATTTGTTTCAGTATCTTAACCCCTAGATCAATGGTGGGGCTTGGTTCTAATATATCACTATTCCACATGGATATTGATTTTTTTTCTGTTTCTTATTTGTATAGTAATATGGCTTGTAATGTTGATGTTCTATAACGAGAATCCCGGACATCAAACTTTAGTTGATAGTTTTATTACCAACGTGTGTTTGATTTTAGGATCCAGTTGTCATTATCGTCCCATTCATTTAGTACCTAAATTATTTTTTACACTAGTTGCACTATATGCGATGCATTTAACTACAATATATCTCTCAAACTGGGTAAATATTTTAACCATTCCAATAAATTATCAACAAATCAAAACACTTGCGGATATGACAGCAGCAAATATAACACTAATAGAATGTATACATGAACATTGTCCATGTAACAATTTACTAGAATATTACGAAATGGGGGTTATTTCTAAAGTTGCTATTCCTTGTATTCGGGACGACTTAATATATAGTAAAAGTGCCGCTTCATGGTTTGAATTAATCGATTCCACTGAAGCAAATTATATTAACTATTGCGTTACTAACCGTATAATTAAAGAAGAGCTTAATAGAGCAATCTTAATTGCAGATTCTTCTGGAATTTTATCGAAGATACGAACTGACAAAAATGATATATACAATGTTGGCAAATTGTTAGAATTTAAAAAATTAAATAATACACAGGAACACAATACTAAGTTATCTCTTAAGCATTTAGAAGGTGGTTTTATGGTTTTGATTGCTGGTTGTTGTATTAGTTTATTATGCTTTCTAACAGAAATTCTTATTTATTATTTTGCGATAATAGTTCGACTTACTTTAATGGCAATTGAACGCTTTATTAATAGATTTATGTTTTTAAATACAGATATCTTTTCTTAAGTCATAGCTTTGTCTATGCAACTCAATAACTAAATAGGCATAGAAAATATAATCAGGCTCTTTTGGCTGTAAAACGTTTAATCCGTTTATAAATATAAAACTATAATTTCGCTATTGATTGTAAAAATAATTCATAATTTATAAACTAAAGAATTGAAAACAGGAGCGAAGAGTAAATTGGGAGACCAGGAAGGGAATCAGGAATCTTTGAGCAAAGGTAAAATTTAAAATTAAGTTGTAAAACATAACTGAATTTATATAAAACTGTAATGTATATCGATAAAGTTGGATATCAAAACCCCAAATATCAAAATGGAATTCGCAATATTATGGAAGGTACTACAGTTTACCCCCGACTTTTTAGTGTGTATGATTTGAACCAACAAAATAATTTCAAATTTCATTTAAAATTTTAATTCTTTTTTCAAATTAAAATATTTAACTCGTTCAATATTAAAAAAAAATTTCATATTAATCGACCAAAAAAGAATTTTTTTTTTTTATAAAATATTTTCAATTTATTCGTTATTTGACCAATTTTTTTTTAAAATTTGGGTTTTTTTTATTGAATAGTAAATTAGGTTACTAAAGTTAGCTTATATATAAAATTTCAAAACCGCCCCCGAGCTCCCAAATAAACTATTTAAATTTTGAATTTTTTTTTTGTAATAACATATTTTATTATTAAGTAATCCGAAATTTTAGTTTCCTACCGGGCCGGGCCCCCTTTTCCAATTTTTTAATTTCTAATTTATAAAAAAAGTTAGCATTGAACACCGTAATATACATACCAAATTTTAACTTTCTATCTTTTACGAATTAAAAGTTATAGAGCAAAAAGTGAATTTTTTTTTAGTTGTTCTAAAACTACGGGTTTCCAAAATATTTTGGGAAAAATCCGTGAATGCCAATAGTTTGAAATTCTTTTCTTTACGAAATAGCCAATTTTCAAGAAAAGCAACGGAGCCGTTTTCAAGTCACCATACAAATCGCGGTCCCATTTAAACAAACATATAAACTTTCAGTTTGAACATTATAATATAGGATTAACGATTGAAATAGTTATATAATAATTAAATGGGTAAAAATTTATAAAAAATGATTGACTAACAAATGTTATTCCTTCCTCACTACCACCATTTACCAATACTTCTAAACAAAAGAAGTGCAAAAGAGATGGAGTATTATACATAACGGCTATAGTAGTTGATGCATCGACCCATATTGTTTCAATATAATGTTGCGATATAAAACAAAAAATAAATTTGATACTTATTATGATCTATTGACTAGTTAACGTCATTAGAATGATAACAACAGGTATATTACGTGGTAATACAAAATTCAATTTATAAATAGATATTGTTACAATATACAGAGCGCGACGACGTGTGTGTGCACGTATGCAACTATCCTCTTCAGCTTCTAACACCAAATGTTACAATTATACTGTGCGCGACGACATGTGTGTGCAGGCACATATGCAACTATCATCTACAGCTTCTAACACCAAATGTTACAAACTTGTAAGGGCGTGAAAGGGGGATGAAGGGATTCTGGCTCTGGAACTTTCTATGACGTTAAAGGTACAAATTTGTATGTGCGAGCGAAGATTAAGGGAAGTGAGATTAGGATTCTCGAACCTTCTAAATATACGCCGTATTACGCCTGCTACTGTGGGTTCAATTAATCACCGAGCTTTACTTTTTAATCGCGTTGTAAGTTATAAAATTAGGAAATAGATACAATTATTATTAATAAGAAGGTTTAACACTTTTACAGACCTTATTTATTCACACAAAACAATTTACAATAACTGTTTATTAATTCACTTATTAGTTCTGCTGACTGACTGTTGTTGACGAGAATAATTCTATTTGCAATTACGCATTACGCTGTTTGACCTTCTGACTATTTCTATGACGTCCCACTTAACACGCGTAGTATTTAGTTCTAGAAAGATAGCACTAATACGTAACTACATATATGCGCGGTATGCTATTGTTTACGCATTCTTTATTGTTTTAAATTCGAGAACTGCGCGTAAACAGGTTATGACTCATTCAATATACAGCCTTTTGTTTATTTCATGTCGCCGAGGTCTTTATACAGGGATGTGCAACCTATTTCGTTAATTCTGGTTAATATTTCATAACTATAATTTTTGCATACTCAGACGCCCGCAAATTCGTAACAATATATATATATATATTAGTCAATTTTTTATTATTTAATTGAGTAAAAACGTCAATATACGTTTATTAACCAATATTTCCATAAAGAATTACCAAAACTTCACCCAAATAATCTATTTACATTTCAAATAATGAAAAGAAAAAATAATTTTTATAAAGTATTATTATGCTAAAACTTTGATATGTAGGAAAAGTTTGGTATATAATTTATTAAACAATTAAAAAAATATTAAAATAAAGTTTGTCAAATTACACATGCATTTTAAATATTTAAAATGATATTTTTATTTTCTTAATTAAATAAAAGAGACATAATTAAGATTGTAAATAGTACACTCATATACAAAAATTATAATTTAATAATTAAGTGAAATATTTTAATTTGAAAATGAAATTAAAATTCAGATTGAAATAATTAATTATTTTTAAAGTTTGAATTACATATACAAACAAAAGTCGTTTACTAACGGAGTAAACGACAGAATAAAATTATTAGGATATCCAATATTCAATTATTTTATAATTTATTAGTTACAGTATTACAGAAATTATTAACGCATTTGGCATTTAATTACATGCAATTTTTAATTAAAGTGTTATTTGTGTGAACAACTACTAAATGTTGTTAAATAAAAAATATTTATTTATAGATAACACTATTAGTTTTTCTTAAAATTTTTTTTGTACAACAGAGAAGCATACGACCTGTACAATGTGACGTGACGTGTGTCAGCGTCATTTAGTTGTAACGTCATTTATAATTAGCTGAGATGTGTATCCCATGAACTATTATATTGCGAAGATTCTGAAAAAGGAAAAACAATCTCGATTACTTGTTTCTTCTGTGATGTATTTTGCATACCTAAAACATGCGGCAAAACTGTAATTTATATTTGATATAGCTATAACTTGGTCAACTTTAGAATATGTAAAAAATAAAAACTTCAATAAACATATAATAAAATTTGTTTCAATCAAAAATTAAAAAAAGAACGACACCAAGAAAAGATTTCACAAGCCTATATTTAATATCTAATATGATGAGTCTTATAAATTTATTATAAATATTTTTATGTGTATATACCTATTAGAATATATAATTATATAATTATAATCTATTACAACAATTTTTATAACATATTATTACCAATTTATCTTTGAGACAATTATATTAATCTATGATGTTGGATTTGTAAAAATAATTGAATGTTTTTATTTAGTACATAAATAAATTTTAATCTTGATATGTAATACAAATTTTATTTGTATTTATAAGTAACTTTACGAAGCTATTATTTTAGGGTAAGAATGCTAAATAAGTCCAAACCTAATAAAAATTATATCGAGTGCACTAGCAGTTTAATGGTTGCTGAGCACATAGTTATCGAGAAATTTATTACGATGGCCTGTTACCTGTACTTGATACATGATCGGCTGAATGATAAATGTGGCTTAACTTTAATTGACTAACATTTTCGATAACTATGATTCTAGCAAACGACTAGAAGTGTGCTAATATTTAATTCATAAGTAGATTTGGATTATTTAAAAAATGTATAAATTTGATTAAATAAAATTTTGAATGGAATACAAATTGTTTACTGTGAATTGAAACATACGATTAATTTTTTTTATTGTTAAAAGTAGTTAAGCTAAGCTCGTTTTATATTAACTTGTGGTAGGAGTAGCCTTTAAAATTTTACAGTGGCAAACGAAAATGTCTTTTTGTGGTGAGGATATTTGAAGAACATCTTGATGGAATAAATATGAGGGGTAATATCTTTTTGTAGTGATGCTATTTAAAGAACATATGATGAACCAAATGTAGTAATTAATATTACTACATAATCAATATTTTATAATGTAGCATATGAGTAATATAGCTTATATATTTATAATGTGTAAGAGGAAAAAGATTAAAGTGAATATCTTATTGTAGTGGTAGCATTTGAAGAGAATATTGATGAAATAAATGTGGTAGGAATTGATATAGTATGTATATTGTTATAACTCACATTCTATACGAACACAGACTAACAATGTCTCTTCAGTATCTTTGCTGACCATGCACTTTAGAGATAATAAAATAGTATATAAACAATATGTTAATCTCAATCTAGTTAGTTTAAGTTAATGTATAATCTGCATCGCGCAGATAGTAATTGGCTGGCTCACCATTTGAGACTAGGCATAAGCTGCATCGCGCAGTGATTATTAGCTCAAATAAATATTATTTAAGTGAAACTAAAATAAATTGTTTTTTTTATTAAAGTCTAAATTACTCAAACTTTAAATGGCGCAGTCGGTAGGATATTAAGGAATTACAATCGCTGTAAATTTTTCCATTTTTATGGTTAACTTAATATTTCGAAACCTACAAAAATAAAGTTACAGAATAAAGTAAACTTAATAAATAATGGAGTGAAATAGAAACAGAAGTTGAAGTGCTCCGAGACTCATCAACATACTAGCAGCAGCATATGGACATAAAGATCTCGCAAGGCATCGCGGTGATAATCGTAATGTGAGTACTCATTTATATTTCCTTTCTATATTCACACTTCCCAAAAACAAAAATTATTATTATTGTTACAATAATATTTCCTGTTTAAAAAGGAGTATAAATCGTTTATACAGGCCTAAAACAGATATTAAATTTAAAAAAAGGGAGTATAAATCGTTTATATAGGCCTACTAAATATTAAAAATAATATTAAAATAAAATATAAATTACGCAACGTAATAAAATAATTAAATATTAATTAAAATAATAATTTTTGAAAATAAAATTACCCTATCAAACAAAATGGCGAATTTTACGGGTTATTTAAATTATATAAAAGAATTTAATGGAGAGAATTCGTTGGCAGACTTTATAAAACACTGCCAAATCATTATACAAAATTTTGTCCAATTCCCCACTGAAGATGAGGACCGATTGGAAGCTAAAAAGCTCAATGCCCTAATACTCATGGGAATAAAATCTAAGATTGTTGGTAAAGCCGCAGCTTCACTAGAAAACAGAGATATTGACGATTGGGATGAATTAAAAAAAATATTAATTACCCACTTCGGAAACCACAAAAGCGAAACATCGCTAATTAGAGATTTAATGCTACCTAAGCAAGATATGAAGGAAACTGCTTTATCATTTTATGATCGCTGCATAAAAATACAAAACGATTTATTTAATAATATTCGTATTAGTAAACCAACTGTTACTATACTATATGCGAAAATGGAAACATACGCTAATCTAACCTTAGTTTCCTAACCGGACTAAATGACCCTCTAGGATGTCAGCTACGGCTACAAAGTTTAAGCAAGATGGAGGACGCCCTGAAACTAATATTTCGAGAAGACACATTGAAAACTAGTAGAATGCAACAAAATAAATTAATGAGACCAGACATTAAACCAATCAAAATTCTCAAAAATTCCCACAAAAAAACTTCTATCCTAACTTCGATAAGCCGAAATTTAACCCCGTATTTTAAAACCATATACCAAAATATAATTCCCAAAACACATCAACATACCGTAACCCAACCATCCCACCTAACAATCCTCCGCAACCAAAAACATCAATCCAAACTAACGTTTGGAACAAAAAACCAAACCAACCAATAAGACGCTATTGGACGCCAATGGATACTAACTCTGGTAACAGAGTACAGAGTAACTGGAGACCCCAATTTTCAAGACCAGGACAAAATTATATTGCCGAAGAGTTAAACTATACCGAAGAACAGGAGGAACAACAACAAGAAGAAGAATATCAAGAATATGATTTTTCGCAATACACTGAATATCAACCCGAAGAAGAACCACAAGAAGAAAACGTAAATTTTCACGTGGACAGCAGTATTAGAGAGAACAAATAATCCTAAATAACATAGACTATAATGCGTTACCATACATTATAGATCCTATTTTAAATATAAAACTATTAATAGACACAGGAAGCAATCGCTCATTAATTAACCCCGAAATTATATATAAATATTTACCTGAAACTATAAGTAACGAGCCTTTTGTTATAAAAACAGCCCATAATACCAGCAAGCACAACGAAGTTGCACGAGTACCATTATTTCCGATTTTTAATTCTCCAGAAGAAACGCTTAAATTATATCTATTCAAATTTAACAAAAAATACGATGGACTACTCGGTATGGAGCTATTAAGAAACTTTAAACTAGACTTTATTAATCATAAATTAAAGACCAAAAATGCGGTAATACCTATTCATTATCCATGTATAACAAAAGCTCAGTTAAACAAAATAGAGATTCGACATAATCACCTTAATGAGGAGGAGAAATTTAATTTACACAAACTACTAAACGATTATGCCGATCTATTTAGAAAAGAAGAAGAGCAACTTAGTTTCACAAATAACATCAAACACAAAATTAAAACTAATAATGACGAACCCATATACACAAAAACTTATAGATATCCTACTATATATTCTATAAATAGATAAACTACTCCACGACAAAATCATTCAACCGTCAAACTCACCGTGGTCATATCCTGTATGGATGGTACCCAAAAAGGATGACGCAAGTGGAAGAAAGAAATTTAGAATGGTTATAGACTACCGTAATCTAAATAACAAAACTATTGATGACAGGTATTTAATACCCAACATCGCCGACATACTTGACAAACTAGGTAAAAGTCAATACTTTACAACATTAGATCTTGATAGTGGGTTTCATCAGATAGAAATGAAGGAATCTGATATTCCTAAAACTGCGTTTAACGTCGAGAATAAGCATTATGAGTTTAGACGTATGCCAGTCGGGTTAAGGAACGCCCCCGCCACTTTTCAAAGAGTGATGGATAACATCCTCAGAGATCTAATGCCCCACACTTGCTTAGTCTATTTAGATAATATACTAATATACTCGACATCCCTACAAGAACACAAGGCAAAACTAAAATTAGTATTGAACAAACTGAGAAGTGCAAATATGAAGGTGCAGATAGACAAATGCGAATTCTTAAAAAAAGAAACTGAATTTTTGGGTCATGTAATAACCCCAGAAGGAGTTAGACCTAACCCAAAAAAAATTGAGGCAATCAGAAAATTTCCTACACCAAAAACAATAACAGAAATAAAGTCATTTCTGGGATTAGTAGGGTATTATAGGAAATTCATAAAAGATTTCGCCAAAATAACAAAGCCTATGACTAGATGTTTAAAAAAAAACGTAGCAATAAAACATGACGAAAAATACATCAAAGCATTCAACACAATGAAGGAAATATTGTGCAATTCCCCTTTGTTACAATACGTCCAATTATGCCCTGGGAGCGATACTTTCGCAAGGACCTATAGGATCCGACAAACCCATCGCATATGCATCGAGGACATTAAACGAGTCGGAACAAAATTATTTCGCAATAGAAAAAGAACTCTTAGCAATCATTTGGGCAACAAAATACTTTAGAGCCTACTTATATAAAAGAAAATTTACCATGGTCACTGACCATAAACCACTTGTGTGGCTGGATTCATTAAAAGACCCAAACATGAAAATGATAAGGTGGAAAACTAAATTGTCTGACTACGACAGTAGTGGTACAAAGCCGTTTCTAGGACAGTTTTAAAGTTGAGTTGGAAATTATTGGTGGTGGGGATGCATTTAGGTCACGATATGCAGAGGGGGCGTGACTATACTTGAAAGAATGTAAAAGGGGGTAAGGGTGGGGGGCATATAGGTCATATGATCTAATGCCATATATAAGCTGTGTTGTGATTGGTTTAGAAGATGATGACGTCATTACAGACTTTATCTTTAGGTACAGTCTCTTTAATATCCTAGGATATGAGTGAGATAGCGATATTAATAATTATGTGTGTGTTGGTATTGGTGTAGAAGATACGCCGTAATTATTACATTCTTCGTCAATTTCCGGAAGCCAATCGTTTATGTTCGTATACTCGATGTAGCTGTGGATGCAGTCGGTATATTCCCACTTATGTATTTTTATGTATGTATGCATATGTAAGGAGATTCTGTTGTTGGAGGTGGTATTTAATATGGAGTGGTAGAGAGGGTAATTTAATGCATAAATGTCATTTAAATAGAGATGATGTTGAGCTGTAATTACAGAGTAATATTTTCTTAGTTCAAGCTAGAGTTTAATAGTATGAACGGATTTAGGAATATTCCAGGCGTAACATGGTTATTGGATTCGGGAGATATACGCGTCGGCATTGACAGTGAAGATAGATATTATGTGCAGGATATAACTGACGATTTTGATATAGATGACTGTAATTCAAAGGATATGACGGATAAAGAAAAGAAGACATATGAGAAAATTATAGAGAGTTATGCTGATGAAATAATAATAGGTCACGAAGAATTTGAAATACAGGAAGAAGATTCTGATGTGGAAATCATAGAATTATTAGACGATGATAATGAAGTTATTGAAATATTAGACTCTGACGATGAAATTGTAGAAGTGTTAGACTCTGATGACGAAATTGTAAAAGTATAACATAGTGATTAATGCATATTTTTTATGTAAAATTATATAAATAAATGAACTTTTAAAAACAATTGTGATTTATATTTTGATTTTGAAACTAAAATATATAAGTTACAATGGATAACGGTTGTAAGATTATTAAGCATATGAGAACAATTATTGAACATTTGAATAGTTCAAATTATTTAAGTATTCAGTGGAAAAAGTGGTCTGATTATAATAAAATAAATATAAAGTTGTTAAATAAGTTATTAAAAAATAATAAAAATACCTATTCAGTTGGATATAAGCGAAGCATTGAAAGCAATATAAGTGTCTTAAAATATTTTCAAACATTGTTAGAAAATAAACAAAAAGTTGGAGGAGGAGGAACTATAAATAGTTTAAAACGTAGTGATCGGATTAAATGGCAGGAAATAAATTCATCATTTAAAGGACGTGTTAGAACAGGAGTGTTAGTTAATTTAAGTCACATTGATCCATTACAATTTTTAAACGATGCATTTTATATGTTTGCATCTAGAATTAAAAATGCTTTAAAAAAATATAGTGCTTTAAAAGTAAACGTAATATTTTGTGGTGAATTTGTTTTACCATCAGCTAAAGAAGAAAAACATATATTTGAATACAAATATTTTAATACTAAAAATAATGAAATTTTTGTATCAACAGTGTTCAGTACAAAATTAGTACAGAACATAAGATATGTCTCTGCTGACATTCCAACATTGTAATGTATTGTTGTCTCTGGTAGAAGTTATACGCATGGCAACAATACGACTATTGCACTGTACGCCACGGGCATATGCCGAGGCAGTCAGTCGTGTTTTGGCTTTTACACTGTCGTAGCATGATTCGCAACCATTTTGTATTATTAGAATTTTGGTTAAAGGTATTTTAATAAAAGTGTAAATTAATTTTATTGTTGAATAATTGAATAAATTATTCAATCTATCTTACTCGCATGGTTTTATTTCGTACAAACAGATTTAAAACATTGGTATAAGAAAAATGTTATTGATGTTGTATTAAAAGATTTAGAAACTTTTCAAGAAAATCAAAGTGGATGGGCTCTATATAAAATAGTGAATATGGTAGTAAATATAAATCACTTTGTTCCATTTTATGGTTCATCATTTATTGACTTACCAGTTGAAATAAAACGAAAAAAGGCTGTAATAAATGTTGTAAATGAGGATGATAAATGTTTTGTATGGGCAGTATTATCTGCACTTTATCCATCAAAAATTCATGACGAGAGAGTATCGTCTTATAAGAAATATATAAATTGTCTTAATTTAAATGGTGTAAAATTTCCAATGACGTTATCACAAGTTTTAAAATTTGAAAAACTAAATAATATATCAATAAATGTGTATATTTTAAAAAAAAGCAAGAAAACATTTGTAACTATTCCTGCATATGTTAGTAAAACATATGAAAGTAAACATATTCATTTATTAATGATTCAAAGTGATTATGAATTTGAAGAAGAAGAAGAAGAAGAGGATGAAGAAGATGTTGTTGAAAGTAATAATGAGGAATGCGACAATAAAATAAAATTTCATTTTTGTTGGATAAAGAATTTATCAAGACTTGTTAGTTATCAACTTTCAAAAACAAATCAAAAAAAATTTATATGTGATCGATGTTTACATTTCTTTAGAGATGAGTGCAAGTTTAAGGAACATTTACCAGACTGTGTTGGATTAGGACTGAGACCAGTTAAACCGATAATGCCAGTTGAAAATTCTAATATACTTGAGTTTAAAAACTTTAAGAGAAAAATTAGAAATGCATGTGTTATTTATGCAGACTTTGAAAGTATATTGGATAGTAATGTGACAAATATTGAAACCAAGGGGGTATATCAAACACATATTGCACATAGCGTTGGATATTATGTAAAATATTCATATGATGACTCTAAATCTTATTATAATAGTTTTCGTGGTGAAGATTGCGTTCAGTGGTTTGTAAATGAATTAAAAGAGATTGCTTATAATGTTGAGGATATAATAAAAAATGTATTACCAATGAAAACATTGACGGCTCAACAAAAGATTGAATATTTAAATGCAATAAATTGTCATATATGTGAAAAACCGTTGCAACAAGACCGTGTTCGAGATCATTGTCATTTAACAGGAAATTATAGAGGACCAGCTCATAATGAATGTAATTTAAATTATAATGAAAGTTGTGTGATTCCAATAATTTTTCACAATTTATCATCTTATGATTCACATTTTATAATAATTGATTTAGCTACTGGAATAAGTGGAAGAACCTCTGTGCTACCAATTAATAAAGAAAAATATATTTCATTTACGAAATATGTGTTTGGAACTAATATTTCATTAAGATTTATTGATTCATATCGATTTATGGCTAGTTCTTTAAATAATTTAGCATCATATTTACCAAATAATAAACTTAAAATTTTAAAATCAGAATTTAACAATTTATGCAATGAAGAATTTACTTTGTTAAGTAAAAAAGGTGTATTTCCTTATGATTATATAAATTCCTGGGAAAAGTAAAATGAGACAGCTTTACCACCTCAGGATAATTTTTTTAATTTATTAAATGATAGTAACTTATCTGATGTAGATTACAAACATGCACAAGATGTATGGAATACATTTCATATTAAAACACTAGGTGAATATTCCGATTTGTACTTAAAAACCGATGTGTTATTACTTTGCGACATATTTGAAAATTTTCGAGATAATTGTTTAGAGACGTACAAATTAGATCCAGTGCATTATGTTTCTGCCCCAGGCTTAGCATGGGATTCTATGTTAAAAATTACAAAAATTAAACTTGAATTGTTTACTGATATAAATATGTGGCTATTTATAGAGAAGGGTATCAGAGGTGGTATAAGTCAATGTTCAAACAGATATGCAGAGGCCAATAACAAATACATGAATGAAAAGTATAAACCTGAATTACCTTCTAAATATTTAATGTATTTGGATGTTAATAACTTATACGGTCATGCAATGTCTCAATTCCTACCTTATGGAAATTTTAAATGGTTAAACAACCAGGAAATATTGGAAATAAGTAATATTATATGCAATTTGTCAGAAACTAGCAATACTGGTTACATTTTAGAAGTAGATTTAACTTATCCTCAAAGTTTACATAATCTCCATAAAGATTTACCGCTTTGTCCTGAGCATTGTATTGCACCAGGAAGTAAACATAAAAAACTTTTAACTACTTTATATGATAAGGAGAAATATATAATTCATTATAGTAATTTAAAGCAATGTATACATTTAGGAATGCAAGTATCAAAAATACATCGAGTTTTAAAATTTAGTCAATCACCGTGGCTAAAAAACTATATCGATTTAAATACAGAAAAAAGAAAAATGGCTACCAATGATTTTGAAAAAAACTTGTATAAATTAATGAATAATAGTGTATTTGGTAAGACAATGGAAAATGTTAGAAAACATCGTGATATAAAATTAAAAACAAAATGGGGTGGTCGATATGGAGTAAAAAGTTTAATAGCACGACCTAATTTTCATAGCCGAACAATTTTTAATAAAAATGTTGTGGCTATTGAACTTTTAAAACCTAATATTACATTTAATAAACCTATATATGTTGGCTTTTCAATATTAGATTTATCTAAAACAGTAATGTATGATTTTCATTACAATTATATGCAAAAAGAATTTTTTAATAATAATTTAAAGTTATTATATATTGATACTGACTCGTTAATATATGAAATTATTACATCAGATATTTATGAAACTATAAAACGCGATATAAGTAAGTTTGATACAAGTGATTATAAAGAAAATAATCAATATAATATTCCCCGTGTAAATAAAAAGGTATTGGGTTTAATGAAGGATGAAAATAACGGTAAAATTATGACTCAATTTATAGGACTAAGATCGAAAATGTATACAATAAAAGTTAATAATAATGATATTATAAAAAAAATAAAAGGAATAAAGACAAGTGTAGTAAAAAACCATATTTCTTTTGAAGATTATGAAAATTGTTTAAGAACTTTAAATGAAAAAAACTGTACTCAAAGAGGAATAGTTTTAAAATTGCATAATGTGTACTCTATTAAGCAAACAAAAATTGCTTTAAGTCCTTTTGATGATAAACGGTGTATTATAAAAAATAGTACCGATACTTTGCCTTGGGGTTTTGATAGTTTTAGTGAGGGCGATTTATTGTTATAAGTATATTTTTAATGTAAAAATAAATACATATTTATAATAACCAATAGTTTTATTTATTTAAAATGTTATACAATATTTTTAGCATCTATCCAACTGTTATGAGATTTATCTAAACCTAACCACTTTACAAAAACTCTTTTTCCTTTTTTCTGTAAAACTTTCTCAACTAGATATATATCTGGATATTTTGTTTTTTGTAGTTCTTGTTCGTAAAACGCGCCTGCAATTGATTGGCCAAGAGAATCATTAAGTAAATATGTGACTGGATTAGTTAGTTGTACTTTTGATATAGTAAATATTTCGGTACCCCAGTTAGGAGTATACCCTTTTGCAAATAATGATTTTGTTTTGCTTAAACGAACATAATCTCCAACTTTATATCGACTTAAACCGACCGTTTTTATTCTATTGTATACATTTCCTAATAATTTTTTTTCATTTTTTATTGATACTTGAGATGGCTTCATATTAATTGTTGAATGATGAGAATTATTATATTTCTTAACAAGTGCATCAATGTTATTAATCCAATTATAGTTGCCTTTTATACTAAAATCTTTCCACATGGCATTTTTTAGAGTTCGATTAAATCTTTCAACAATCGATGCTTTCATATTACTAAATGTACTATAATGGTTTATATCATACGAATCTATAACTTTTTTAAATTCAGTGTTATAAAATTCCTATCCGTTATCTGTTTGTAAGTTTTTCGGAACCTTATTCCTATTTTTTAATAAAATATTTTTAAATGCAACAGTAACGTCTTTTGCAGATTTTGATTTTACTGGAACTGCCCATGCATATTTAGAAAATATATCAATTACTGTGAGTAAATACTTGTAACTTTTGTTTTCTTTTGCATACGGAATCATTTCTACTAAATCAGCTTGCCAAGAATCATTTAGACCTTTTATGATTACATGTCTACGCTTATAGTTTTTAAGTGCAGGTTTATGTAACTCATTAATTATACCTATTTTTGTTTTGCTCATACTTATTATTACACAAAATTTATCAAGAACTAATATCTAAACTATGTTTTGTTTTTAATTCTGTAATTAATGTTGCAAATTTTTTATTTACTTCAATAAAGTTATTAATATAAGCATCATGAATATCTTTCTCTACAGCTTTTAAACGTCTATCTTTAATAATTAAATCATTTTTTGATACTATTTCGTGCCGAGTAATTTTTTTCTTATGTATATGTACTCCAAATTTGTTAATAGTCATGTTACTTACATGAGTAGTTATAAATTAATGAAAAAGAAGGGAATGTGTTTAAGTATTTATATAATAATATTAGCTTCTTTTAATTCTTCAACTATTGAAATAATTTCATTGTCATGTGATGTATTGCCCGCCATTTTTGAACTAATAAGTAGTCGTAATCTTTCAACTAATTCATTTGGGTCATCCCAGTAAATGAAATCCTTTTGATTATTGTTTAAAGTAATAAAGTTTGGTATTAAATTTCTTAAGCCACCTCCTAAACGTTTATTATTTTGTAAACCAACTGATGACGTACGCTGCAAAAGTCTTGATCGAACGTTTTGTAATCTTTCTGAAGAATTTGGTGTTGAAGACGCTGAAGCACTTAATTTTGTTTGAGGAGGAAATAATAATGATATAATTTTTTTGTATTTTATACCTTTGCTAGATTTAATTTTACCATTAGGTAAATATAATGTTCAATGTGCATTAGTATCATTTAAAATTGTTTTGTAGTCCTCTAAATCTTCCTCACTATAAATATTTGCGCTTGGATCTATTTTAAAAAGCAATTCATATAATCCGGGGGATGATTTATATTTTTTATTTCCTATTATTATACCCTCTTTATCAAACGTAACCAGTGTTTTTCCTAATATTAAATTACCGTCTTCTAAATTTATACCAAATATGTGATCAAATATACTAGGATCACCTTCACGCCTATTAAAATCAATTAAATATTGAAAGGCGTATTTATCAACTTGTTTTTTAAGATTTTCTTTAACTTCAGACAGTTTTATAGATGTCTTAAATAAGTTTGGATTATGTACTCTACTATATTCTAAGGGTTCATTTGATTCAAAAACTTCATCATCTAACTGACTAAGTTCCATTGTTGGTTCTTTAGCTAATGTTAAATCATTTTGCTGTTCTAGTATAAATGTAGTGTCTAGGGGTTCTTTTAACATGTTATTTAACTTAGATTTAATTGTTTTTACCTTGAAATCATACGGTTTTGTATCAATATCTTGTTTGATTGGTTGCGCTAATTAAATATTGGAAGTACTTTTATTAGCTAGTATATTTAGTGGTGTAGTTATTGGTTCAAGCTGTTTGTCAAAGTACCTTTGTGCCTCAGATTCTCCTAGTTTTAATGCGAGATACTTTTGTCTTATAGAATCGCTTGATTTAATAATATCGCATGTTAATTTTTTATCTTCATCATTAGTCGTATTACTTATTATTTTACGTTTACTATTCCTTTTTTTAAATCTGGTAGGAGGAGTCTTTATTTTAACCACAGTATATTTTGCACGCTTCTTTGATTTAAACATGGTTACATGTAAACTTTATGCAACTTGAACGTAATGGGAACGTAATTTGAACGTAAATTAAACGTAATGGGAACGTAAATTCAACGTAATGGGAACGTAATTTGAACGTAAATTAAACGTAATGGGAACGTAAATTCAACGTAATGGGAACGTAATTAATGTAATTTGAACGTAATCAATGTTTATTAAGATAATAAATGCATGTTATTATGAAGATGGTTACCTCAACACTGATTATTATTGTAAAGGTTACTTGGTTATATCTAAAAACATATCAAATCCTTTTCTGTATCGCCCTTTATTTAAGTCACTATTTTTATCTATTACCATAAAGGAATATTTATTTGAATCCCAACATAAATTACAAACTTGTTTAAACTCTAGAAAACTTGGAAAGTAAAACTTAACATGATCATCATATATATGCTTTAAACTTAAGTCATCTTGCTTGAATAATATAATAAAATTAGTATTATCCCGTATTAATTGCTTTGGAATTTTGCTGTAAGTCTGACATAAATAGAAAGAGTCTATCAAATTATGACGGCCCATGCTAAAAAAATTTCGAATATTATTTTGTTTATCGCAAGCAACATCATCAAATATGAATATAGAATTTGGGCTAGCATCTTCAGGTCTAATAATCTCTTCATTGTCAGTGTATGTATAGTATCCCATACCATTAATATTCTTCATAATTTGTTGTAATATTTTATATTTTGGTTGATATAAAGATTTTGAATAAATGTATATATTTTTAAATCGCAACCCATTTGGATGTTCAATTAGATTAAACATAACATTAGTTTTTCCACAGTTTGAAGGTCCACAAATAATGCATCTAATGTCGTTTGGTAAAAGTGATCCATGTTTTGAATTATTAGTGTAATTATTACTTTGATTATCTACATTCTTTACAGAAAGAGTTTGTTTTTGCTTTACAAACTTCATTGTTTAACCAGGCATGTGTTATAAACTAATGGAATACATTTTAAATGTTTAATCTTTATATATGAAAATATTATAAAGTATAAAATTGGATGATAGCACATACTTTGGTCAGTATGATAAAAGTAATAAACTAATAGAATACATTTTAAATGTTTAATCTTTATATATGAAAATATTATAAAGTATAAAACTGGATGATAGCACATACTTTGGTCAGTATGATAAAAGTAAAGAAAGGTGATGGTCTTATTGATAAACTAATCAATAAATTACCTTTTGAGTTGCACTTGCCTGGATACAACTATTGCGGTCCTGGAACACGTTTAATAGAACGTTTAAACCGAGGAGATCAAGCAGTTAATGCATTGGACTTAGCTTGCAAAGAACATGACATTGCATATCACCGCTATAAAGATTTAAGTAAAAGACACGTAGCTGATAAAATACTGATTGAGAAAGCTTGGAAGCAATATTTTTCTAAAGATTCAAAGTTAAGTGAACGTTTAGCATCATTACTTGTTGCTAATATCATGAATATAAAAACCAAACTTGGAATGGGGTTGAAACGAAATAAAAAAATTAAAAAGGAAAAAATAAAGGGTAGCGGAAAGGTCAAGCATAGTATGGCAGCATTAAAGAAAGCTATTCTTAATGCTCGTGGTGCGCTAATAAATACTTTAATTAACCCTGATAATCCTAAGAGTGTGTCAAAAGCTATTAAAATTGCATCACAAGCCGCAAAACAATCAATTAATAAAAAGTCAAAATTTAAAGTTAATAAACTAAGAATAATTCCTATACCAAAAGTAGGTGGTTTTCTACCATTTCTAATTCCATTATTTGCGGGATTATCAGCACTAGGTGGATTGGCAGGTGGTGTTGCAAAAGCAATTTGGAGGGGTATTCATGAGAAATGATTTGCCTAAAAAAATGTATATAAATGAAAGTGGTATAATAAATTTAGATGATAAAACATCAGTAGGAACACATTGGGTAGCTTACATAAAAAGAAATAAAAATATTTTATATTTTGATAGTTTTGGTAACCTTCAACCTCCAATAGAAGCAATTGAATACTTTAAAAATAATACTATTCAATATAACTATGATAGATTTCAAAAATTTAATACTGTAAATTGTGGACATTTATGCTTACACTTTTTGTATTCAAATTCTTATATTTATAATAAATAATATATTGCTATAAATACCTAAATAAATAATAAATTGCTATAAATAGAGTTTTATTTTTAATTTGTTATTACTATAACTAAGCTTATCGTGAAAGGATTTTTAAATTAAAAATAATGTCTATGACATTTACAATTATTGGAAATAAATCCGTATTAAGCGCCGATATTTTCCCTCCTATAGATTTGTACGATGAACAGTTTGAATTGGGAATAGTCGACTTTCAGACATTTAATTCAATACCAAACATTGACGACACTAACAATAAATGTTATTATGGAGATGGTAAAGTTATTTCAATACCAGTGGGTTCATATGAAATGGAAGATATTCAGGAATATTTAAGGTTAGGCATTGGTGATCCTAGAGTAATAAAACACAACAGCGAATTTAAGGACAAAGCTGATAAGCAAATAAAAGAAGTATTTTTAAATTTAACTGCAAATACAAATACCCTTCAAAGTGAGATAATATGTACTGAATAAATAGATTTTTCGAAAGAAAATTGTATTGGTTCATTACTAGGATTTAATAAGCAAGTATTAGAACCTAATAAATTACATGTATCTAACTTACCGGTAAACATTATTAAAGTAAATAACATACGTATTGAATGTAATATTACATCCGGTTCCTATCTAAACGGACGTTTAGTACACACAATTCATGAGTTTTCACCTGGTGTTCCACCAGGATATAAGATAATAGAAATTCCAAAGCAAATCATTTATCTTCCAATCGTTGTACAGAAAATAGATAATATTTCTATAAAAATTGTTAATGAAGAAGGTGAACTTATCAATTTTAGAAAAGAAAAAATTTCCTGCAGATTGCACATACGAAAGATTCAATAATGGGTATATGTCATAATTTAAAAACAATATATAATTCGTCGTTTAATCAAACTCAGCGTAGTCCAACCAAGCCTTTTAAGAGGATAACATTAAAAAATAAACAGTTTCTTAAGTCGTTAGGATTTAAAATAAATACTCTACAATGACCGCTCATATGCTTAATATTGAAGATAAAATTCTCTTTGACGAATCATTAAGCCAATATGAAATACATTCATACAGTCCATATAACACAACCAGCTATGAATATAATGACGAAATTCGTATACCAATAAATCAACATAATGTATATACATTACCCTCGGAATCTTACTTATACATTGAAGGTAAAACAAAAGACACTTCAAAATCTACACCTGTTTTCATATTAAATAGTATTTTATACCTATTTGAAAGTATAAAATATGAAATAAATTCGGTTGAAATTGATTCAAATAAAAATCCTGGTATAACCACTACAATGAAAGGATATGTTTCATATAATAACAATGAGTTGCAACTTGAAAACTTGGGGTGGCGTGATACAAGTAACAATTTATTAGATAATAAGGGAAATTTTAGTGTTTGTATTCCTCTTAAAACAATATTTGGGTTCGGTGAAGACTTTAAAAAAATTATATTACCAGTAAAGCATGAATTAATATTAATTCGATCAAAAAACGATAATAACGCACTTTGGATAGCAGCAGCTAAAGATGTATTACCAAAAGTAGTCATTGACAAAATACAATGGCGTATGCCTCATATAAATGTATCAGACAAAAAGAAATTAGAATTATTACAAACAATAGAACTCGATAAATCATTGTATATTGGCTTTCGAAGTTGGGACTTGTACGAATATCCAGCGTTGCCACGCACGACAAATCAATCTTGGTCTATTAAAACATCTACAGCACTTGAAAAGCCACGTTATGTTATATTAGGGTTACAAAGAGAAGGTAAAGACGATATTACAAAGGATATGAGTAAATTTCACACTTGTACCTTAAGAAACGTAGAACTATACTTAAATTCTGATGTGTACCCCTATGATAATCTTAATCTTGATTATGACAATAATAAGTATGCAATAGCATATGAAATGTATGCTAATTTCCAAAAATCATACTATGAAAAAGAGCCGAATCCCTTTTTAAATTTAAAGAATTTTAAAGAAAATGCACCTTTAATAGTAATAGATTGTTCAAAACAGAAAGAATTTCTAAAACCTGCTCCAGTTGATATAAGGCTTGAATTAGAAACATCTGAAAATATTGTAGACTACGTTCATACTTATTGTTTAATATTACATGACCGGATTGTTGAGTATAAACCATTATCTGGAATTGTTAATAAAATTACATAACCATTATAAATAACGATTAATATCTTTAAAGTCATTAAAGAGTAACCATCTCATAACCAAATAATGGATTATAAATTTTTAAATAATCATGAACAAGTTTGAAAACGATTTCAAAAGTTGGAGCTGTTCTAAAAAAATACAAAGAAAGTGAGTGTTTACTAGAAAATCTTACGGACGATGAGTTGCATTTACTACCAATAGAGTTCTTTTTGCATTATATAATGTTTTTTACCGATATTGAACAAAACTGGAACCGGCTTTCAATACATTTAAAAGAAAATCAAAATATACAAGGACGTCGATTATGCTACAAACATTATAACAAAGGAAACATACAAAGAGATGGACCTCCATATCAAATAAGAAACTGTTGTGATTGTAATTTTAATTTATATTATGATTCTAATGGAAATAGTTATACCCTAATAAATAAATAAATAAATAAAAGAATTATATACATTTTAAATTTTTATATATTATAAATGATGGAATTACAATATTTTTGATATTTCATCCAATATATAAGACATATTTGATAATATTATCATTCTTAATAATATATCATCATAATTTATTTCTTGACATTCATGAAATAAAAATTCAGTTAAAACCTCTTTGGAAACACCAATATTTTTATTACTTAAATATATTACGATATTATTTAAAAATAGATTATATATATTTAATAAGTTAATCTGCATGCAAGAAAAATGAGTAATACTAAAGTTAATATAATAATTTAAAGACATGATATGTATTAAATCAAAAATATTTAAAAACACGGATATATAAGTTTTACAATTTGAAATAATTGCAATACTATTTGGATTAAATATATTTATTTTATAATTTGATCCTATTAGAACATTGGATGATATAAACAATTGTCCATTAAACATATTAATCAATTGCTGTATGTGCTCTATAAGTTCAAAATAATCACCTAAACTGAATTTTAGCCCAAAATTGTATTTATTGTAAATATAAATTTCTGGTTCAAACTGATTAGTACAATTTAATCCTATTTTGATTGAATACATATCTTCCTTTAATAATATAGGTACTTCATTAAATAAAAATGGAACTGCTGTTAATTTAGTAGAAGTCAAATTTGTGTTAATAGGTTCAAAATTTTTAAAATCCTCCTTATTGTTTACAGAAGTTAACATTTCTGATATATTCTGTATCTCAATATCTGCATTTAATGATTCAGTTAATAAAAAATCTTCGTCAAAAAGCGAAGGGTCAATATCTAAATTTAATAGCTCGCTATCATCAAATATAGGAGTCAAATTTGTATTAAAATCCTCCTCATTGTTTAAAGAAGTTGTAATTTCAGACATATTCTGTATCTCAATATCTAAATTTAATAGCTCACTATCATCAATATGAATATTTTTTACAAATAATAAATCTTTCAAATCAAAAATCGATTCCATTTTTTGATAAGTTATATATATTCTTGAGCGTTATTGTATAATTTAATTTTAAAAAAGTCTATGCACAAAATTTTTATTTCTTGTTCCAACAGTTCCAAGTTTATTTTTGATGATATATGGCTAAAATTATTATTATTTAAATCAATATGGTTATTTATATTATTTTTAATAAAACACTCATAAAAATTAATATTGTGATTTTTATAATTTATACTTTGAGTATTCTTTAACACATTAAACAAATTATTTTGAACTTGATATTAAGATTTATCCACTAATTTAGAACACAAATTATAATTTTTTAATGTCACTGTTATACAATGAGATATATTAAGCAAGTTGTCCCAAGATTCTTTCTGTAAATAAACAGAAGATGATTTAAGTTTTTGTTCATTCAAATATTGCTGTTGACATTGTATATTTTCTTCAAGAACCATAGTTGACTTTTCATAGAAAGTTTGAAAATGTATTGTGTAATTTGATAAGGTTATGTGAGGCTGATCTAAATATTCACTTCCTTCAAAATAATTGGAAATGTTGTTTTTATTATTTAACAGGGTATTCCAATCCTGCTCTGATATAATAACGCCATTTCCATTAACCTTTTCTATTTTCAAAATGGCTTCACATAAATTATTTACTTTAATTCCAACTAATGCTTGTTTTGATTTACTGTTATTTAAATAATATAATGATTTTAATAAATATATAGAATCATCATATATTATTTTAGAATCGGATTCATCACTATCAAAACTTAACTTTTTATTTTTATTAAACATTGGATATGGTTTGTAACGATAAGCCATTATTATAAAATGTTTAGTTAAACTTGTTAAAATATTTATTTGTAACTGAAGAAAATATAAAATATCTACAGCTTATATACTATAATCCCCTCCCTATACTATATTTATTAAAATTAAAACTTATTTCAAAACCCAACCTTAAATGCATTACTTTTCAAAGTTATTATCACTTTTTATGGTATTGCTCTGGTTCAGGAATCGAACCCGAAAACACAGTTGTCTAGCATCAAGTATCAACGATTTTTACTCTGCGCTATCAACCTTACTCATTATCACTAACTTCTAATTCTTCGTCTACCATTATCCATACTAAGGAATCCATACTTCCGTAGCCGGAATCTGATACTCCAAGCTTAAAAAATAGACCGTTCCTAAAATCTCTATAAAAAGTACTTTTGTGTGTAACGTATCGGTCATATATTGAAACTCATCAAACCTATTAAAATCCAACATTAAATGAGACTCTAATCCACAATTTAATTTCAAATCTATACATAGACTAAACTCATTTGCAATATGTAGTACATGTAAATAAATTACATCAACATTATCAATTAATACAGTTAGTACTAATTCAGAACACCCTATAAATGACTGAAAATTTATATTAATATTTATTAACTTGGGTAAAATAAAAATATTATCTCCTTCATTCAATTCAAATAATAAGCGGGGACTATAACTTCTAATATACATTATACCAGAGATGGAAATTTAAATATATATATAAAATGAAAGTAACATATATAACTGGCTTAGAAATCAAACCTAAAGGTATCCAAATATAAAATTTCTTTTTCTTCTTCTTCTAATGAAGATAATGATTTAGAATAATTTTGTTTTTTTTCACTTTCAAAATAATCAAATTTATCAGGTTCCAGTTCTATATGTAACTGATACTTTTCAATTGCATTTAATTTCTCTAATTTGGAATAAAAAATTTCATTAAACTTTTGTAGCATATATAAATATTTAACTAAATTAAAATTTATAACTTTATTACCAAAATCAAATAAACGTATTTTTTGATATATATATGCGTTATAAAAATCATCAAAATAGCCCGTTCTTAATGCTCTTAGAATATTTTTAAAATTGTCATGTTTCCAATCTGATTTTATATTATATTTAAATTCAAATTCTTTCCTTAATTTTAATTCTAATTTTGCTACCTCACTTATTTTATAACCTAATTTTTCAAATTCATAAAATTTCCTTATAAGGTGGTAGTTCTTACAATCAATCGCACGCTCTTTCATATGAAGATTGCATAACTATAAATAAATATTATGTAAATAAATAAGGATTTGAAATACTAAAGCAAAAGAAGTAGAACTTACTTGTACTCCAGGATGAACTATGGTTGGACAGGTATAATCCAATGTATCTTTGGAATACAGATATGCACAGCAATATTCTGTTGACATTTAAAACTGTTATTATTATAACTAAATTAATATTATCTAAAAAGTATTAAAAATTAACTTACCTAACTGTTTGCTCATAAGTATGAAAGTCTTAACGGGTTCAAACGGTAAAAACTCAAGATTAGGTTGAAACTGCTATAGACACCTGTAAATATTTGAAAACTACTATTAAATTTATTGTAAACATACAAAATCTTATACAAAATTTACTTACCACATAATTATCCACTTCCAAACTGAAATTATTGATAAAATTTTTTTTTTAAAATAGCACTAAATAGCCACTAAATTATTTAAAAACACAAGTTATTTAAAAAGAACTAACTCAGAACAAGACTTTGGAAGACAATTTAATAAACAAACTGCACAATACTTAATGTAACACAATCATATTCTTAGACTTATATATAAATTATAATATAAAAATTTAACAGGGTAGCCCTTTACTTATTTAATACTATAATATATTTACCATCAGACTATCAATTCTTAATTCTATCATCCCCGCGCATTCAAAATAAATAAAATTCTCGGGGCCCCCGACCCTTCGAGCAGTTTTATTTTAAAAAGTTTGTTTCAACTTAAGTTAGAGCTTTTGGTTTAGCTAATTGTGATTCTACTATTATCCACAACCTATATAGCCTCATACATATGGATCAAACCGCTACCTAATAAATTTGTATAATAAAATATCCTCCTACTATTTTAACAGTTACTGTGGTGTTATAACCTCATATATGTAAAACAACACCATTGTCTGACTTATAAGACTTTATGATTATTACAACACATAAAAAAAATAACTGTATGCTTTGAGAATCATCAATGATATAATGTACGTATATTATAACTTTTAGTATACTTAAATAAATAATCTAATACAACAATACCCAATCCGGCCCTACATTTAACTAAAACATGAAATGTATAACAAAAAAAATTTGTCTACGTTTGGAAAATATTGTTTTTTTTTTCTGGTGAATTCGTCGCTTGTATTCAACACGTTCTCACACAGTTTTAACACATGTGCTTCAAGTTGCGTTCCCATTACGTTCAAGTTACATTCGAACTAATGCGCTTGCGTCCAAAGTTTCTCACACAGTTTTAACACATGTGCTGTTTGCAAATTTCTGGTGAATTCGAAGGAATGCGCTATAAATACACTGTTATAAATAATTTAACACTGTTATTGTAATAGTTATTGTTATAATCTATGTTTAACAATCCTAAAGAATATATATCACAAATTATAATATAACCTTTCATATTATACCCCACCATGTGTAATATAACGTCATTATAACATATAACTACTACAACGTCATAATCTTATAACCAATAACAAATCAAACATAAGAATTAATATCGGTATCTCACTCTTTACCACTATTGCTTTTTAACTCATATCCTAGGATATTAAAGAGACTGTACCTAGAGATAAAGTCTGTACTGACGTCATCATCTTCTAAACCAATCACAACACAGCTTATACATGGCATTAGATCATATGAGCTATATTCCTCCCACCCTTACCCCCTTTTACATTCTTTCAAGTATAGTCACGCCCCCTCTGCATATCGTGACCTAAATGCATCCCCACCACCAATAATTTCCAACTAAACTTCAAAACTGTCCTAGAAACGGCTTTGTACCACTACTTACGACTATACTGTAGAATACAAAAAGGGAAAGAAAAATACGAATGCAGACGCACTGAGTAGAATCAAAATAAATGCACTTGAAAATGGGGATTTTGACAGTCTATTTAACAATCCGGAAGTTATAACAGCTCTAGACGACTTCATGACGGCAGCGGATGCGCTAGATAACGATAGCTCTAGCCTGTACAATAACCCTGACGATACGGAGAGAAGTGAAGTAAACACACCAGCTTTAGAACCCTTACCGGAAATAGTAGCAAATAAAAGACCTAACTCAATAACATAGCACCCTCCTGTGATCCAAATACCAAGTGAGGAAAGCTCAGAAGATTCAAACACCATGCATTCAAAAGATGATTCAACACCAGGCATTACGATTAGCGAGGACCCATTAGAAACTAAAAGAAACCAAATAATAATTATCTCTGAACTAAAATCACTAAAATCGACGGTAAAGAACAAATTAAATTAAGTATTCAAGGAAATCAAGAAAAACACGACTTATTAATATTCACACTAACCAAACAAAATCCAAATAAAACCTATTATATGCATTGTGATGATAATATATACAAAATTTATAATGATCTAAAAATTAATACCTTCGATAAATACAAGCTAATACGTTGTATAAAGAGAGTTAGCATTGAAACGGATCCCGACGATCAAAAATACATAATTCAACAATATTATTAGGGAAAAACTCAGCACCGAGGAATAGATGCAACGTATAAATTAATTTGCGAAAGATATACGTGGTCTAGTCTACGAAAGGATGTTGAAAATTTCATCAATAACTGCAGCACATGTAAACAGTGCAAATATAACAGAAAACCAATTAGAGCACCGCTAAATAATACCGAAATACCTGAGAGACCTTTTGAGAAATTACATATAGATACGTTTGGTATAGACAATACCCAATTTCTTACTATATTAGATGTATTTTCAAAATACACACAGACATACAAAATCACCAATAGGTCATCTACAGAAATTGCCGATAAACTAATAACGTATTTCTCACACCACGGCATACCTAATCATATTACGATGAATGGAGCAACTGAATTCTCAAATAATCTCATCAAAGAATTACTCGAATTACATAAAATTGAAATTCATATAACAACACCATACAGACACGAAAGTAATTCTCCAATAGAACGAGCACATTTCACGATACTAGAACTATACCGTATAGTGAAACATAAGCATGATCTTACACCCGAAACAATCATGAAATATGCTATTATAGGATATAAAAAAACCCCACATTCCAGTACAACATACAAACCTTTTGAAATAATAAATGGACACTTACAAGCCAAGTCAGTATTGCTTATGGATTATGACAAAACACTCATGGACTTATACACCCAAAATCATATAATTAAAATCTCAACCCTATACTCAAAAATTAAAGAAATAAATGCAAATCGTAAAGAACAGGTTATTAATAAGAGAAATGCTACCGTTAAAGACCCAAACGTAAAACAAGGAGATATCGTATACCTCAACACTAAATCAAAACAGGGCAAAAGCCTAATAAAGAACACAGGACCCTTTAAAGTACAAGAAGTATCCGATACTTATATAGCTAAAATAGAAGATTTAAAAAATAAAAAATTAAGAGAAACACATGTAGATAACCTAGTGAAAACCAAAATGAAAAACCCAACTTCAAACGAACTTAACGAAGAAGGAAGTAATGTACTATTCGAATGCACTACACTACCTGTAGATAACATAGAAAAAACCAGAATGAAAAACCCAACTCCAAACGAGTTTAATGACAAAAAAATTAACGTCCTATTCAAACGCACTACGCTACCTGTCGATAAATCTAAGACAGATTATATTCTACACCTAGTTCACGACAAATTTAACCCCAGAGACGAAAAACCAAGATACTACAACGGATTCGCAAAGTTAATAGCAAAAGACACACCCAATTTCGTATACATATTAAATAAAGCTAAAAGAACTAATAACCTCGTAGAGGCAAAACATTTGGACACACAATAAATCTTGTCTGCAATCAACAAAACTGCCTTGACAAGCTTGCCGAATTTCTAGAAAAATTTGAAAATTCACCAACCGAATTAATAATACGAATGCCCCCTATAGCACAAGGATTTTTTAACAGAACAAAAGAAGTATTTAAACGACATGGGCCTACAAAGCACAAATACATCATGCACTCAAATCCCGAAATACAAATGAATTATTTATTTATTAATTAATCATAAATAAATATATTAAAACACGATCAAGTACTAAGAAATCCTGATTGTTGCAGGATCATCACCGCAATCAACACCAGTGATATTTTTTTTTTTTTTATTTATTTAGGCTTTGGCTTATTCAGCCTTCTTGCCATTGAATTTTATTTGTAAAATTATATAAAAAATTTACATATAAATTATAACCAGCGATATTAATGAATGCCGAATTATTAAAATCACTGATAACCCAGGATTATATCCTGTGCAACTAGGAACAGCACAAAATATCAAGGAATATTGGACTTTAGTCAAGAAAATAGATTTGGACCCCGTAATAAAATATTATAACCACGTACACCTGACTAGAGAAGATATTAAAATTAAATTAGAAAAAAAGAAATTTACAACCTATGGGCACAGCACTGCTGTAATGGACATCCTGGATATGGAAATAAGTAGAAAATTTAAACAAATTCTCCCAACTCGAAGAGAAAAAAGAGGCTCATAGATGGCTTAAGTACTGTTTGGAAAGCAATCGGTGGAAACCTAGACGCTAACAACGGCGAGCGTATAAATTTAGCCCTGGAGACACTTGATAATAAACAAGAAACTCTAAATAAAGCTATATCTAAACAAATAAAATTAACGAACGATATACTCGATCATATTAAATCGGCCCTACACACTATTGATTCTAATCAAGAAGAACTAAATAAACGTACTAAATTCCTAATGAACGATATCGATAAACTCCAACACCAAGTATTTAACATCTTTATAACAGAATCGATCGGACTTGTCAGTCAACCAATGCAATTACTTTTGCACCTACTAAGAACCATTGAAACTGATATAACATTCGCTAAACTAAACACGCTTAGTGGTTCAATCGTAGAACCTGATCACCTATTTGCAGAATTACAAGCAATAAAGGAACATGTTGATACAACCAAACATATCAAACTGCCTTACGATATTACATCAGAGAACATTCAACAATATGAAACTATTAGCAAAGTCAAAGCATACACCAATAAAAACCTAATCGTTTTTGTAATAAATATACCACTAGTAAACCCTAATATATTTACGTATTAAAAACTATATTCAATCCCCTTACCTTATAACAATAAATTCCAAATGATTATTCCCAGAACCCAATACACCATTGTGAATGAGTATAAACAATTAGATTTTATTGCACCCTGCAAAGAAATATATAACAATCAATTCCTATGCAAGCTTAGCGAACCACTCAACATCGAGGAAACCACCTGCGAGATAGAACTAATTCAAGACCAGCCAACCAGCAAATGTCAACCCTTAGTGATTTCTCTAACCGGCATCAAGATCCACAACATCGAATTCAACACCTGGATGTTAATCACAAATGACGAAACCAGTGGCACCTTAACATGCAGGAGTCAACGTGACACACGTCTACAAGGAACATATATAATACACCTTGCACGAGATTGTCAATTTTCTGTTTCAGATAATACTCTTCAGTACATATATATAGAAGAGAAAGGCGAAGCTTTCAACACCATTGCCCTGCCAAATATACCAGAGATCCAAAACAAACACCTAAACATCTCTACCGTGACCAACCTAAAACACCTGAACCTGGGCAACGTAGACAAGCTACAGACCACCCTATCCCTACTACCTGAAGACTTCGATGACAGAAGAATCTCACACCATGTTCACATAATTAATTATACATTATTACCTATATTATTCATAATAATTACTATTGTAGTATATAAGTTAATCAAATATTTTAGAAAAATAAAAATAATAAAAAATGAAAATGCACAAGAAATAAATAGCAAAAATATTGAAGAGTTGCAAAAACCTTTTGCTACATTAGAAGCATAAGATTTTATCTTAGAGGGGAGGTGTTATAACTCACATTCCATACGACCACAAACTATCAATGTCTCTTCAGTATCTTTGCTGACCATGCACTTTAGAGATAATAAAATAGTATATAAACAATATGTTAATCTTAATCTAGTTAGTTCAAGTTCATGTATAATCTGCATCGCGCAGATAGTAATTGGCTGGCTCACCATTTGAGACTAGGCATAAGCTGCATCGCGCAGTGATTATTAGCTCAAATAAATATTATTTAAGTAAAACTAAAATAAATTGTTTTTTTTATTAAAGTCTAAATTACTCAAACTTTAATTATATTTACAACTTTTAACTATTACAATTTTTAATAAACATTTTTCGTACAATAATATTTTTAAAAAATATCCTATATTATAATGTCCGAGGTGTATGTTTGTTTTCTTATATGTTTATATGTTTACGCGATTCGTATGGTAGCTCGAAAACGGCTCCATGGAAGTTTTTAAAAACTTCCTATTTCGTAGAGAAAAAAATTCTAAGACTTTTGGCGTCCCCGGATTTTTCCCTGAATTTCCTGGAAACCCGTAATTTTGGAAAAACTGGAAAAAAGTGATCCCTTCTTTGCTGTATTACTTTTAATTCGTAAAAGATAGAAAGTTGAAATTTTGCATGTGTATTAAATTATTCAATGCTGACATTTCTCAAAAATTAGAAATTCAAAAATTGAAAAAGGGGGGGTTAAACAAATTCGGGGGCCCGGTAGGGAACTTTGGAGAAAATTCATTTTCTGGATTCTAGAATAATTAAGTATATTATTAAAAAAAAAAAAATTCAAAATTTCAAAATTTTATTGGGGGGCACGGGGGCAGTATTTGCTGAGAGTAAAAATTGTGCTAGAAAGTTGAAGTTTTGTATATAGGCTAATCTTGGTAACTTATTTACGATTCGAAAAAAAAATCCCAAATTTTGAAAAAAAGTTGGTCAAATAACGCATAAATTGAAAATATTTTTTATTTTGATAAAAAAAATATATATTTTTAGTCAATTTATACGTGTTCAAGTTTATTTATTATTTCAATTTAAAAATAGAATTAAATATGAAATGTAATTATGAATTATTTTATTGGATTCAAATCATACACGACAAAAGGACGTCGCATTGCGACGGTGGTAAACTCTAGGGATCATATTATTCTTATATGTTTGGTAGTAAATTTTGTATGGTAGCTCGAAAACGGCTCCAGGGAAGTTTTTGAAAATTTCCAATTTTGTAGAGAAAAAAAATCTAAGACTTTTGGCGTCCCCGGATTTTCTCCTGAATTTCCTGGAAACCCGTAATTTTTTAAAAACTGGAAAAAAATTGGCAATTTATATGAAAAATTATTTGTTGTTATATGTAAAATAATATAGAACGAGTTTTATATTTTAATTTAAAAATGGAACGAAAATTTGAAAAGAAATTACGAATTATTAAATAGAATTTAAATTAAATATGGAAAAAGAGAGTTACGCTCTAAAAATTTAAGAAAATGACAGATCACTTGACGTCATTCCTTTCTAACCTTCTTCCCAACTATTATTTGACAACCTTTCTCATCGCGATAAAACAAGAGAAGTGCAAAAGAGATACAGAACTAAACGTCACAGCAATAGCAACTGTTGTAGCAATTCATCAAGTTTTCATAAAATGTCGTGATATAAAACTAAAGTTATTGCCATTATCAACTACTAGGTAAACAACCAAATATTACGCACTAAAATATAATTCAAACGTTAAATGGATTATATTGGTCATTTTTTGGATATTCAATAAAATAAAAACGTAAATATAATAATCAATATTTCAATAAAAACTTAAAAAATTGACCCCTAAATTGCCCTAAAATCTCCTAATATATATTTCATATATATATATAGCTCATATATTTTTTATATAAATAAGAAATAATATTGGTTCTGATTGCAATATACAATTTTTGCATTACCATAGATATCTTTTATGAAACAAATATTATTATGTATTACAGGCTAACATTTAGAACCAGTCTGAAATGCTATTGTATCGTAACGATTTTAACATTTATATTTATTTTTTTTGAGTTGGTATATATATATATTTAATTTCTTCCGAAGCGAAGAATGCCGCTTTGAAATTCTGATGCCGGGTTCACATATGCGTGATAGTGTATGAAATTAAAGTGAATATAAGTATATGAACCATGAAAGTTTTTGCTACTATGACGAAAATATTTATTTTCGTTTACGAATACAGAACGTTATCCCTGTGAGCACGAATATTTTCACTGTGAGCAATATATACGTAAGCAGTATATTCTCTTTACCCATTAGTATTTGAACATGTGTGAACTCGGCACGAAGAATGTTCTAGAATAAATATTACAGTTTCCTTTTTCATTTTTATATTGGCTGCTTTGAAAAATTTAAAAGAACTGTTACAACCAAACGATTCATCGACTGTATTCATGGTCGCTTTAGGCGCCAATTTTGGAATAGTGAACTAAAATGCTCGGCGTCTCAACATTTGAAGGGAATGAAGGGTGAAGGAAGTGCACTGAGCTAAAGTTCAGTGCAGTTCAGTGATACCACATATTAAAATGTAATATTTTTTACTATTATTAAAATTTTAAAAACACATTTATATTGAATGAAAATAATTACATATATCTACTGATAATAAAAATGTAACAAATAGTATTGAAAAAGAAATAATAAACTCAAATATATTTCTACCAACAGAAATTGTAAAAGTAAAAAATATTATGTTTTAATATGTGGTATCACTGAACTGCACTGAACTTTAGCTCAGATAGTACCCCCTGCTGAGTGATTACTATGACATGAGTTCTTAACGTCTGCAAAGTCAATATATTGATCGTTGTTTGATTTATATCAAATTATAAATATAAGAATTTCTGTTGTTAAGTGTTGAATAATAACTTATTTGTGCATTAAAACTACTTTTGATATATAAGGTAAGCTTTTTACTAATTTAATCTAATACATTTATTTATTTATATTTATATGTTGTTACATTTATAGGTATGTTGTATACAAAAATACTATTATGTATTCTGCAAAATGTTGAAGTTTTTCGATGAAGTAGCTACATATGACTATTATAAATTATCTGTTTACTATATCTAAAAAATTGTGAAATAGATGAAAATATCAGTGTATTAACTGTTACTTTGTTTTGGTTATGTCTTGACAACAATATATTTAGCAAGATTTTTTGCTTTACTTAGTACTGTCATTACATAATTAAAACGATTTGTATACTTTTGTTATAGTAGCAGAAGAAAAATTATTTATGTTACATTGTGTCCCGTACTTAAAGTTTTTGAATATGTTTTGAAGTTTATATTTCGAACAAAACTTTCAAGTTTTTCCCATTATCGGCCATCCTCGGAATCAGCACGTAAAAAAAATGACTACCAAAACTGTTTTTATGCAATATCTTCTGAATCTTATTATCAATCTGAAAGACGAGTAAATGATGTTTATCAAATAGGTAATTACTATTTGCTGTATTAAAACCGTTTTTAGCGCCTGCGGATGTCTGATGCTGCTAAAAACTTAGAATCTTTATTACGAATTAATATTATTTGTAGTAATTTACCGATATTTATAACTTATGTGATATCCTATTTAATCTAACGTTCGGCCAAATTTGTTTTTTTGTATATTATACTTTATTTGTTTTCAGATTACCGAATTATTAGTGTTGTACTTAGTATAATACTTATGTTCTAATTGAGAAAGACGACATCGATTGTCAACACTGGTTTGTTCTTTTCATTTATTAATACATATTTTAAAAATTTCTTTATGTAACCTTAAATTTCTGCCATAAGTACTCTTAGTTATTTAGTATATACTATAAGTAGTATTAGTTATTTATCTTTGTTATACATTATCGTATTGATTTTTTCATTTTAGAGGTCTGCAAATCTCTGCATTGGTTACATATTTATATAATATACAGCTATATATTACAATATACTGGAGTATTCCTCTGTGGCATATGTTACATCACAGAGATCTTCTAAGGAGCTAAGTATATTTATCTATACAAATATTTATATTAATATGAATTATTAATCAAAATTGCAATTTCTTTTTTATGCTTTACACCTATTTATAATAATAGTTTAGGTAATACTTTCATTTTTATTTTATAATATATATAGCTTATTTATTTACTTCTACTAGAACATGTCTAAATCATTATTTGGCTGTGGTAGGAAAAAACGGATTTCGTCTGATCATATTAAGATTTTAAGGTCCAATTCAAATAAATTAAAAAAGCCAATATCAATTGTTAGAGGTACTTTTAATCAATTTGACAAAAGATTTAGTAAAACGACACGTGGTCTACAATGTAGTAGTTGCAGTGTTGCTGCAATATGTGTTAACGAAACTACGCCGTTAAATACATGGAATTCAGATACATTAGATTCTATTTTAATACTTGGGGATCAGTGTTACTTAGACAATTCTTTAGGAAACGAACACCGTTTCTTATTACCTGATAAAGTCAAGAAAAACATCTCCTTAAAAGAAAACACATACGTCGTATATTATGATAACACAAAAACCCACTGGGGCGACATTAGAAATGTAAATACAGGAATAAGAGAGCTAACCATTTCCTTTTTAAAGTCATTTTTTGATACATATAAAAATGGATTATTTACAGTTAGTGATCAGACCTTTGTCATCTTTAAAGAATCTGATTTATTTTGGGTATTTGATTCACATCCAAGAGGTATTAAGGGACAATTGTTTGTGAGAGAGATGGAAAGTCCGTCTTTATGCTTTAAAGATCTTCTAGATGTCATAAATTTAATTAAATTTAATTTTAGTAGCTGTAAAAGCACACAATTTCTATTGCTCCTATTAATATATTAAGCATTATAGATAATAGTACATTAAAAGAAATAAATAATTCTTCTACTTCTGTAAACATTGAACGAAATTGTAACAAGTTTCCATTTATAATTATCCAAATGTTAATGTCTCTGAAAAAGTATAACTGTGTTTAAACTGCCGGAACCTTATAAAATTTTACAAGCAAATTTTAATCAGGCAAGTGACGTTTTCTAAATTTTCCTAAAAATTCTCAGTGTACGGCAATAGCTACATTTAGTATATGTATGCAAGAATTAATTACATTAATAGCTGGACCACCTCAGTATTGGATTATATTTTAATACTAGGAGACAATTGTTATCGAAAAAGTTTAAAACCCGGTTGTCACCCTTTTCCTATTAATTGAGGAGATTATTCCAAATATATCTATTGGTAATGGTGCTACATGTAAAATTAATTATGATCTTATGGACACTGCTCAAGGTGATCTTAACTCATTGACAAATGACTTTTTAGAAAATTTCTTTAAAAAATTCAATAACGGATTATTCACTACATGCAGTCAAACATTTTCAATTTCAAACAAGACAGCCTTTTCTGGATTTTTGATTCTCATTCTAGAGGTTCAAAGGGACAATCTTTTTCGAGTTCGAATGGCAAAGCAGTACTATTGTGCTATACACATTTAAGTGATTTAGTTGATTTAATTAAATACAATTTTCGGGATTCTGGAGGTCTTCGCGTTTTACAATTAATCCAATTACCGTGGATAGTTTTACCGGAAATATTGATATTTCTGAAATATTTCAATACAATTACTTAAACCCTAATAGTGAAGTGAGTGTTATAAGCGATAGTGTCATTAAATATAGTGAAAATAGTGTAAACAGTTATAATGTAATAAGTGATACTGTTCAATTAAATGAATTACAGAAAATTAAGAACAGTGACACAATATCATCAAAAGAGAAAAAACCTTGGACGTAGTACTTACATTTAAAAAACGAATTAGCGAAAGACTTTTGAAAAAAGTAGGCAAGACAAAGGCAAAACATTTACAAAACCAAACTTTGAAAAATAAGCAAAAAAATTGAAGGGAAACACCGAATGAGAAGGAGGAGAGCTACAAAAACTAAAAACTGTTTCAAGAAGAAATTGATTAGCGAAACAGATGACTTAAAGCAAATTCGTTTGAAGAAACAGACTTTATTAAACAAGCAAAAATTTCAAAGAGAAACGCCAATTGAAAAAGAAGAAAGACTACAAAAACTTAAAACTGTTTTTAAGAAGAAATTAATTAGGGAAACAAATGAATTAAGCAAATTCGTTTGAAAAAAACAGTCTTTGAGAGATAGGAAAAAATTTCGAAGGGAAACGCCAAATGAAAAAGAAAACAGGCTACAAAAAGTAAAACGGCTTTTAAAAATAAGTTAATTAACGAAACAAATGAATTAAAAAAATTCGCCTCGAAAAGCAACTTTTAAGAAGTAAAACTCGACTACTACATCAAATGCAAAGAAAAAGATAGAAGAAAAAAAAATATTTGTTATTGCGCAAAAGAATTAGGTTAGCCAATGAAAAGGAAGAAGCAAAACGTAATAGATTAAACAATATAGCTTTGCAAAAGCAAAGAAAATTAGATAAAGTATTAGAAAGTGAAACACAAAATAAAGCACCCACCATATCGCAACAAACATTCAGTACAGCACTTCAAGAAATAGACGATGAAGCATTGGTAATACAACATCACTGTGGATCTATGAATGTCATCTGTCAATTTTGCAATGCAAGACATTTCAAAAATGAAAAGCCGACAGATGGGAGATTTTCATTATGCTGTTCAAAAGGCAAAGTTTCAATTTCGAACCCTTCTAACCCTTTTCCAGAGCTGTTAATGGAATTAATGACTAATATGCATCCCCTTTCTGCCAATTTTATGGATAATATCAGAAATTACAATAGTTCGCTTGCATTTGCTTCATTGGGAGCACATATTGATCATCGTCCAGGCACACGTGGGCCGTACTGTTTCAGGATATGTGGTCAGGTTTACCATAGAATATCATCGGCACACCCTACAGAAGGAAAACAGCCACAATATGGTCAGCTGTATATTCTAGATCCTGATGAGGCTATATGTAAAAGAATGCAAGGCGATGTTAACCGTAAATGCAAGAGACAACTATTTGAGCAATTGGATTCTTTAATAAGAAAAGTAAATCCATACGCTGCTGCATATAAAATGATGGCTGAAGTAGAAAGAGAGGAGATTGCAAAAGCTAATTTAGAAGGTAGAAACCCTTTTGATGTGCAGATAAATATTGTTCAGCAGCTCACAAAAGATCCACGGCGATACAACGTGCCGTCTACTAATGAAGTAGCTTTAATTTTTACCAGCAAAGATGGATTACCACCTTCTGATAGAGACATTTGTGTCTATCAAAAAGATGGTAATCTACGTAACATAAATATTCTTAATGAAAATTGCGATCCAATGACTTATCTGTTGTTATGTCCAACCGGTGAACTCGGCCATTCGGAACATTTACTAAATGTTTCATTAGCAAGAAGAATTTCTCATCGGCAATTTTATTCTTATAAACTTAGATGCACGGGCTCTTTTAATCCATTTCTTAGTGCCGGAAAACTTACTCAACAGTATATTGTTGACGCATATTCTAAAATCGAAGGTAATAGACTTAATTTCATACGCAACGCAAATACGCAAAAGAAATTGCGGTCAGAAATGTATCAGGGTCTCACAGATTATGTCAAAAATAAATCCATTAATGAAGGAATTATACCTGGCAGAATGGTTATTTTACCAAGTACATTTGTCGGAAGTCCACGTAGCATGTCACAACATTATCTTGATGCTAGAAGAATTATTTGTAAATATGGTTCACCGGATTTGTTTATTACAATGACATGTAATCCCGAGTGGCCAGAAATTAAAAGTAATTTACTAAATAATCAACGAACCGAAAATCGTCCCGATTTAGTTGTAAGAGTATTTCAATTAAAAGTGAAAGAGCTCTTTGACGATCTATTGAAAAGACATATTTTCGGTAAGGTAACAGCTATCGTTTCTGTTATTGAATTTCAAAAACGCGGTTTACCTCACATTCATATTCTAATAATTTTAAATAATCAAAATAAAATTCGAAATACGGAACTTATTAATAAAGTTGTATCTGCAGAAATTCCAGATAGTGAAACTCATCCCATTTTATTTGATGTGGTCAAGAAATGTATGATTCACGGACCATGTGGGCCATATAATTTAAACGCTCCATGCATGAAAGACAACAAATGCAGTAAAGATTTTCCGAAATCATTTCAAGCTTCCACTTTAACTAACAGTAACGGGTACCCTTTGTACAGACGTCGGGATAATAATTCTAAAATTGATTTTTACACTGCAAAAGGCACTATAAAACATACAGTAGATAATAGATGGGTTGTACCGTACAATAGATTCCTTTCCTTGAAATATAGATGCCACATTAATGTTGAAATTTGCGCTTCGGTTAAAAGCGTAAAATATTTATTTAAATATATATATAAAGGCCATGATTGTGCCAATGTTAAAATAACATCTGAAGGACAAGCACAATTAGACTGGGATGAAGTTTCATTTTACTTAGACGCGCGATATGTATCACCACCAGAAGCCATGTGGAGAATATTTGCATTCGATCTGCAATTTAAAACACACACTATTTATAGGTTAGCAGTTCATTTAGAAAACCAGCAAAATATTTTATTTACCGAAGGAAATGAAGAATCTGCATTAGCAAAATCTTCAGAAACTACATTAACGGCTTGGTTTAAATTAAATTCAACATCGGTAGAGGCTAAAACTTATTTGTATACGGAAATACCCGAACATTACATTTTTGATCGCAAAAAGACATGGACTTTAAGACAGCGCATAAGTCATTTGATAATTCCGAGAATGTATAGTGTTAGTCCTAAAGAAGGTGAAAGGTTTTATTTAAGGTTATTGTTGCTTCATGTACGCGGCGCTACATGTTTCAAAGACTTGCGAACTCTGAATGGAATCGAATATTCCACTTTCCACGAAACAGCAAAACAATTAGGTTTATTGAGTGATGTTACTCAATGGGATCGTTGTTTAGATGATGCTTCAATTTGTAAAATGCCCAAACAGCTACGACAGCTATTTGCTTTTATTTGTATTTTTTAACCCTGCGATCCTAACTTATTATGGGAAAATCATAAAGTCATTTTATGCGAGGATTATAGTTTAACTTATAACCAAGAAACTGCTCAACAGTTAGCTATCAATGATATCATTGATATTTTTAAATTACATAATTTCAATTATACTGATTTTGGATTTCTGGAATATCGTAATGCAAATTTAGTTTTAGTTAGGGAAACATTTAACCAAGTAGAAGAATTTGAGCAAGGGGTTAATTTTAGTAGTCAATTAAATTCAGATCAGAAAAACGTATTTGATGAAATAATGCTTTGCATAAACAACGATAATGAAGAGCAAAGATATTTCTTTATTCATGGGTCGGGTGGTTCTGGGAAAACATTTCTATATACTACTTTATTACACGTCGTACGTGGAATGGGATTAACTGCTATACCTGTCGCTTGGACAGGAATAGCAGCTATGTTACTAAAATCAGGTAGAACGATCCATTCGCAATTTAAATTGCCGGTTCCCCTAGATGGAAATTCAACTTCATCCATAAGGCACAACTCTATTGATGGGAAATTATTAAAGTCAGCTAAGTTAATTATATGGGACGAGGTTACAATGGCGCCTTACTTTGCTTTAGATGTAGTAGATATGTGCCTTCGCGATTTAATGAAAAATAATAAGCCATTTGGAAATAAAATCATTTTACTAGGAGGAGATTTTCGACAATGTCTTCCTGTTGTTAAACGCGGAACGGTTGCGGATATAGTTTCAACATGCATGCAAAATAGCAGTTTATGGCCACTTTTCAAAATTAAGCATCTGACAATTAATATGAGAGTTGCGCAAGAAGAAATCGATTTCAAAACGTGGTTATTACAACTTGGAGATGGACTAATTAATGATAGTCCAGATAGTGTAGTAAACATGGTTAAAATTCCAAATAAATTCATTTCTGACAAACCATTAGTTGATGAAATATACGGCGATATTAATTTAGTTAGTGTTGATGAATTAAAATCTCGCGTAATTTTATGTCCATTAAATGAAGACACATTACAGATTAATGAAAAAATTTTAAATTTATTGGATGGGGAACAATTTTGCTGTCTAAGTCATGACTCTGTTTCAACTGATTCTGATGCAGAACAAAATCATTTCCCAGTAGAATTTTTAAATAGTTTGACACCATCGGGTATGCCTCCACATAAATTAAATTTAAAAATAGGTGCAATTATAATGCTCTTAAGAAATATGAATGCTAATAGTGGACTTTGTAATGGAACCCGTTTAATTGTAAAACATATGTATACATCTGTAATAGATACAGAAATAATTACTGGAAGTCACACTGGTGATCGCGCTCTTATTCCTAAAATAGTTTTAGCTCCTTCTGATATAAATCTTCCATTTATACTTAAAAGAGTTCAGTTTCCTGTTCGATTAGCATTTGCTATGACAATAAATAAATCACAAGGTCAAACTTTTGAAAAAGTAGGTGTTTTATTACGGGAACCCGTTTTTACTCATGGCCAATTATATGTCGCGTTTTCAAGGGTTAAATCATCCAATAATTTAAAAATTGAAACATTAACTTCTGTTACTAAATCAAAGAAAGATATATTTACATCCAATGTTGTTTATAAAAATGTACTTCTATTAGAATAGATACCTCCAATACCTTTTGCTATTTGAGTTTTATAAGTAATAATATTATAATTCATCATGTTCAAGTCAAATAATAGTGTCCTTAAATTTTAGATTCTCTTTACGTATTTTTCTTTTGGCAGTCATTTGTTAAACAAATACTCTGATCGGGAGAGTGAGATTATCATTTAATTGCTTCTAGATAGATATAATTGAGATTTATTTTTTAAGTTCTCATTATTTTTTTATTATATAGTTCACATTAATTTTTACATAATTAAACTATTAACCTTAAAAACCTTCCATCGTCTTTACGGTTCGAAGTTATTTACTCTTTGCGATTTCACCTGTTTTCCGTGTTTTATAAGTAATGATGTTTTATTTTATCATTTTTAACCCAAATAGTGCTTTAAATTTTAGATTCTCTTTACGTATTTTTCTATTGGCTTTCATTTGTTAAACAAATACTCTGGTCGGGAGAGTGAGATTATCATTTGATTGCTTTTAGATAGGTATAATTGAGATTTATTATTTAAGTTCTTATTATTATTTTATTATTTACTCTTAAATTTTAGATTCTCTTTACGTATTTTTCTATTGGCTTTCATTTGTTAAACAAATACTCTGGTCGGGAGAGTGAGATTATCATTTGATTGCTTTTAGATAGGTATAATTGAGATTTATTATTTAAGTTCTTATTATTATTTTATTATTTACTCTTAAATTTTAGATTCTCTTTACGTATTTTTCTATTGGCTTTCATTTGTTAAACAAATACTCTGGTCGGGAGAGTGAGATTATCATTTGATTACTTTTAGATAGGTATAATTGAGATTTATTATTTAAGTTCTTATTATTATTTTATTATTTGCTCTTAAATTTTAGATTCTCTTTACGTATTTTTCTATTGGCTTTCATTTGTTAAACAAATACTCTGGTCGGGAGAGTGAGATTATCATTTGATTGCTTTTAGATAGGTATAATTGAGATTTATTATTTAAGTTCTTATTATTATTTTATTATTTACTCTTAAATTTTAGATTCTCTTTACGTATTTTTCTATTGGCTTTCATTTGTTAAACAAATACTCTGGTCGGGAGAGTGAGATTATCATTTAATTGCTTTTAGATAGGTATAATTGAGATTTATTATTTAAGTTCTTATTATTATTTTATTATTTACTCTTAAATTTTAGATTCTCTTTACGTATTTTTCTATTGGCTTTCATTTGTTAAACAAATACTCTGATCGGGAGAGTGAGATTATCATTTAATTGCTTTTAGATAGATATAATTGAGATTTATTATTTGAGTTCTCATTTTTATTTTATTATTTACCCTTAGATGAAAGTGTTATATATATTATATTGTGTGTACGAAGCGATGTACTCTTTGCCATTTTACCTGCTTTTCGTGTTTTAATAGTAATAGTGTTATATTTCATTGTTTTCAAGCCAAATAGTAGTGTTCTTAAATTTTAAATTCTCTTTCCGTATTTTTCTTTTAGCAGTCATTTGTTAAACAAATACTCTGATCGGGAGAGTGAGATTATCATTTAATTGCTTTTAGATAGGTATAATTGAGATTTATTATTTAAGTACTCATTATTACTTTATTATTTACTTTTAGATGTAAGTGTTATATATATTATATTGTATGTTATTGGCATTTTATTTGTTTTCAGATTACCACATATCCTTTTATGAATTCTTTCCTTTTTATAATCCTATGTTGGTCCTCTCCTCTCCCGACAACGAAGTTTCAAATTTATAAAATTCAGTCATATTCATATTGAAATAACTTCTACATAACTACATGCATGCTACATTATCATATAAATAATATATTTTAAAAATTTGTTTCATATTCTTTACCTGCTCGCTGGTGTTGTCGCATGATTTATTTGATAACGTTTAGAAAAATACTCTTATTTACAAATCATTAATCGTAATACATTTCTAAGTGTAGTCTAATGTGTAATAACTGTTACCAGATCAGTATTTTTATTACAACATTTGCAGATAAATTAACTAAAAAGAATATTTCCTTTTTAAATTATAAATTATGCTTTCATATTATTAATTATTAATACGAATATTGCTATTACAAATAATTAACATTAAATATTAATATTAATATAGTACATATTAAGTTTTAGGTCTTTGCAACTAAGAAGTGTATAAAGTGTGTCTCGACCTACCAGTATGGAAGAATCATTTGTCTGAAATACGTTGAAAAGTAACCTAAAATACCTTTACGACACAATTATATATATCAGCATGATGATACAATCATATCATTATGCTGAGATTCTTTAAAATAACATAACATTCTCAGGTATTATGCTTTTTAAATAGATTTTTAAACAAATGAATTAATGCTTTTGATGTTGCAAAACATTATTTTTGTGTTTAATTTTTGTGAAATAACTACTACAAACATTATTACTATTCTATATTATCATTTTATTAAAAATAAATACAATATATTCTTCATGTTGTTTAAGACGATTATGCAAGTACGATGTAAATTAATGTTATTGTAATTTACAGAGCGAAAAAAGGGCCGTGGCAATAAGAAGATTTTAGTTGATCGTGTATATTTATAAAATACAACAAAGACCCGGCTTACGGGAAATTCATTATCTATTATTCTGATAAACAATTCAATGAAGCAGATATTAGTGCTGTTCATCACATGTACAAACTGTAAGTGCATAATTTATTTTTTTTGCATTCAGTATATTTTCTTTATTTATTTATTAAGAATGCTTCTTTTAGGAGGGGAATAATAAAGTGCTACTATTTAAATGCTAAACCTGGAATAGTAATGAGATAATAACCGCCAACATCACAGAAGACTACTGTCCTACTATCACAGAAGATGTTTTATCCACACCGATTAAGGCATGACAATCTGAAACGACAGTGCGTTAATAGCTATACGTTTATGAAGAAACAACAAAAATGATAACAACATGAAAAATACAAAGGATACTGTTTACTGGTCAATGAAGAAATAATTTTAATTATGTATATTAAAGTGTACGAAAAATGAAGACGATATATATAAATCTATATTTAATATATTTAACAGAAATATTTAAATTTAATTATGAAACATTTAAAAATTATTATAAAACTAGAATTGTAAATTTTTTGATATGATATAATAAGTAAATCCTGTAGAATATTTGTTCCAATAAGCAATTTTAAAGTAGTAGATCATATTATAAGATGAAATACAACATTTTCATTTTAAAATATTTATTTATTTCATGTACGAGTATGATATCTCAAAAATAGCGACAGTGCTTTTCTAATTTTAATATGAAAAATTTGAAATGAAATTACGTATTACTTTATGAAATTCAAATAATATATATTAAACAGACGTCGCTTTGCGACGGGGTAAAAGCTAGTTTACATATATAAAGTCCAGTAAGCTCATATTTCTTTACTCAGTTATATAAGTTATACATTTCTACTCGGATACAATTTTTTTAACTTATATTTAAAACATCGGCTGGCTGACATGGTAAACTGTTAGATACCTATACGTAACGGTTAACGGACATTCAATGTTAAACACACCAGTTCTCTTAAAATCTGGTAAAACAACGTAAAACTTAACAATCGCTCGTGATGTGCCCTATCACTAATCCCTAGATGACAGAACTTTTGGTTTGTTTTCATAATAAATTTTTTACTGAATTTTTCTGTTAGTATAATCTTTTCTCCATCACTTTGTTTTTTATAGTTAATTCCATTTTTCTATTTTCTCTTTTCAGAAGTGTATTTGTATCTTGATCATCAATATCTTTAGGATTTGTTAAGTTTACAATGTTAATTGGATCATGATCTGTAGATTTATCTGGTTCAAAAACTGGATTCCTACTTAAACAGTCTGTCTCTGTATTTTTTTTCAGGGTTGTATATTTAATCAAAGTCATCTTGTGATAAATATAAAGTCAGACCACCTAGTTCTTCATCTGTTCTGTTTTTTTTGTTCATTTTTTCTAAGGGTTTGTGGTCTGAAAAAATCTAGAATTTACGTCAAATAAGCCAGAGTTTCCAGTGTTATACTGCTTCCTTTATTACCAGACATTCTAGATATATAGTTTTTTTTAAGTTGTTATTCAGTTGTGGTTGCTTTAATACTACTCCAATGTATTGTTGACTTGCATCCGTATATCTGTGTACAGGTAATGCAGGGTCAAAAATTGTTAAAACTGTTTGTGATATCTTATGGAATTCTTTTGTCCAGATAAATTTTTAGCCTTTTCGTAATAAGTTATGTAGTGGGTCAAATAATATTGTTATGTTGGGTACATATTCATGATAAAAGTTTTTTTTTCTCAAAAATTGTCTTATGTTTTTCTGTGATTTTGGTGTTGGAAAATAGATATTAAATTGTTATATTGGTAAAATAGAATTGTAGAATCTATTGCGAAATAACATTTTGAAAATTTCAATCGAAATCCTTCTTGTTTTATTGCATGTAATAGTTGTAACAAATGATCAATATCAGGTCAACTGTTTTTAGAATTACCAATATATCATCTATGATGTTGATTCATTGGCCATAAAAAATGATTTTTTGAAAAATTGCAGGGAATGTTTTTAATCTGAATTGTAAACAGGTTCAATGGAAGTGACCTTCTTGTGCTACAAATGCAGTTTCACTTTTATCTTCTATTCGTAATAGGATTGCCCAAAAATCAGAATTGATATCTAGTTTAGAAAATCATTTACAATTTCTTGTTTTCACAACCAAATCATCAATCAAAGGAAATGCTTAAAACTGCGGAATAACTATTTTGTTTAAATCTCTAAAATCTATGCATAATCTTAATTTTTTTCTTTCTTCTTTTTTATATGCTAGGGTCACTGCGGCTGTAAAAGGACTGTATGATTCTTCTATTCTTCTTTAATAGTTCCGTTATTTGTTGTTTTATTTCATTCTTGTCTGCTATTGTACGTTCGTCTTTTACTATAATACTATCTATTACTATAATATTTATCTATAACTAAATCTATTTTGGCTTCATATCCATTGACTGTACCAATATTGTATTTATTTATTGCAAATATTGTATTATATTTAACTATTAATTTATTTATTACATTCCTTTCTTTATTGTTTAAGTGTTGTATAGAACAATTAAAACTGTTTTTGTATATATTTTCATTGATGTTAATTTTGTATATTTTTTTTTTATATACTTTATTTTATATACTTTTTTATACTTCACGGGCTTCTTAGGACCACGGTCATTTTTGTATATTTTATTATTTAGATTTCTATTATTGGGTTTATCTTTGTAACGTACTAAAACCCTGGAACAAAATACAGGGGGTGAGAGGGAACGTTACTAAAAATAAAACAACAAAAATAAAATTAGTATATTGGGGGCTGTAGCAAAGACTAATATTTTAATAGTTATGACTCCTTAAAATTAGCCCATATAATTATTACTAACAAATCAGATTATATTATATAACAATTATATAACTATTATAACAAATCAGATTAAATGATAATAAAATTAAAAACTCGAAGAATTTGTTTTCAATCTCAGATTTATAATAATTTGATCGATTGCTTAAGATAACAAAATAATGATCTAAAAATTTATATATATATATATATATATATAGATATATATATATATATATATATATATATATATATATATATATATAGCAACTAGCAAACCCGGCGAACTCCGTTTCGCCATCAGATGGCTTCGTTTTATGTAACATTTCGTTTGGTGATTAAAAGATGAAGAAATTTCTTTTTTTTTGTTTTATATTTGAAAAGGAAAAATTTTATTTCATTTCACAACAGTAATGAATTCATTTCGATTAGTGTTATTTAGTTGAACTTCTCTAAGTAAATGAAAGTGAATCCAAAGTAAATACTGAATCGAAGCGTTATACGTGTCCGCAAATTATCCGTTTCATTGAAGTGCTCTTTGGTAAACCACATTTTTTGTTTTTTGGTCTGACGTTAACACAAACAAAGCGGATGGTTTCCCAACTCGTGAACACGCAACGTATAACTGTCCATGTGAAAAACAATGATTTTCTAAATTTATCCCGCAAACACTAAGCGATTGGCCTTGTGACTTGTTAATTGTCATTGCGAACGCAAGGCGAACTGGAAATTGCAATCGTTTGAAGTCAAACGGAAGATCAGTCGGAATCATTGGTATTCGAGGAATACATACATTTTCACCTGCGTACTTTCCGTTAATAATGGTTGCCTCAATCAAATTCGGCATAAGTCTTTTTATCGACAGTCGAGTACCGTTGCAAAGTCGCGGTGGATTCAAATTAAGCAATATCATAATAACTGTACCAAGTTTGAGTTGCAAGTTATGTGGTGGAAATCCTGGTAACTCCAGAGAGTTCAAAAACTCCGTTGGATAATTTACTACATCATCAAGATTTGTTATGGAATCAACGGATTTGTATGACACCAAATCGCCAGCAATTTTTGATTGAATGGTGAAATTCAGTGCGTGTACATCATTATTCTTTGCGGCAAGAATTGCTCGTTGACTTAACCAAGCATAATTCTGATAATTCTCACTAATGTTTGGGCAAACATTTTCAATAAGAGCTAATTGAGAGTCTACAAATCGGCAAAAGTCGTTTGTAAGAGTAATTAATCCAGATGTCGCATCAACTGGGACTTTTCCATTTCCAACAGCTAACAATTGTTTGGAAAATTGTGCAGCACTTTGATCGTTTTGAAGTTGAACTCTCATATTAGTGGTTAGCGATAATGTTTTTACGTTATTCCATAAAGGTGATGCCTTCAGGCAAGCATTCAATTCATCTGCAGGCGTTCCACGGGGAATTACTGGCAACGTCTGCCTGAAATCGCGTGCCAACAATATCATCAAGCCGCCAAAGATGTTGTTATTTCGCCGAAGATCCTTCAGTGTGAAGTTAAGTGCTTCAAGTTATTTCTTATGTGCCATTGTGCACTCATCCCAAACAATGAGGTTGCATTGCATCAACAATTTTCCCATTGCACTGGATCGGGAAATATTGCATGTTGGAGTATCAATTGTGTAATTGGATCGACCATCTTCAACGTGATGTCGTATCCGTCTTGCCCTTGCCAATAAATGATTGGATATTGTAACGCATCGTACAAACGATATGTATCGTTTACACGATGCATGATATTGCTTCTTCGCTAAACGACAATGTCTTGCGATTTAGTTGGATCGCCAACAATAATTGCAGCAACATCATTAACGGTGGGTGCATTGAATCTTCGCACATGTTCACCTGTTGGGGTACAATCCGCTCTTATGACAAATTTGTGCGTATCCGATGGCATTCGTTCCAATGTTGTTTTGAACATATTAACCACAGCACTATTAGCGTGAAAAAATCCTTGCAACTGTTCAATAATTCGTCTCTTTAACTGTTGTGTTCCCTGTATATTGCACCGCACATTCAGCTGATCCACCATCGACGAAATGAAATATATTTGCAGAAATTGATGCGGTTCATCTGGTGTTGGCACCATTGAACCATGCAAATGATATATTTGTCCTTGTATCTGTAATTGCAAACAATCATTTGTTGAAGAATACGGTGTAACTTCTGATCGTGTGATGGTGAAGTGTGTGGTGTACATGTAGTTGTTATGTGTTGCAATTCATTGTGTTGGTGAGAGCGATTGGTTATGTGTGTTGTATCTTTTACCTTGAAAGTCGGCATGAAGCCGCCATCTCGAATGATATTAGCTCCAAAGGAAGTCATGCGAAAGCAGTTATTGTATTCAAGGATGTGTTGAAGTAAATGGCTGGAATCGGGATCTCTTCCATCGAACAATGGTTTCAGTGGCTGTGGTGGTGTAAGTAATGGATCCAGTTTGACTTTTCCACTTGCGCAGCACAATCCAGCCGTTTCTCTTTTGAACTTTAACGCATTGCAATATCGGCATATAGTCGTCGTTCGTCCAATATCTAAATTTTCATCATCACTGTAGTTCGCAGTGGGATCATATTGGAATGCCAAGCGATTGTATGATGCCAATGATCTTCGTGTGATTACGCGTTGTCTCAATCGGGCATTTTCTGTTATTATATTTTATCTTTCTTCGCTTAAATTCTGTGAATACAGTTGTTGCTGGCTTGCATGTCTTGCGCGGCGGCCGATGTTCGCACGTCGTCCTCTAGGCATTTTGGACTATGGACAGAGTGGTGAATGTAACCTTAAATGCACGATCCACATAATTTACACAGTTCAACTTACCACCTTAAAGGCAAATGTCTGCTGTTGAAATTGAATAAAAATTTGCACAATACACGTGATTGATTTGATGGTTTCCAATTGAAATGTTAGGAAACGAATAACTCATTTTTTTAACTTTTTTTTCACAATTTCACAATGAACACAATACCGGTTTGTCACATGAAATTAATTAACTGAGCAGAGAATAATGAGTAGCTGTCAAACAATGTATCACGCACCGGCGCCTACTACTTAAAACACCGGTCTACTTAAAATATTGGTTTGTATATATGCTATGTATCAGAGTAGGCGCTGTATGTGAAAAAAGATTTTCCCGCTTTTCTGTTGAAATTTTTCCTGAAATTTCTTTGCTATAAACCTCACGGAGCCCGAGACCTTTCCAACGAATGCAAAACCGTGGAAATCGGTTTGTGCGTTCTGGAGTTATAACGTCAGGAAGGAAAACCCGACTTATTTTTATATAGTAGATATATACCAACAATTAGTTGATACGTAACATTCTAAAATATACATATTTGTGACATTATAATATTTCAACAATATTTGATTAAGGATTAATTCCAAGTAGGTGCAATTAAATGGTCGATGCTTAAATAAATATCGAGCAATAAAATATCTAAGCAAAAGAAAAAATTAAAAAATGTGTAAGTAACACTGATAATGATAATTGCGTATTATAACGCGGTGAACATGGAACCCACATGAGGTACCGTCCAAAAAAAAATACGAGTACAGAATATTAAATAGTACTATTACTATTAAGGGTACAGAATTATTTATATTGAAATAATATTAATCTTTAAAGATGAGTGAAAATAAAATGATATAACGTATTTAATTGATATGATTCGGATAATTATCTTGACTTTGGATTGCCATCCACATGTTACTTTGAGCGTGCATTCTACAGGTTACCTTGTGCGATCCTTTACTATATCAAGTTGATATTTTATCAATCCACTGAATTTCAACTTAAATCATACTCCTGGTTCCCTAAAATTTTAACCAAAGGCACACGAGAAATATATCCATAATATTACGGGGGTTATAATTATACACACTGTAAGATTCACTTTCACTGAATATTTATAATATATCTCTAATTCTGGATTTACAAGTTTTCACAAAAATGGCGGCCGTTAACAAACTGCAAGCCAATGTCGCATCCAAAACAATGAATTCCATAGTTATAAAATATATGACTCATAATCATTGGTCCGACTTACACATCGCGGACTCATGGTGTTTTTTCAATACACCAACTATTAGAAAACAATTCAAGTACGGAAAAGAATATTTTTTCTTACCCAATAAACAATATAATTAACCCTTGTTAATTCACAGATATATTATTTAACAATTATACCAAAACTAATTCTTCATATATTTTTCACTGTTTCACTACTCGGCGTATACTACTCGAGTCCTCGTCCCGAGCCTAGCTCGAGAGCCGACACGATTCTTTGCCTCTCTATACTCCTGTCCTGTGGGTTACAGATGCATGAATCCGATTGCCATAATAATTTGAAACATAGCAAAAATTATTAAAAAGAAATACAGAACAACAAAAGATGACGAAAACGTGACGTGTACTAGAACTACGTCACATCTTTACCCATACTTTCGGGAATTTTTTTTTAATATTGTAGATTTTGTTGTACGGCTGATATCATTTTCCATTTTTTTGTAGCAGTGAAATAAAAACAGTCATGGACGATTTATACAACAGGTCAGTAACAGAACTACAGCAAAAATTAAGTTTGCTTGCATAATGCAGGCTGTCAGCGTGGAAATCGTGCTAAATTGTTGATGAGAATAAACTCGTACAATAGCACAATTGGAGAACAGAATAGCAGGTATGTACTCAATAAAACAGTCAATAAAACTAATTATACGGCCTTGAGATTTTAATTGGCTTTACCTAAATATGATTGACCTAAAAATGCCAAATTATGGATCAAACCATTTAATTTCTGTGACTAGGCGGAAATAGAAACAAGCTACGGATATTTGTATACCAGACGATTGTTAGCTGATATCGTTAAAAAATTTGTAAATTTTAAAACCTGAATAATAAATTCGGAAACGTTTAAATCATATTTGATCTATAAGTTCCATACTAGTTTAACCAGTGCGCAAGTTCAAAAGATGCAAAGGTATAAAACCCAGATGAAACTTCATTATGTTTATCATATTATAGATATTGCTCGTCAAGCGAACGTCAAACAAATTGCTAAAAAGGATTATATTATAGCGGGCATACGCGATAATGCTGTTAATAAAGTAATACAGTATGTACCCGAAAATATTGCACAGCTAAGGCTCAAGATTGAGCAATATGAAAAAATACTAACGAGAATGATAAGAAATGAGAAATGTCAGGTACCAAAACAAAAACTGACACAATAAGTGAGAAGAATAAATTTTTAAAATGTGGTTCGTCATCACACACATTAAAATTGTGGCCAGATAATGACAAGTGTTGTAAATACTTTAATTTTGGTAAACACGGACATTTTACTACAGAGTGTAAAACTAAATTAAATATTGTTAAGTTAGAACATAATATTATAAAAGCAGAAATGACAAAATTAATTTATGTTAATAAAAGCAGTAGTGTAAAAGCTTAAATAGATACTGGTAGTGATTTGATAGCAGTACGCGAAGACTAGTTTAAAACATTATAGAATATTAAATTAACTAACTCTGTTACAACAAAACGTCAAATGTCAATTCAATTAATATTCAACTATGTAATATCTTAGTTGGTTGTCAGGATGATAAAGAATCACATAATTGGTTTAATACATTTATTGAATAAAATAATAACGATGATAATAATAATGATAATAATACAATAAGGTTACAAAATAAATGTTGGTGTTTACTTTACAAATACAGAACAATAAATGCACAAACAATCTTAAGTTCTAGTTAATATATACTATGTCCTACATTAGTTTTCAGCTAGACTTAATAGGTTTATTTTATTACTTTTAAGAATAAATTTAGTTAATTTCCGTAAGCCTCTCCTTACGTATTCAGTCAGTGGTTTAAAGTTTCACACAATATATTTGCTTCAACCTTCCACTTGGTTTCTGTTTAAAATATACCCTCAATAATCACATTCCTTATGACTTTCCTAGACCGGGTGTCATAGTTATGATTTCTTTGTATGCTTGATTTATTTTTACGATCCTACACGGCCATATGACCTTGCTTTGGCCTCCAAAGACGATACGTTACTGCTGTCATCTGTTTGCTGCTCGGCTCTTGACATACAACATCTCCAGTTTCAGAATCACTGTCGTCTGAGAACACGTCCCATGGCTTCATGTGATCGGCACTTGAGTGTGTATTAGAAGAACCTTTCCCTGCACCGATACGTCTTACTCTATGCCGTTTATTTGTGTCAACTCCCGTAACCTGATGCGGTCCTAAATATTTATTATGTAATTTAAATCCAGTACCAAACTGGGTTCTTTTCACGGCTACAATGTCTCCGACTTTGTATGTCCTAGCTGATTTCCTATTTCTATTAAAATTCCTGGGATTCTCTTCCTGTGTTTTTAATATTTGTTTCTTGGCGTTAACACGTAACTCTTGCAAGTCGTCCTCACGCATTTCTCGAGCAACTTTGTGTAACAGCTGATAGATATGCGTCTCATCTTCTGTTTTCATTGTCACACCTGATAACAACTTGGACGGTGTAGTATTTATGCTACGCTGATAAGTTTTGATTAATGTTTGCTCTTCGACCTTGCCGTCGTTCAACCAGGTTTGTACATGCTTCTCCGCTTCTTCCTGTTCGTAGTAAGCCATACGTCGCGAATTTTGAAAAACAGGAACCTCATCGGTCATGTATATTACTGTTGCTTCAGTAACCCTTGTTACTTTTGGTTCATAAGTTTTAACTAGTTTAGTAACTTTAGCCCTGGCACCTGGACTAATGTTATAACCCATGACGATTTCGTCGTCGGCTACACATAATATTTTATTCTGCTCACTTTTATCGTACTTTTTTCGCATGGTAATACCGTCTACACTTATTTTGGTTACTACTTGGTCTAGCACAGGTTTACCGATTACAACACTATGTCTAGTTGTACTTGATGGAACTATTAAAAAGTTGGTACAGTACTGTTCATTGTCTACTTTAACTTGAGCACTAAATTCACCTAAAACTTTGATTTGAAATCCTCCGATTCCACAAAATACAATATTGTTTTCGCGCACAACCGCATTACTACTTAATTTAATATAATCGTCAGCTCTTATCAAATTCTGATCACTTCCGGTATCAATCAGACATTTAAAACTGATACTGTCTATGCTCATGTCTTTTGTCATATCACATGTTTTATTTGTGTTCACTAACAAAGCATCACTCGTATTATTCGAAATACAATTTCTCGAAATATGTCCCTCTTTATGACATTTAAAACACTTTATTTTACTTTTACTTTTAATGTTTTTCTCACTTGGTTCGACTCATTTATTCTCACTGTTTTGGTAGCTTTTTCGGCACACGTTTGCTTTATGTCCGAGTTCATTACAATTAAAACATTTTATCGCGTTTAAGTCTTTTGTTCTGTCCTTACGTACATTAAAATTATTCCTTTCTTGCACTTGCAATAGTGTCGAATCATAACGTTTTACTTTTAACATTAAATCGGGCACTGTTTTAAAGTCGCACATTGATAACACACTTATCATGTCTTTGTTGTTTAGTCCGGCTATTATGTATTTTATAACGGCTTTTTCGATAATATTATCACTTTTACTAGCGATCGCTTTCACCGAATATACATAATCTTCTATTGCTTCGTTTTTTTTTCGTTGTCTCTTCATTATTTCCATGTGTACGTCAGATTCATCGTACTCCACTGGAAAATTCCTGATTAACTCGTATTTGAACGTTGTCCAATCCTTAACTAAGTTCAAACTAGCATCAAACCAGTTTTTCGCGGCACACTGCAGCTTGTTGACACCTTGATGAAGCTTCACTTTATCACTCCATCCATAAATGTCTGCTACTTCCGACACTTTTTGTACCCAAGCTGTAGCCGTCAATACCGTGGTTGCTGGGTTAAACACAGGTATGCATTCCAGGTTCTGTGTCGGCGTAAACCCATGGTGATTCATTCTCTGTTCCTGTATTGTACTGTTCCTGATACTCATCTGCAATAGTTCCTTCCTAAGCCTCGTCAGATCTGCTTGCACTCCCAACCAACTATCTTTATTAGATGTTAAATTCCTGAGCTTCCAGCTAACAAACTATCATCAACAGAAGTATCGTTCATGCTTACGTTATATGCCATTTTTAATTTTCTCCTCGTAAAACAGTTTACACACTTTTTCTGATACAATTCACTTGCTAGTCCTATTATAAAGTCCGTCTTATAAATTCTCGACTATTCCGCTAATGAACTATCACTTGAAAGCACTGTTTGTAGAAAACTATTTTGTATTAATCTTCTTTGTATTATTCACTTATGAATAACTCGTAGATAACTAATCCGCACTTAGTTCAATTCGCCATGAGTTACTAATCCGCACTTCTGTTTAATTCGCTATGAGTTACTAATCCGCACTTAGTTCAATTCGCTATGAGTTACTAATCCGCACTTCTGATGTGGAAAACGAGAGTACAATCCCACTTCTGATGTGGAAAACGATAACCAATCCGGTAATCTGATGTGGAATTAAGGTACTCTTATTTAATTTAGGGCGAATGTCAATTCAATTAATATTCAACTATGTAATATCTTAGTTGGTTGTCAGGATGATAAAGAATCACATAATTGGTTTAATACATTTATTGAATAAAATAATAACGATGATAATATTAATGATAATAATACAATAAGGTTACAATATAAACGTTGGTGTTTACTTTACAAAAACAGAACAATGAATGCACAAACCATCTTAAGTTCTAGTTAATATATACTCTGTCCTACATTAGTTTTCAGCTAGACTTAATAGGTTTATTTTATTACTTCTAAGAATAAATTTAGTTAATTTTCGTAAGCATCCCCTTACGTATTCAGTCAGTGGTTTAAAGTATCACACAATATAATTGCTTCAACATTTCACTTGGTTTCTGTTTAAAATATACCCTCATTAATCACATTCTTTATGACTTTTCTAGACCGGGTGTCATAGTTATGATTTCTTTGTATGCTTGATTTATTTTTACGATCCTACACGGCCATATGACCTTGCTTTGGCCTCCAAAGACGATACGTTACTGCTGTCATCTGTTTGCTGCTCGGCTCTTGACATACAACATCTCCAGTTTCAGAATCACTGTCGTCTGAGAACACGCCCCATGGCTTTATGTGACCGGCACTTGAGTGTGTATTAGAAGAACCTTTCCCTGCACAGATACGTCTTACTCTATACCGGTTATTTGTGTCGACTCCCGTAACCTGATACGGTTCTAAATATTTATTATGTAATTTAAATCCAGTACCAAACTGGATTCTTTTCACGGCTACAATGTCTCCGACTTTGTATGTCCTAGCTGGTTTCCTATTTCTATTGAAATTCCTGGGATTCTCTTCCTGTGTTTTTAATATTTGTTTCTTGGCGTTAACACGTAACTCTTGCAAGTCGTCCTCACGCATTTCTCGATTAACTTTGTGTAACAGCTGATAGATATGCGTCTCATCTTCTGTTTTCATTGTCACACCTGATAACAACTTGGACGGTGTAGTATTTATGCTACGCTGATAAGTTTTGATTAATGTTTGCTCTTCGACCTTGCCGTCGTTCAACCAGGTTTGTACATGCTTCTCCGCTTCTTCCTGTTCGCAGTAAGCCATACGTCGCGAATGGTTCTCGCGAACTTTTGGTTCATAAGTTTTAACTAGTTTGTTAACTTTAGCCCTGGCACCTGGACTAATGTTATAACCCATGACGATTTCGTCGTCGGCTACACATAATATTTTATTCTGCTCACTTTTATCGTACTTTTTTCGCATGGTAATACCGTCTACACTTATTTTGGTTACTACTTGGTCTAGCAGAGGTTTACCGATTACAACACTATGTCTAGTTGTACTTGATGGAACTATTAAAAAGTTGGTACAGTACTGTTCATTGTCTACTTTAACTTAAGCACTAAATTCACCTAAAACTTTGATTTGAAATCCTCCGATTCCAGAAAATACAATATAGTTTTCGCGCACAACCGCATTACTACTTAATTTAATATAATCGTCAGCTCTAATCAAATTCTGATCACTTCCGGTATCAATCAGACATTTAAAACTGATACTGTCTATGCTCATGTCTTTTGTCATATCACATGTTTTATTTGTGTTCACTAACAAAGCATCACTCGTATTATTCGAAATACAATTTCTCGAAATATGTCCCTCTTCATGACATTTGAAACACTTTATTTTACTTTCACTTTTAATGTTTTTCTCAGTTGGTTCGACTCCTTTATTCTCACTGTCTTGGTAGCTTTTTCGGCACACGTTTGCTTTATTTCCGAGTTTATTACAATTAAAACATTTTATCGCGTTTAAGTCTTTTGTTCTGTCCTTACGTACACCAAAATTATTCCATTCTTGCACTTGCAATAGTGTCGAATCATAACGTTTTACTTTTAACAACAAATCGGGCACTGTTTTAAAGTCGCACATTGATAATACACTTATCATGTCTTTGTTGTTTAGTCCGGCTATTATGTATTTTATAACGGCTTTTTCGATAATATTATCACTTTTACTAGCGATCGCTTTCACCGAATATACATAATCTTCTATTGCTTCGTTTTTTTCTCGTTGTCTCTTCATTAGTTCCATGTGTACGTCAGATTCATCGTACTCCACTAAAAAATTCCTGATTAACTAGTATTTGAACGTTGTCCAATCCTTAACTAAGTTCAAACTAGCATCAAACTAGTTTTTCGCGGCACACTGCAGCTTGTTGACACCTTGATGAAGCTTCACTTTATCACTCCATCCATAAATGTCTGCTACTTCCTCCAATTTTAATACAATTATTGAATAAAATAATAAATTTATATATATGTAAATACACAATTTTTATCTAAAACATTGAATAATACGATAAATAATGAATTTTTTTTAAATCTAATGCATTAATTTAATAATAATTTTACAAAAATAATATATACATATGCATCCATTGATTTAGAAAGAAATAATGCAGGATTTGCTATATATGAACAAATAAATTTATTATATGCTAAATATAAATCAAAAAACAAAGTTTTCTATATTTAAAGCATTGGAAATTAATGAAAATATGTACAATAATTAAAAATTTTGTAAAAATAATGGATTTATTTAGTGTTTTAAAAAATTTAAATTCTAATGATCACAAATCAAATAATGATATTTTGACATGCCAATGTCAATATCTTACATGACATCCAAATTAAGGAGCTGTATTTCAACTTAATAAGTAAAAATAATACTTTAAAATTAATGTGGATACCAGGACATTGCGGAATAAGAGCAAATGAAATTGCGGATAAATAGGCAAAGGAATTAATAAATTTAGAAGTTGAGATGAAAGTAAAATTACCTTCATATGAAATTTTTAATATAATCAAAAGAAGAGATTATTATATGTTTTATCCAAATTTAAGTAAGAATTATATCAACTATAATCAGAATCAAAAGTAATCATTGTAAAACTCCAGCTCACCTGTATAAAATTAATAATAAATCCGACGATAGATGTCAATGTGGTGAAGAAGGAACTTTGGATCATATTATATTTGAATGCATAAATTAGCATATAGTTTAGTCACATAAAGTATAGTTTAGTATAGTAAATTTAGTCACTATGAAAATTCAATAGTGATATATTAAATGTGATTAAAACTTTTCCTGTCAATACTAAATTTTTGTTAAATGATTTAAAATTAATTAGTGAATTATTTAAATATTTTGAAATTTTGAAAAATAGAATTATGAAATGTGAAATATGTATAAAAAATGTTTGATAATGGATATGACGAATAAAAGTCAAGGCAAATAAATAAATAAATTAAAAAAATATATATTTTGTATAAAGGATCTTATTAAAACAGAAGTAAAACATTGTACAGTTAGTAATTAATTCCACAATACACTATTTGTTTATTTTATAACAGATAATAATGTTATTTTATAAAACATTAATTACGATAAGTATTTTACAAACAACCCGGTCTATATTAATTATATACATATGTCCGTGGAGATACGACTTCGTTCGCAGTTAAACGCATTCTCCTTAAGTGTGTATATTCGTGACCCTTTCGTCATCACAATACGCAGTTAAGTCATTCCTCAAGAGGAATGTCTCGCAGCACATTGTTTGGTCTAATCGTTTCTAGGAACTGAATTCGCTATTCTTTTATCTTTTTCTGGGTTGAATCATGTATCCAATATATATGAATATATGTATATATAGCATATTTTGTTACGAATTTGAGGGCGTCTGAGCCTACAAAAATCGCAGTTGTGAAATATTATTCAGAATCAGCAGAAAAGGTTGCGCATCCCTGTACAAATATCTCGTCATTGCGATAACAACGCCAAATATCTTTATACGGGTGTTGATTGGAGATAAAGATAAACAACTGAATGCCGCGTAGTAGTGTTATAAAGCGGGTTCTGGCTTAAATTTGAAGTTGATATGGAAATTATTGGGGTGGGGATGCATATAGGTCACAATATGAAGAGGGGGCGTGGCTAGACTTGGAAGAATGTAAAAGGGGGTAAGGGTGGGGTGAGCAGTGAGGAGTAAGTGGATAAGCTGTGTTGTGATTGGTTTAGAAGATGATGACCTCATTACAGACCTTATCTCTAGGTACTGTCCCTACAATATCCTAGGATATGAGTGAGAAAGCAGTAATATGAAAGAGTGAGATAGCGATAATAAGTATTACGTGTGTGTTAGTATTGGTGTAGAAAATATGGCCGTAATTATTGCATTCTTCGTCAATTTCCGGAAACCAATCGTTTATGTTCGTGTCCTAGATGTATCTGTGGATGCAGTCAGTATAATATCCTGGGATATGTGTGAGAAAGCAGTATTGTGAAAGAGTGAAATAGCGATATTATACATTATACCATGTGACGTCATAATAAAATAAGATTTTGGTTTTACATGTACCAATAACGTCATAGGTATCGATATATTTAATAATATACAATTTGCTTAGCAAAAATTATTCTTACAGTGTAACATTTATGTTTCTTACAATGTAATAGATAGAGGGCAGCAACCTTATACTGAACTTATAATTTCCCATGCATTAAGAGTTTATTAAACTATATTTTTATATGCAATAAGTTCTTCCTGATAAAATACATGTTCTTCACATATAGGTTATTTGCAAGCAGAACTGTGTGAGAACTTTGGATATACATTATTCTTATGCAATTTTTTACTTTTATTTTAAAACAAGCACATTCCTTGTTTATCTTATATGCATTCGTTAGACCACGAATTCACCAGAAAAAAAACAATATTTTCCAAACGTTGACAAAAGTTATTCCTGATAAAACACATGTTCTTCACATATAGGTTATTTGCAAGCAGAACTGTGTGAGAACTTTGGATATACATTATTCTTATGCAATTTTTTACTTTTATTTTAAAACAAGCACATTCCTTGTTTATCTTATATGCATTCGTAAGACCACGAATTCACCAGAAAAAAAACAATATTTTCCAAACGTTGACAAAAGTTATTCCTGATAAAACACATGTTCTTCACATATAGGTTATTTGCAAGCAGAACTGTGTGAGAACTTTGGATATACATTATTCTTATGCAATTTTTTACTTTTATTTTAAAACAAGCACATTCCTTGTTTATCTTATATGCATTCGTAAGACCACGAATTCACCAGAAAAAAAACAATATTTTCCAAACGTTGACAAAAGTTTTTCCTGATAAAACACATGTTCTTCACATATAGGTTATTTGCAAGCAGAACTGTGTGAGAACTTTGAATATAAATTATTCTTATGCAAAGCGTATTTCTTATTATTAGTTGTAATTAGAGTGATAGTGAAGTTATTGAAATATTAGACTCGGACGATGAAACTGTACAAGTGTTAGACTCTGATGACGAAATTGTAAAAGTATAACATAGTGATTAATGCATATTTTTTATGTAAAATTCTATAAATAAATGAACTTTTAAAAACAATTGTGATTTATATTTTGAATTTCAAACTGAAACATATAATTTAAAATGGATAACGGTTGTAAGATTATTAAGCATATGAGAACAATTATTGAACATTTGAATAGTTCAAATTATTTAAGTATTCAGTGGAAAAAGTGGTCTGATTATAATAAAATAAATATAAAGTTGTTAAATAAGTTATTAAAAAATAATAAAAATACCTATTCAATTGGATATAAGCGAAGCATTGAAAGCAATATAAGTGTCTTAAAATATTTTCAAACATTGTTAGAAAATAAACAAAAAGTTGGAGGAGGAACTATAAATAGTATAAAACGTAGTGATCGGATTAAATGGCAGGAAATAAATTCATCATTTAAAGGACGTGTTAGAACAGGAGTGTTAAATAATTTAAGTCATATTGATCCATTACAATTTTTAAACGATGCATTTTATATGTTTGCATCTAGAATTAAAAATGCTTTAAAAAAATATAGTGCTTTAAAAGTTAACGTAATATTTTGTGGTGAATTTGTTTTACCATCAGCTAAAGAAGAAGAACATATATTTGAATACAAATATTTTAATACTAAAAATAATGAAATTTTTGTATCAACAGATTTAAAACATTGGTATAAGGAAAATGTTATTGATGTTGTATTAGAAGATTTAGAAACTTTTCAAGAAAATCAAAGTGGATGGGCTCTATATAAAATAGTGAATATGATAGTAAATATAAATCAATTTGTTCCATTTTATTGTTCATCATTTATTGACTTACCAGTTGAAATAAAACGAAAAAAGGCTGTAATAAATGTTCAGAATGAGGATGATAAATGTTTTGTATGGGCAGTATTATCAGCGCTTTATCCAGCAAAATATAATGCTGAAAGAGTATCGTCTTATAAGAGATATGTAAATTGTCTTAATTTAAATGGTATTAAATTTCCAATGACGTTATCACAAGTTTCAAAATTTGAATAACTAAATAATATAACAATAAATGTGTATATTTTAAAAAAGAGCAAGAAAACATTTGTAACTATTCCTGTATATGAAAGTAAAATATATGAAAGTAAACATATACATTTATTAATTATTCAAAGTGATTATGAAGTAGAAGATGAAGAAGAAGAAGAAGAGGATGAAGAAGATGTTGTTGAAAGTAATAATGAGGAATGTGACAATAAAATAAAATTTCATTTTTGTTGGATAAAGAATTTATCAAGACTTGTTAGTAATCAACTGTCAAAAACAAATTGTTAGAAATTTATATGTGATCGATGTTTACATTTCTTTAGATATGAGTGCAAGTTTAAGGAACATTTACCAGACTGTGTTGGATTAGGACTGAGACCAGTTAAACCGATAATGCCAGTTGAAAATTCTAATATACTTGAGTTTAAAAACTTTAAGAGAAAAATTAGAAATGCATGTGTTATTTATGCAGACTTTGAAAGTATATTGGATAGTAATGTGACAAATATTGAAACCAAGGGGGTATATCAAACACATATTGCACATAGCGTTGGATATTATGTAAAATATTCATATGATGACTCTAAATCTTATTATAATAGTTATCTTGGTAAAGATTGCGTTCAGTGGTTTGTAAATGAATTAAAAGAGATTGCTTATAATGTTGAGGATATAATAAAAAATGTATTACCAATGAAAACATTGACAACTCAACAAAAGATGGAATATTTAAATGCAATAAATTGTCATATATGTGAAAAACCGTTGCAACAAGACCGTGTTCGAGATCATTGTCATTTAACAGGAAATTATAGAGGACCAGCTCATAATGAATGTAATTTAAATTATAATGAAAGTTATGTGATTCCAATAATTTTTCACAATTTATCATCTTATGATTCACATTTTATAATAATTGATTTAGTTACCGGAATAAGTGGAAGAACCTCTGTGCTACCAATTAATAAAGAAAAATATATTTCATTTACGAAATATGTGTATGGAACTAATATTTCATTAAGATTTATTGATTCATATCGATTTATGGCTAGTTCTTTAAGTAATTTAGCATCTTATTTACCAAATAATAAACTAAAAAATTTAAAATCAGAATTTAACAATTTAAGCAATGAAGAATTTACTTTGTTAAGTAAAAAAGGTGTATTTCCTTATGATTATATAAATTCCTGGGAAAAGTTAAATGAGACAGCTTTACCACCTCAGAATATTTTTTTAAATTTATTAAATGAGAGTTACTTATCAGATACAGATTACAAACATGCACAAGACATATGGAATACATTTCATATCAAAACACTTGGTGAATATTCAGATTTGTACTTAAAAACCGATGTGTTATTACTTTGTGACATATTTGAAAATTTTCGAGATAATTGTTTAGACACGTATAAATTAGATCCAGTGCATTATGTTTTTATCCCAGGGTTATCTTAGGATTCTATGTTAAAAATAACAAAAATTAAACTTGAATTGTTTACTGATATAAATATGTGGCTTTTTATAGAGAAGGGTATCAGAGGTGGTATAAGTCAATGTTCAAACAGATATGCAGAGGCCAATAACAAATACATGAATGAAAAGTATAAACCTAAATTACCTTCTAAATATCTAATGTATTTGGATGTTAATAACTTATACGGTCATGCAATGTCTCAATTCCTACCATATGGAAATTTTAAATGGTTAAACAACCAAGAAATATTGGAAATAAGTAATACTATATGCAATTTGTCAGAAACTAGCAATACTGGTTACATTTTAGAAGTAGATTTAACTTATCCTCAAAGTTTACATAATCTCCATAAAGATTTACCGCTTTGTCCTGAGCATTGTATTGCACCAGGAAGTAAACATAAAAAACTTTTAACTACTTTATATGATAAGAAGAAATATATAATTTATTATAGTAATTTAAAGCAATGTATACATTTAGGAATGCAAGTATCAAAAATACATCGAGTTTTAAAATTTAGTCAATCACCGTGGCTAAAAAACTATATCGATTTAAATACAGAAAAAAGAAAAATGGCTACTAATGATTTTGAAAAAAACTTGTATAAATTAATGAATAATAGTGTATTTTGTAAGACAATGGAAAATGTTAGAAAATATCGTGATATAAAATTAAAAACAAAATGGGGTGGTCGATATGGAGTAAAAAGTTTAATAGCACGACCTTATTTTCATAGCCGAACAATTTTTAATAAAAATGTTGTAGCTATTGAACTTTTAAAACCTTATATTACATTTAATAAACCTATATATGTTAGCTTTTCAATATTAGATTTATCTAAAACAGTAATGTATGATTTTCATTACAATTATATGCAAAAACAATTTTTTAATAATAATTTAAAGTTATTATATATTGATACTGACTCGTTAATATATGAAATTATTACATCAGATATTTATTAAACTATAAAACGCGGTATAAGTATGTTTGATACAAGTGATTATAAAGAAAATAATCAATATAATATTCCTCGTGTAAATAAAAAGGTATTCGGTTAAATGAAGGATGAAAATAACGGTAAAATTATGATTTACTTTATAGGACTAAGATCGAAAATGTATACAATAAAAGTTATTAATAATGATATTATAAAAAAAATAAAAGGAATAAAGACAAGTGTAGTAAAAAACCATATTTCTTTTGAAGATTATGAAAATTGTTTAAGAACTTTATATGAAAAAAACTGTACTCAAAGAGGAATAGTTTCAAAATTGCATAATGTGTACTCTATTAAGCAAACAAAAATTGCTTTAAGTCCTTTTGATGATAAACGGTGTATTATAAAAAATAGTACTGATACTTTGCCTTAAGGTTTTGATAGTTTTAGTGAGAGCGATTTATTGTTATAAGTATATTTTTAATGTAAAAATAAATACATATTTATAATAACCAATAGTTTTATTTATTTAAAATGTTATACAATATTTTTAGCATCTATCCAACTGTTATGAGATTTATCTAAACCTAACCACTTTACAAAAACTCTTTTTCCTTTTTTCTGTTAAACTTTCTCAACTATATATATATCTGGATATTTTGTTTTTTGTATTTCTTGTTCGTAAAACGCGCCTGCAATTGATTGGCCAAGAGAATCATTAAGTAAATATGTGACTGGATTAGTTAGTTGTACTTTTGATATAGTAAATATTTCGGTACCCCAGTTAGGAGTATACCCTTTTGCAAATAATGATTTGGTTTTGCTTAAACGAACATAATCTCCAACTTTATATCGACTTAAACCGACCCTTTTTATTCTGTTGTATACATTTCCTAATAATTTTTTTTCATTTTTTATTGATACTTGAGATGGTTTCATATTAATTGTTGAATGATGAGTATTATTATATTTCTTAACAAGTGCATCAATGTTATTAATCCAATTATAGTTGCCTTTCATACTAAAATCTTTCCACATGGCATTTTTTAGAGTTCTATTAAATCTTTCAACAATCGATGCTTTCATATTACTAAATGTACTATAATGGTTTATATCATACGAATCTATAACTTTTTTAAATTCAGTGTTATAAAATTCCTTTCCGTTATCTGTTTGTAAGTTTTTCGGAACCTTATTCTTATTTTTTAATAAAATATTTTCAAATGCAACAGTAACGTCTTTTGCAGATTTTGATTTTACTGGAACTGCCCATGCATATTTAGAAAATATATCAGTTACTGTGAGTAAATACTTGTAACCTTTGTTTTCTTTTGCATACGGAATCATTTCTACTAAATCAGCTTGCCAAGAATCATTTAGACCTTTTATGATTACATGTCTACGCTTATAGTTCTTAAGTGCAGGTTTATGTAACTCATTAATTATACCTATTTTTGTTTTGCTCATACTTATTATTACACAAAATTTATCAAGAACTAATATCTAAACTATGTTTTGTTTTTAATTCTGTAATTAATGTTGCAATTTTTTTATTTACTTCAATAAAGTTATTAATATAAGCATTATGAATATCTTTCTCTACAGCTTTTAAACGTCTATCTATAATAATTAAATCATTTTTTGATACTGTTTCGTGCCGAGTAATTTTTTTCTTATGTATATGTACTCCAAATTTGTTAATAGTCATGTTACTTACATGAGTAGTTATAAATTAATGAAAAAGAAGGGAATGTGTTTAAGTATTTATATAATAATATTAGCTTCTTTTAATTCTTTAACTATTGAAATAATTTCATTGTCATGTAATGTATTGCCCGCCATTTTTGAACTAATAAGTAGTCGTAATCTTTCAACTAATTCATTTGGGTCATCCCAGTAAATGAAATCCTTTTGATTATTGTTTAAAGTCATAAAGTTTAGTATTAAATTTCCACCTCCTAAACGTTTATTATTTTGTAAACCAACTGAGGACGTACGCTGCAAAAGTCTTGATCGAACGTTTTGTAATCTTTCTGAAGAATATGGTGTTGAAGACGCTGGGGCACTTAATTTTGTTTGAGGAGGAAATAATAGCGATATAATTTTTTTATATTTTATACCTTTGTTAGATTTAATTTTACCACTAGGTAAATATAATGTTCTATGTGCATTTGTATCAGTTAAAATTGTTTTATAATCCTCTAAATCTTCCTCACTATAAATATTTGCGCTTGGATCTATTTTAAAAAGCAATTCATATAATCCGGGGGATGACTTATATTTTTCATTTCCTATTATAATACCCTCTTTATCAAACGTAACTAGTGTTTTTCCTAATATTAAATTACCATCTTCTAAATTTATACCAAATGTATGATCAAATATTCTTGGATCACCTTCTCGTCTATTAAAATCAATTAAATATTGAAAGGCGTATTTATCAACTTGTTTTTTAAGATTTTCTTCAACTTCAGACAGTTTTATAGATGTCTTAAATAAGTTTGGATCTTGTACTCTACTATATTCTAAGGGTTCATTTGTTTCAAAAACCTTATCATCTAACTGACTAAGTTCCATTGTTGGCTCTTGCGTTATACTTGGTTTTTCACCTGCTAATAATACATTTTCTGGTGTCGATGTAGTGTCTAGTGGTTCTTTTAACATGTTATCTAACTTAGATTTAATTGTTTCAACCTTGAAATCATACGGTTTTGTATCAATATCTTGTTTGATTGGTTGCGCTAATTTAATATTGGAAGTACTTTTATTAGCTAGTATATTTAGTGGTGTAGTTATTGGTTCAAGCTGTTTGTCAAAGTACCTTTGTGCCTCAGATTCTCCTAGTTTTAATGCGAGATACTTTTGTCTTATAGAATCGCTTGATTTAATAATATCGCATGTTAATTTTTTATCTTCATCATTAGTCGTATTACTTATTATTTTACGTTTACTATTCCTTTTTTTAAATCTGGTAGGAGGAGTCTTTATTTTAACCACAGTATTTTTTGCACGCTTCTTTGATTTAAACATGGTTACATGTAAACTTTATGCAACTTGAACGTAAACTCAACGTAATGGGAACGTAATTTGAACGTAAATTAAACGTAATAGGAACGTAAATTCAACGTAATGGTAACGTAATCAATGTAATTTGAACGTAAATTTAACGTAATGGGAACGTAATTAATGTAATTTGAACATAATTTGAACGTAATCAATGTTTTTTAAGATAGATAATAAATGCATGTTATTATGAAGATGGTTACCTCTACACTGATTATTATTGTAAAGGTTACTTGGTTATATCTAAAAACATATCAAATCCTTTTCTGTATCGCCCTTTATTTAAGTCACTATTTTTATCTATTACCATAAAGGAATATTTATTTGAATCCCAACATAAATTACAAACTTGTTTAAACTCTAGAAAACTTGGAAAGTCAAAGTTAACATGATCATCATATATATGCTTTAAATTTAAGTCATCTTGCTTGAATAATATAATAAAATTAGTATTATCCCGTATTAATTGCTTTGGAATTTTGCTGTAAGTCTGACATAAATAGAAAGAGTCTATCAAATTATTACGGCCCATGGTTTAAAAATTTCGAATATTATTTTGTTTATCACAAGCAACATCATCAAATATAAATATAGAATTTGGGCTAGCATCTTCAGGTCTAATAATCTCTTCATTGTCAGTGTATGTATAGTATCCCATACCATTAATATTCTTCATAATTTGTTGTAGTATTTTATATTTTGATTGATATAAAGATTTTGAATAAATGTATATATTTTTAAATCGCAACCCATTTGGATGTTCAATTAGATTAAACATAACATTAGTTTTTCCACAGTTTGAAGGTCCACAAATAATGCATCTAATGTCGTTTGGTAAAAGTGATCCATGTTTTGAATTATTAGTGTAATTATTACTTTGATTATCTACATTATTTACAGAAAGAGTTTGTTTTTGCTTTACAAACTTCATTGTTTAACCAAGCATGTGTTATAAACTAATAGAATACATTTTAAATGTTTAATCTTTATATATGAAAATATTATAGAGTATAAAATTGGATGATAGCACATACTTTGGTCAGTATGATAAAAGTAAAGAAAGGTGATGGTCTTATTGATAAACTAATCAATAAATTACCTTTTGAGTTGCACTTGCCTGGATACAACTATTGCGGTCCTGGAACACGTTTAATAGAACGTTTAAACCAAGGATATCAAGGAGTTAATGCATTGGACTCAGCTTGCAAAGAACATGACATTGCATATCACCGCTATAAAGATTTAAGTAAAAGACACGTAGCTGATAAAATACTGATTGAGAAAGCTTGGAAGCAATATTTTTCTAAAGATTCAAAGTTAAGTGAACGTTTACCATCATTACTTGTTGCTAATATCATGAATATAAAAACCAAACTTGGAATGGGGTTGAAACGAAATAAAAAAATTAAAAAGAAGAAAATAAAGGGTAGCGGAAAGGTAAAGCATAGTATGGCAGCATTAAAGAAAGCTATTGCGCTAAAAAATACTTTAATTAACCCTGATAATCCTAAGAGTGTGTCAAAAGCTATTAAAATTGCATCACAAGCCGCAAAACAATCAATTATTAAAAAGTCAAAATTTAAAGTTAATAAACTAAGAATAATTCCTATACCAAAAGTAGGTGGTTTTCTACCATTTCTAATTCCATTATTTGCGGGATTATCAGCACTAGGTGGATTGGCAGGTGGTGTTGCAGGTGTTGCAAAAGCAATAAATGAGGCAAAGGATGCAAAAAAAATGTTAGCAGAAACTCAAAAACATAACCAAACTATGGAGGAAATTGCTATTGGAAAATCTGGCAAAGGAATTTATTTAAAACCTTATAAAAAAGGGTTAGGATTATATATTAATCCGTATCCAAAAAACTTTCGTTAAAGCTACCTAAACGAGCTCTTACTGATGTTGATTTAAGAAAATATGTCAAGAAATTTAATATCCCTCACTTTAGAGGGGTATTCATGAGAAATGATTTGCCTAAAAAAATGTATATAAATGAAAGTGGTATAATAAATTTAGATGATAAAACATCAGTAGGAACACATTGGGTAGCTTACATAAAAAGAAATAAAAATATTTTATATTTTGATAGTTTTGGTAACCTTCAACCTCCAATAGAAGCAATTGAATACTTTAAAAATAATACAATTCAATATAACTATGATAGATTTCAAAAATTTAATACTGTAAATTGTGGACATTTATGCTTACACTTTTTGTATTCAAATTCTTATATTTATAATAAATAATATATTGCTATAAATACCTAAATAAATAATAAATTGCTATAAATAGAGTTTTATTTTTAATTTGTTATTACTATAACTAAGCTTATCGTGAAAGGATTTTTAAATAAAAAATAATGTCTATGACATTTACAATTATTGGAAATAAATCCGTATTAAGCGCCGATATTTTTCCTCCTATAGATTTGTACAATAAACAGTTTGAATTGGGAATAGTCGACTTTCAGACATTTAATTCAATACCAAACATTGACGACACTAACAATAAATGTTATTATGGAGATGGTAAAGTTATTTCAATACCAGTGGGTTCATATGAAATGGAAGATATTCAGGAATATTTAAGGTTAGGCATTGGTGATCCTAGAGTAATAAAACACAACAGCGAATTTAAGGACAAAGCTGATAAGCAAATAAAAGAAGTATTTTTAAATTTAACTGCAAATACAAATACCCTTCAAAGTGAGATAATATGTACTGAAAAAATAGATTTTTCGAAAGAAAATTGTATTGGTTCATTACTAGGATTTAATAAGCAAGTATTAGAACCTAATAAATTACATGTATCTAACTTACCGGTAAACATTATTAAAGTAAATAACATACGTATTGAATGTAATATTACATCCGGTTCCTATCTAAACGGACGTTTAGTACACACAATTCATGAGTTTTCACCTGGTGTTCCACCAGGATATAAGATAATAGAAATTCCAAAGCAAATCATTTATCTTCCAATCGTTGTACAGAAAATAGATAATATTTCTATAAAAATTGTTAATGAAGAAGGTGAACTTATCAATTTTAGAAAAGAAAAAATTTCCTGCAGATTGCACATACGAAAGATTCAATAATGGGTATATGTCATAATTTAAAAACAATATATAATTCGTCGTTTAATCAAACTCAGCGTAGTCCAACCAAGCCTTTTAAGAGGATAACATTAAAAAATAAACAGTTTCTTAAGTCGTTAGGATTTAAAATAAATACTCTACAATGACCGCTCATATGCTTAATATTGAAGATAAAATTCTCTTTGACGAATCATTAAGCCAATATGAAATACATTCATACAGTCCATATAACACAACCAGCTATGAATATAATGACGAAATTCGTATACCAATAAATCAACATAATGTATATACATTACCCTCGGAATCTTACTTATACATTGAAGGTAAAACAAAAGACACTTCAAAATCTACACCTGTTTTTATATTAAATGGTATTTTATACCTATTTGAAAGTATAAAATATGAAATAAATTCGGTTGAAATTGATTCAAATAAAAATCCTGGTATAACCACTACAATGAAAGGATATGTTTCATATAATAACAATGAGTTGCAACTTGAAAACTTGGGGTGGCGTGATACAAGTAACAATTTATTAGATAATAAGGGAAATTTTAGTGTTTGTATTCCTCTTTAAACAATATTTGGGTTCTGTGAAGACTTTAAAAAAATTATATTACCAGTAAAGCATGAATTAATATTAATTCGATCAAAAAACGATAATAACGCATTTGGATAGCAGCAGCTAAAGATGTATTACCAAAAGTAGTCATTGACAAAATACAATGGCGTATGCCTCATATAAATGTATCAGACAAAAAGAAATTAGAATTATTACAAACAATAGAACTCGATAAATCATTGTATATTGGCTTTCGAAGTTGGGACTTGTACGAATATCCAGCGTTGCCACGCACGACAAATCAATCTTGGTCTATTAAAACATCTACAGCACTTGAAAAGCCACGTTATGTTATATTAGGGTTACAAAGAGAAGGTGAAGACGATATTACAAAGGATATGAGTAAATTTCACACTTGTACCTTAAGAAACGTAGAACTATACTTAAATTCTGATGTGTACCCCTATGATAATCTTAATCTTGATTATGACAATAATAAGTATGCAATAGCATATGAAATGTATGCTAATTTCCAAAAATCATACTATGAAAAAGAGCCGAATCCCATTTTAAATTTAAAGAATTTTAAAGAAAATGCACCTTTAATAGTAATAGATTGTTCAAAACAGAAAGAATTTTTAAAACCTGCTCCAGTTGATATAAGGCTTGAATTAGAAACATCTGAAAATATTGTAGACTACGTTCATGCTTATTGTTTAATATTACATGACCGGATTGTTGAGTATAAACCATTATCTGGAATTGTTAATAAAATTACATAACCATTATAAATAATGATTAATATCTTTAAAGTCATTAAAGAGTAACCATCTCATAACCAAATAATGGATTAAAAAATTTTTAAATGATCATGAACAAGTTTCGAAAACGATTTCAAAAGTTGGAGCTGTTCTAAAAAAATACAAAGAAAAGGAGTGTTTACTAGAAAATCTTACGGACGATGAGTTGCATTTACTACCAATAGAGTTCTTTTTGCATTATATAATGTTTTCCACCGATATTGAACAAAACTGGAACCGGCTTCCAATACATTTAAAAGAAGATCACTATATGCAGGGGCGTCGGTTATGCTACAAACATTATAACAAAGGAAGAATACAAAGAGATGGACCTCCATGTCAAATAAGAAACTGTTGTGATTGTAATTTTAATTTATATTATGATTCTAATGGAAATAGTTATACCTTAATAAATAAATAAAAAAAAAAAATATACATTTTAAATTTTTATATATTATAAATGATGGAATTACAATATTTTTGATATTTCATCCAATATATAAGACATATTTGATAATATTATCATTCTTAATAATATATCATCATAATTTATTTCTTGACATTCATGAAATAAAAATTCAGTTAAAACCTCTTTAGAAACACCAATATTTTTATTTCTTAAATATATTACGATGTTATTTAAAAATAGATTATATGTATTTAATAAGTTAATCTGCATGCAAGAAAAATGAATAATACTAAAGTTAATATAATAATTTAAAGACATGATATGTATTAAATCATAAATATTTAAAAACACGGATATATAAGTTTTACAATTTGATGTAATTGAAATACTATTTGGATTAAATATATTTATTTTATAATTTGATCCTATTAGAACATTGGATGATATAAACAATTGTCCATTAAACATATTAATCAATTGCTGTATGTGCTCTATAAGTTCAAAATAATCACCTAAACTGAATTTTAGCCCAAAATTGTATTTATTGTAAATATAAATTTCTGGTTCAAACTGATTAGTACAATTTAATCCTATTTTGATTGAATACATATCTTCCTTTAATAATATAGGTACTTCATTAAATAAAAATGGAACTGCTGTTAATTTAGTAGAAGTCAAATTTGTGTTAATAGGTTCAAAATTTTTAAAATCCTCCTCATTGTTTAAAGAAGTTAACATTTCTGATATATTCTATATCTCAATATCTGCATTTAATGATTCAGTTAATAATTTTTTGATAAGTTATATATATATTCTTGAGCGTTATTGTATAATTTAATTTTAAAAAAGTCTATGCACAAAATTTTTATTTCTTGTTCCAACAGTTCCAAGTTTATTTTTGATGATATATGGCTAAAATTATTATTTAAATCAATATGGTTTTTTATATTATTTTTAATAAAACACTCATAAAAATTAATATTGTGATTTTTATAATTTATACTTTGAGTATCCTTTAACACATTAAACAAATTATTTTGAACTTGATATAAAGATTTATCCACTAATTTAGAACACAAATTATAATTTTTTAATGTCACTGTTATACAATGAGATATAATAAGCAAGTTGTCCCAAGATTCTTTCTGTAAATAAACAGAAGATGATTTAAGTTTTTGTTTATTCAAATCTTGACATTGTATATTTTCTTCAAGAACCTTAGTTGGCTTTTCATAGAAAGTTTGAAAATGTATTGTGTAATTTGATAAGGTTATGCGAGGCTGATCTAAATATTTACTTCCTTCAAAATAATTGGAAATGTTGTTTTTATTATTTAACAGGGTATTCCAATCCTGCTCTGATATAATAACGCCATTTCCATTAACCTTTTCTATTTTCAAAATGGCTTCACATAAATTATTTACTTTAATTCCAACTAATGCTTGTTTTGATTTACTGTTATTTAAATAATATAATGATTTTAATAAATATATAGAATCATCATATATTATTTTAGAATCGGATTCATCACTATCAAAACTTAACTTTTTATTTTTATTAAACATTGGATATGGTTTGTAATGATAAGCCATTATTATAAAATGTTTAGTTAAACTTGTTAAAATATTTATTTGTAACTGAAGAAAATATAAAATATCTACAGCTTATATACTATAATCCCCTCCCTATACTATATTTATTAAAATTAAAACTTATTTCAAAACCCAACCTTAAATGCATTACTTTTCAGTTCAATAATTGTTCTCATATGCTTAATAATCTTACAACCGTTATCCATTTTAAATTATATATTTCAGTTTCAAAATCAAAATATAAATAACAATTGCTTTTAAAAGTTCATTTATTTATAGAATTTTACATAAAAAAAAAATGCATTAATCAAAATGTTATACTTTTACAATTTCGTCATCAGAGTCTAACACTTATACAGTTTCATCGTCCGAGTCTAATATTTCAATAACTTCACTATCACTCTCTAATAAATCTATGATTTCCACATCAGAATCTTCTTCCTGTATTTCAATTTCTTCATGACCTATTAATATTTCATCAGCATAACTCTCTATAATTTTCTCGTATGTCTTCTTTTCTTCATCCGTCATATCCTCTGGATCACAGTCATCTATATCAAAATCGTCAGTTATATCTTGCACATAATATCTATCTTCACTATCAATGCCGACGCGTATATCCCCCGAATCCAACAACCATGTTACGTCTGGAATATTCTTAAATCCGTTCATACTATTAAACTTAAGTTTGAACTAAGAAAACATTACTCTGTAATTACATCTAAACATCATCTCTAGTTAAGTGACATTTATACATGAATTTACCATCTCTACCACTCCATATTAAATCCCACCTCCACCAACAGAATCCCGTTACATATGCATACATGCATCAAAATGCATAAGTGGGAATATATATGAGTATATACTTGCAGTAGTACTAACTTTTTTTTTTTTAACGTAATCATAATTACAACTAATAATAAGAAATACGCTATGATCTTATACTGACTGCATCCACAGATACATCTAGGACACGAACATAAACGATTGGTTTCCGGAAATTGACGAAGAATGCAATAATTACGGCCATATTTTCTACACCAATACCAACACACACGTAATACTTATTATCGCTATCTCACTCTTTCATATTACTGCTTTCTCACTCATATCCTAGGATGTTAAAGAGACTGTACCTAGAGATAAAGTCTGTAATGAGGTAATGAGACCTCTCTGGACCTCTCAGGCGGCACTACCTCGCACATTAGAACCGTATAAAGGCAAATTTTATCCAAGCGTTACCACTACTACAACAATATCCTATCCGAACCTTTGTAAATGCAAACAGTTGCCTCAGACTGGAAGGGATACCTAAGATCGCGCGATGTAAATCTTCAATACGGATCTTTTCGGATCTATCGGCGACATCGCTTGTGACGAGTATGTTCAGCATGCTTCAATTTATGTTTGTATTTCAGTGAATCATGAACACCGAAAAATTAATTTTTTATTTAAAGAAAGAGAGAGTTTGTGGAACCAGAAAAATCCAAACTATCATTCGAGAGATGTTCAACGACATATTTAAAACACAATAGCTGAGGAATCAAAGTGCAAAGATGCATGTTTCAAATGTTTTATTAATTTTAATATAATTACGTCAAACATGTTTGTTTTTAAATGTTGATACGTAATTTAAAATATTAAAACTTTTATTTATTTATATAAATATATATATTGTAAAAATAAATCGAGTATACAAAGTAGGCGTAATTATAACACCCGAGCTAGAAAAGTCGTAAAATAGTGTGATTAATGAGGGTATATTGTGAACAGAAACCAAGTGAAAGGTTAAAGCAATTATAATGTGTGAAACTTTAAACCACTGATTGAATACGTGAGGGGATGTGCTTACCGAAATTAACTAAACGTATTCTTAGAAGTAATAAAAATAAACCTATTAAGTCAAGCTGAAAACTAATGTAGGACTGAGTATATATTAACTAGAACTTAAGATGGTTTGTGCATTCATTGTTCTGTATTTGTAAAGTAAATATCAACGTTTATATTGTAACCTTATTGTATTATTATCATTATTATTATCATCGTTATAATTTTATTAAATAAATGTATTAAACAAATTATGTGATTCTTTATCATCCTGACAAATAAACTAAGATATTGCATAGTTAAATATTAATTGAATTGGCATTTGCCCTAAATTAAATAAGAGTAATTTAATTCCACATCAGATTAGCGGATTGGTTATTGTTTTCCATATAAGAAGTTGGATAGCTATTGTTTTCCATATCAGAATTGGGATAGTACTCTCGTTTTCCACATCAGAAGTGCGGATTAGTAACTCATAGCGAATTGAACTATGTGCGGATTAGTTATTTACGAGTTATACAGAAGTAAATAATACAAAGAAGATTAATAGTTTTCTACAAACAGTGCTTTCAAGTGATAGTTCATTAGCGGAATAGTCGAGAATTTATAAGACGGACTTTATAATAAGGCTAGCAAGTAAATTGTATCAGAAAAGTGTGTGAACTGTTTTACGAGGATAAAATTGAAAATGGCATATAACGTAAGCATTACCGATACTACTATTGATGATAGTTTGTTAGCTGGACGCTCAGGAAACTCAACATGTAATAAAGATAGTTGGTTGGGAGTGCAAGCAGAGCTAACGAGGCTTAGGACAGAACTATTGCGGATGAGTATCAGGAACAGTGAACATTCAATAAATCACCATTGGTTTATGCCGACGCAGAACCTGGAATGCATACCTGTGTTTAACCCAGCAACCACGGCATTGACGGCTACAGCTTGGGTGCGAAAATTGGAGAAAGTAGCAGACATTTATGGATAGAGTGATAAAGTGAAGCTTTATCAAGGTGTCAGCCAGCTGCAAAGCGACGCGAAAAACTGGTTTAATGCTAGTTTGAACGTAGTTAAGGATTTAACGACGTTCAAATACGAGTTAATCAGGAATTTTCCAGTGGAGTACGATGAATCTGTCGTACACATGGAACTAATGAAGCGACAACGAGAAAAACATTAGGCAATAGAGGACTATGTATACTCGGATAAAGCGATCGCTAGTAAAAGTGAAAATATTAGTAAAAAAGCCGTTATGAAATACATAAGAGCCGGATTAAATAACAAAGACATGATAAGTTCGTTATCAATGTGCGATTTGAAAACTGTGCCAGATTTGTTGCTACAAGTAAAACGTTATGATTTGACACTATTACAAGTGCAAGAACGGAATCATTTTAGTGTACTTAAAGACAGACCAAAAGACTTAAACGCGATAAAATGTTTTAATTGTAATGAACTCGGACACAAAGCAAACGCGTGCCGAAAAAGTAACCAAGACAGTGAGAATAAAAGAGACGAACCAAGTGAGAAAAACATTAAAAGTGAAAGTAAAATAAAGTGTTTCAAATGTCACGAAGAGGGACATATTTCGAGAAATTGTACTGCGAATAAAACGAGTAATGCATTGTTAGTGAACACAAATAAAACAGGTGATATGACAAAAGGCATGAGCATAGACAGTATCAGTTTTAAATGTCTAATTGATACCGGACGTGATCAGAATTTGATTAGAGCTGACTACTACATTAAATTGAGCAATAGTGCGGTTGTGCGCGAACAATATCTTATTGACTGTAATCGGAGGATTTCAAATCATAGTTTTAGGTAAATTTAGTGCTCAAGTAAAAGTAGACAATGAACAGTACTGTACCAACTTTTTAATAGTTCCATCAAGTGCAACTAGACATAGTGTTATAATCGGCAAATCTCTGTTAGACCAAGTAAAAACCACAATAAGTGTAGACGGTATTACCATGCGAAAAAAGTACAAGAAAAGTGAACAGAATAAAATATTATGTGTAGCCGACAACGAAATCGTCATGGGTAATAACATTAGTCCAGGTATTAGGGCTAAAGTTATGGAACTAGTTAAAACTTATGAACCAAAAATAACAAGGGTTACTGAAGCAGAAGCGAAAATATACGTGACTAAGGAGGTTCCTGTTTTTCAAAAATTGCGACGTATGGCTTACTGCGAGCAGAAAGAAGCAAAGAAGCATGTACAAACCTGGTTGAACGACGGCAAGGTCGAAGAGCAAGCATTAAACAAAACTCATCAGCGCAGCATAAATACTATCAGTTGTTATCAGGTGTGACAATGAAAACAGAAGATGAGACGCATATCTATCAGCTGTTAGAAGAAGTTAACCGAGAAATGCGTAAGGACGACTTGCCAGAGTTACGTGTTAACGCCAAGAAACAAATATTAAAAACACAGGAAGAGAATCCCAGGAATTTCAATAGAAATAGGAAACCAGCTAGGACATACAAAGTCGGAGACATTGTAGCCGTGAAAAGAACCCAGTTTGGTACTGGATTTAAATTACATAATAAATATTTAGGACCGTATTAGGTTACGGGAGTTGACATAAATGAACGGTATAGAGTAAGACGTATCGGTGCAGGGAAAGGTTCTTCTAACACACACTCAAGTGCCGATCACATGAAGCCATGGGGCGTGTTCTCAGACGACAGTGATTCTGAAACTTAAGATTTTGTAGGTCAGGAGCCGAACAGCAAACAGATGACAGCAGTGACGTATCATCTTTGCAGGCCAAAGAAAGGTCATATGGCCGTGTAGGATTGTAACGATTCCACATCAGATTAGCGGATTTTTTATTGTTTTCCACATAAGAAGTTGGTTAGCTATTGCTTTCCACATCAGAATTGGAATTGTACTCTTGTTTTCCACATATATATATATATATATATATATATATATATATATATATATAAATATGTAGTATATAAAAGAGGGGTCCTAACGCAGATTCAGTTTTGATAGATTTGACACCGAAAAATTTATTAAATTGTATATAAAGGAGACATCCTAAAACAAACTCAGATTTGATAGATTTGACACCTGAAAATTTACCAAACTATTATGTGTATTAAAATAATAAATATTTTTAAAAAAATTGCAATAATCAATATTATATAAATATATATCAAAATATTGACACATATTTAGACGTACAAAAATTAATCAATAAAAGTAGTTTTTCTTATCCATTTTAGATATACCAACATTTACGGGGTCTATAAAATATACTGACTAATTTTTTTTCTATTAAATGGAAAATAAAAAATGCTTAACATGTAAACAAACCTTATCTTTGGATAATTTTTATTCAAATAAAAGTAAAAAAGATAATCTAAGTAATATATGTAAAAACTGTGATTTAAATTATAAAAAACAAACTATTACTTGTGAATGTGGTAAAATAATTTCAAATTTTTTTCATAAAAAACATTTAAAAACAAATTATCATCGATTAACACTTAATAAAGCTAGAAAATGTTCTTCTTGTCAAATTGAAAAACCATATGAAGGATTTCATAAAAATTAAACTGATGCAGGTGTTAAATATTTATTAAAAAAGAACAAAAGTATTCTATGTCACTAAATTGTTCAATTATTACTTAACTCTATTGAGTTTTTATGCCAACACTTTATGACATCTTTTTACAGACGTCGGGTCTTTAATTCGGCTTTGTAATGTTTATAAGATACTTTTGAGAATTAATACGACTAGTCTTTACCTGTGACAACGGTTTTTGATCAACATAGAATAAGATGTGCACCTCTTATAAAATGCATGCTCAAAACCATGATATCATAGTTATCTCAACATACGAAAAATTAAAACTTGTTTATATAGTCCATAATTAGGTAGTACAATACAATCGAACGCTAAAACATGAATCATTCTATAGAAATGAAATTTCATTAAATAGTACCCCATCTATTATTAATTATTATATGCAGAACTCTGAAAGAGAAATAAAAAAAAAAACGCTGCAAAGCAGATTCCAACGCATGCTCTTACAAAGCGCTGTAACACAGTATCAATTTCTTCAATCATATTTTTAGCTGTTCTAAATTTGTCATATTTGGACATGTTATATCAAACATTGAAAAGTCTTTTTTACCTGATCTAATTAATGAATTTGAAAACTCATTATATTCATAAAAATTGTCATTATGAAAAAAATACAACAGTCCGTTTATATATCTAAATACATTAGAAACGTTCAATGGTATCCCCGGAAATAAGTCTGATAAGAGACCGTGACGCTTTGGTGATAACGTACACTCAGTTAGGTCTATATAAAGGTTATCATAAAAAACATATGTTTGACCACTATATGAGTTGAAAATATTTGTAATCATTTTATTTTGTGGAATACCTAATCTTTGTAAAGAAACACCATTGTAATTATTATTTACTTCAAAACTAGGATAACTCATTATGTAAAATAACTTATCAACAATAATTATACAAACGTATCTATATTTTAATATACATTACAAAGAATAGGTTTATTGGATGGATTATTACTTTAAATATTCTCCTTCATAGCGCTTGAAATGGTTGTTGGAATACTAGTTGGAATAGGAGTTGAAGTTGCAGGACCATATAACCTTTGAACTGCATAAATATCATCTTGACTGAGATTATTTTTTCTTTTATAATAAGGTAACATTATTGCTTCTTCATGTGCTGAATGTTCAATACCTAATGCATGTCCAATTTCATGTAATATTACAGAATACAAACTAGTTTTTTCAGTAGCATTATCATACAAATCCCAATCTTCAGACCTATCTAAATGAATTTTAAAACAACTATTATTTGTTTTAGGATACTTTGCATGTGCTAAAACAGTTCCTTCACCATCAAACTTCCAATTACAAATACCTTTTGCACATCGAGCATTACTTTTATGTTTATATATATATATCACTTGAAAAGGAAATTAATATATCAGGCTTATAAATATTATTATAAAAAGTAAGACCGCTTACTATCGACCATGCATTAAAAGCTTTTTGCGTAATTTTTTTATGTATTGTTTAAGCTAAAACAAAATGCCAATACAATGTTTTTCTATCCCATTTTGTTGTTTGAATTCTATATTGTAAAGGATTATCTTCATTTCCACATCTCGGTGTTTTAATTAACTCTAATGCATCTTCATTTAACTGTCCAATAATAGGTAAATTATAATATTCTTGAAAAAGTATTAAAAAGTCTTTTATGGAGCCTTTAGTCCTCTGTAAAACAGAATCTTCTTCGGAGCCTTTAGTGCTCGCCGGAGCGCTGCTATTAGTAGTTGAGAAACAAAATTGATTTAAATATTTTTCAATGTTTTTATCAGAGTCTTCAATTGTTGAAAATATTGTAAAAGAAATAAAAAGTAAAAAATATAGATCATTTATATATTAAATAGGTTCTTTAAATTTATTTAAAACCATATACAATTTATTTTTAATATGAGATAACAACATAATATAACAACATGTATCCTTTTGAACTTTCTTATCAAGAACAACATGTAAAAATATTGTTTTATTTGAAATTTCTGTATCTGTTGGTTGACAAGTTAAATCAACTAAACAGGTCCAGGTTCTTTATAACTTTTAATATCATAAAACATATTTTTATCTGTTATAGAAATTATTTTTTTGTAAGACTGATATGTCATATATGCAATATTATATTTATCTTTAGTAAAATCTAAATTTTGACTTTCTTCTGGATATCTATTTCCATTAATAGTGAAATAATAATTTTTAACATATTTATGATTAAACTCACTCATATTTTTCAATTGATTATTAGATTTATTTACTTGGAAAGCGAATATTTCAAATAACGGTTGTTTGTGGCTTTTATAATCTGTAGTAATATTAAGTTTCAAAGATTTTCCAGACATACTCTCATTCAATATTTTAATACATTGCCATCTATAATAATTCAAAATATAATTTCGTTCTTCATTTAGAGTTTTTAATTCATCAAGTAACATTGTACAACCAATAGTATCATATTCAAGCAACGGAGTATATAAATAAATATCAGTAATTATAATTTTACCCTCAGCAAAATCATTCGCTCTATAAATTGCATCATTATCATGATTCATTGTAAATATAAATTCATCATCACTACCCCAAATTATATTATCAGTATCACATATTCCTAATCCTAAATCAGATAAAGGTACTAATGCGGTAAAAATATCACCATTTTTGGACTATTTAATATTTTATCAATTTCATTATTAAAAATTTTTAGCATTCCTAATTTTTTATTATAGAAATCATTATTACCTGCATTTTCTTGTGCATTAATATATTGTAAACGATTTATTAATTGATTCAAATTTGAAATATATTGAACTTCTATTTTATTATCATTATACTCTCTCCATTGAGAGCGCTGCAATAGTACTGAGCCTTTGGAGTCTTGGGAGCCACTAGGATTAATAAAGTCGTCATAATATTTATCTTTACCTGTTTTAATATATTCATAAATATGGTTTAAAAGTGATTTTTATTTAAGACTTTTTGGTTGTCGAGAAGTTTTTTTTCCAAGTCTATTAGTAGTATACAAAACATTAAACTTAGATATGATTTTTCTATAATCTTCATAATCCTCTTTTGTAAATAACTGTAAATCAGGATTACCATTAAAAGTTAATAAATACCATAATATATCAGTTCCATTAAACATTTTATCACCAATAGTAATATATCATCTTTATCAACTATCATTATACTATCTCCAATTTTTAATTTATCATTTACAAATCTAGGTCCAAATGTTGTAATATAATCATAAGCTGGATCATTAATTTTTTTAAAATACTTTGCTGCATTTTTTCCATATACTTCATATTCTCTTCCAAAGAGCTGCAATTTATTTGGTGGATTGGTGGACTCTCTGGAGGAAAGATTTCAATTTTTGGAAGAGGTACTAAAGAGGTACTTTTAACAATATCTTAATCTATTTTTCCTAACACTGATAATAATGGAGCATATTCTTTTTCTTTAATAGTCTTATATTTTAAATTTTGTAATTCTACTTTTTTATATTTCTCATATAGTTTATTTCTAATCGCATCTGTTTTTTTAGCTTCTAATAATTTATCTGATTTTGTTTTGTAACGCTTTAAAGGAGATTTAGGATTCTCCCGCGTTTTTTTTTTTATATGTTTTAATTAATTTATCTCGCATTTTAACTATTTTTTTAGCTTCAGAAACCGTTAAGATGTCTCCTTCTATTTATTAATAAAATAAATGACTCCGAAGGAGATTCAGATTGTAATGTTTTTAATATATTCATTAATGTCTTTAAACATATAACGTTCAATAATACTATCTTTTTCACGATTGATACATAAGAAACCATATTTTATTTTCCAACATTTATTACATAACTCTTTAAATTTATTTAAATTCATATCAGCACTAACAATTGTTTTATGAATCTCTTGAATACTATATAAATCCTGTTTAAATAATATAATTAAATTACAATTATTTCTAATCAAGTTTTTATTTGTTTCAAGAAAACTTTGACTAAGATAAAAACAAGATAATTTTTTATGACTTCCACTATAAAAATATTTTTTAAACATATCTTTATCTTCTACTAAACAATCATCAAACACAACAACACTGTCAGTTATACAATCTTCAACAGGAATAATATCCTCACAATTATTAAAATGCAAATCCACTGTATCTATCTCACTAAAAATTCTTTCTATTGCTTTATATATTTTTTGATTTAATGTTGTTGTAAAAATATATTGACCTTTAAATTCTATAATAGGTTGTGTAAGAAAATTAAATAATAACCATGTCTTACCACAATTTGATGGACCACATAATAAACATCTTAATGGTTTTGGAAATATTCTTTCCGAGTTTTTATTATGTTGTATTCATTAATATTTTGATTTATAACATCCATTACAAATAAACCATGATCAAAATTTTTTTGAGTACTATGAAAACTTTCTCCTTTTGGTATTTCTCCATCTGGTATAAAAGTTACATAATTTAAAAAATCATTATCATTTTCATCAGAAATATCAAATACATGTCGATTATTATTAATTTTAAATTTTGTAGTTTTTATAATAAAACTCATACGAGTTAAATATTGTATAATTTTTGTTTCCAAATCATTAATAGAATATATATTTGCATTTATATTACATATTAATGAATTATGTCCATATATAGTTTCTCAAATAATATCTATACTAAATTTTGGAAATTTGAATTTTGTAAAATTATTTATATCAATTAAATCATATTTAAAACCAGATACTCCAATTTCATATTTTTTATGTGAATCAAGAATAATTGGATGTTCAAATCTCAATTTATTTCCAATAATTTTATTAAATTTCCCCATTATTTATTTATAAAAAAAGAAGGAGGTCTTTAGCAGACCTTACATTTCTGAAGTTCTTTATTATAAAATCCTTCAATAACTTCATCGTTTAAATCTTTTATTTAATATGTTATTGGATCGGTATATAAAATTTTATGAATTTCAAATATTTCATTTGTCCAATTAGTTTCATATTTATTTGCAAATGTTGATTTAAATTTTGTTATTCTAACTTTATCACCAATTTTAAATTTTTGTTTTTCTTAAAATCGCTCCCTATTGAAAAAGTATTCAGAATTCAAAATATATTTTTCATTATCTTTATTAACTTCAAAGGGTTTCATTCTAATAGTTCGATGATAATTTTTATAATTATACTCTATTATTAAAGTATCTAATATATTTATCCATTTAAAATTATTATTTGCTGTAAAATAGGGTTTTATCTTACGATTTAAAGTACCATTGAATATTTTAATAATTGTAGATTTTTCTTCATTCTCAGTGTAATACATTTTAATATTATATTTTTCCAAAAATTTTATAAAATCTTTAATTGCAACTTCTAAACCTTTATCAACGTGTAATAATTTGAGTTTTCTATTATGTAATAGAGATTCAAAAGCTTTGGCAACTGATTTTCCTGTTTTATATTTTAGTGGTTTAGACCAAACAAATTTTGAAAATGTATCAATAACATTTAATATATATTTATAACCATTATTATTATCAGCATATTTTCTCATTATAACTAAATCTGCAGCCCATAAATCATCTATTCCAAGTGTTATAATTTTTCTTCGTTTAAATTTTTTATTAACTAGTTTAAATAATTCAATTGCTTCTTTTAAAAGAACCTCAGAGTTTTTTTTTTGAACTACTGAAGTATTCTTAATAAATTGACTTTTATTACTATTTCAAATTTTACACTTTGCTGATAATCTGTATTTATTATTTTCTGTTTGAATTGTTTTAATATAAATATTATCTGTTTTCTTTTTACATTTTACACAATATATTTCTTTGGAGCCTGTGTATTCCATTTATAACAATAAATAAATGCTCTCTCAAAAAGCGCTCGAAACAGATTCTATTTTAAAGATGGTATTCCATTTATATTTGCTTTCTTTAAATATTTATCCAATGGAAAAAATTTAAGATTTTCAATAAATTCTGCTTCTTTAATATAATTTAATTTAATATAATATTATGTTTGCTTTTATTTTGGGTTGCAACATTTGGTTATAAAATTTGTAGGCCACTTTATACTCAGACATTTTTTCTTTTATTTGAATTTTTATATCTAAAATTTCAATTATTACCCCACCCCAAACCTAATGCTGCTAATGGTATCAAATTAAATCTGGTAATCCGCTTGGCAGCGTTTCGAAGAGAGAATTCAGATGCACTAAATAATACATTACTAATTGTTAAACTAATGTCAGTTTTTTTGATAATATTTATAACCTTTTTCTATATACATACATTCGATTTTCAATATATGATACATTTATTATAAAAATATTCATCATTTACTATATCATTCATTTATTATAAAAAATATATATATTTTTTCAGAAGGAGATTCTTTTGGAGTGTTGAAAACAATATCTATGTTTTTCGTATTTATTATTAATAGTAATTTTACCTTTGTATATTAATTTCAATAATTTCAAATCATCTGGGTTATCAATTATTTTATTATTATTTTCTGGTAAACTCAATTTCTTATTATTTTCAAGAGTTAAAATTATTCTATATCCATATTTTGATGTTTATCATTTTTGCATTCATGATAAGATAGGGTATATTTAATTCTAACTCTAACAACTTTATGAAATTATTAAAAAGATTATTAATATTATTCAATTTGTTTATTAGTTCTCCTCTGGAGAGCTCTGAAAGAGATTCTATTTTAGAGAGCTTTGAAAGAGATTCTGTTTTACAGAGCTCTGAAAGAGTATCTGCACTGCAGCGTTCCAAAGCAATATATACACTGCAGTGTTCTGAAAGTGTATCATTCATTTATTATATAAAAAATTATCATTAACAGATAACTACTTTGTTATGACCATATGATAATCTATTAAATTTATCAATTAAATATTTTTTATCATCATAAGGACTTTATCCAATTTTTTCTTCTTGAATGGTATATAATTGTAGCTTAAATGATCTTATACCATAACTAGTTTCAATTGTTCTTTCTTGTTTAAATAAACAATCTTTATATTTATTAAATGTGATTTTCATAATATTAACTTTAATTCCTTTACATATTTTCTTCTCATGATTATCAGTTCTAAACGCATACATTTTTGATCGTAATCCACAATATTCTCTAATTGGAATACCATTATATTCATCTTTAAATAATCCAGGAATTTTTCAATTTTTTTGAGGTATATTATTAGAATGATCATCTGGATAATCACTTGTATCAAAATATTCAATATTATTTTTTATATTTTTATTAAAATCATCTGTTTTAACATGTATAATAAAGAAATCTGTGTCAGTGCTTAATAGTTTAACTTGAAGACCATATTTAGGTTTAAAATAGTTATAATAAAATTTGTACAATAATAATTTTGATAGTTCAAGTATAGTAAATCCACCAAATATAGGTTTATTTAATTCAACGTTAGCTTTTTTTCTATATATGAGAACGGTATCTTCATTTAATATACTTCTATATTGATAATGACTTGAATTAATTGCTTTTTGCATTGCTTCTTCAGATTTAATTAATTTTACATTTAATCTATTTCTAACATTTTCCATTTGTTTTCCATATACACTTTTATTCATTAATTTAAAGAAATCTTTTTCAAAATCACTTTTAGCATTTTGTCGTAATTTAGTATTTTTATCAATATATGGTTTTAACCATGCTTTTTGTATATTTTTAATACCTTTATTATTTATTAATAATTTAGCACCTTGTCTTATAAATTCTTTATTATTTTTATTGTATAATGGACACATTAATTTTTTATTCTCTTTTGATGGTTTTGATCCTAATCCAATATCAATCATTTGTTTTTGATATTCTAATAATTCATCATATTTTGGTGAATAGTGTTCTAGAGCGAATGCATAATCATTAAATTGATTATGTAATTCTTCTGGAATTTTTAAATTAACATCTAAAATATATCCTATGTCCCCGTCATCATCAATACTCATTATATTTTTTTTTTAAATCTAAAATATCTTCCATTGACACCCATTCATTATTAGATATTGTTATTTTTTGAGACATTGCCCAACCTTATAAGTTATTAGCATCTAAATACATTATATACCTCAAATGTTTTTTTGAATTATACATACCCTTTTCTTTAGCTTTTTCTTTTGATAATTATATAACTTTCTCATATTTTTCATCGTAGAAATAACAATTATTTGATAAAGCTTAATTATTTGATATCATACTAATTCCACCACGAATACCTTTTTCAGTAAATTTATACATTTCTTGATCTTGATATAATTCTTATGTTTGTTTGGTATATTTTAATGAAGCTGAGTTAGCTAAATGTGGAGCACTCATAAAATAAACTGGATCTAATTGATATTCCTTATAACACATTTCTTTAAAATTATTAAATACGTCATATATTAATATACTATCTAATCTTAAATATCTATGTTTCCAAAAGTCTTTAACAAATTTATATTGTTTTTCAGTTATTGTTTTACAATTTAAATTGGAATAAAATTCATTAATAACTGGTAAATTTAATGCATCGAATTTTTTATAATCATCAACCCATTCATATGGATAAACTCCTTTTTGTAATAAGAAAGCTTTGCCTTCTAATGAATAGTTTTTATATCTTTCATTTAAATATTTAAAAGTACTAAAATCAAATATTTTTTCAATTTCAGTATTAAAATATTCACAATCATCATATGCTATTATATTGCTTTTTAAAGCAACGCTGCTATTAGTAGTATTCTCCGTTAGGGTCTCTGAAGCCTCTGGCTCCTTTGGAGTGTTGAAAAGCAATATAAGATTTTTTAATTTACGTTGTTTCTTACATTTATTACAATATCCAGAGTTAATATTTAATAAATTTTTAATTGCTTTATCTAATAAAACACCCATAAATGCTAATGTATCAATAAATCTTATTTCCATTAAATTTTGTATAATTGTTCCTTTTGGTGTTAATCTAAGTTTTTCCCATTAAAATATGCAATTATCATTGTTACATTCTATAGGAGATTCTATTTTATATAATTTTTGACATTTTATACATTTTATTTCATTTTCATCATAACTTATAAGTTTTGTTATACTTTTACATTCTTCACATTTTTCAAAAAGGTTTTTACCTTTGAGTTTTTGAATTTGAGCAATATATTGAATCTTGTTTTGTTTCATATTCATTTACCAAAACTTTTTTTGATAAATATTTATAATTTTCAGTTGTATCAGCAAGTATTTTATTATTTTCAACTTCTTTACTCAATTTTAAAATCCATTCAATAAATATTTTTGAATCATATTTTATATTATGTATTCCAATGGGTACAAAATTGGGTAATTTTAAATTTAAATTACAAGATATATGTGCGGCACCTCTAAATTTACCAGTTATATGATCATTATCCCAAACTTTATAAGAAGAAGGACCTTTAAAATCTTTACCACAAATATGACAATTTTCTTGTGATTCAAATAATTTTACATCTTCTGCATTCCATTTCATAGGTTCATTTATTTTCTTTATTTTGTAATAATATTTTGCCAAATCTCTTAAATCGTTATTAAATGTTTTCATTAAAATATTAGTCTTTTTCTCTTCTCAAAATTGTTTTTTTATTTGTAGTAAAACAATAACTATATGGAATGTGTTTAGAAATAATTTTTTTATTGTTTATTTTATCTGAGGGAAAATCTTTAGATAATGTACATTCAAATTCTAATGTTGTAAAATAAGGGTGATATATTTCTGCTCCTTTAGACCTGTAAAATAATTTGTATGTTTTTTCAGCTAGCATAAACATATTACTAGTTGAGGTTCCACAAATTTTTGTATGGGTATTATATTGTATATTAGTTTTAAATCTTTTATTACATTTATTACAAACATAAAGATGAATATTGTTCAATACAGAACATAAAACCAAAAATATATTTCTGGCCCGGGTTTTGAACCCAGGAACACAGTTATCAGACTCTGAAACTAGTCAGAATCAAGCACGAACGCTCTCGGCTCTCGGTCTTGTGTTAACTACTATCAGAAATTATATTTTTGTTTTTATGTTTTGTATTGAACATAAATTGCCCTCTTTATTATTGACCAGACAACTTTTATAATATTATATGTTCAGTATTGAACATCAGTCGATAAAGCGTCTGTAAGTCTGTTTAAATAAAGCGTTGTATCATCCAATCAATGGCATTTGTTGACTACCCGAGCCGCATGGGGTAACTATAAACGCCGTAATATTATTACCTAGACCCAGACCTATTTAGTTATTATGTTCTGTATTAAACATAAGTTGCACCTCAACTTCGCATACAGTACCCATCATGGGTGATACATACAAATAGTATGTACCTTGGGAGCACATATAATAACTTGCATACAATACCCAATCATTAGCCATATAAATGAATTGGCATTTGGGTTTCAATAAGTATTTAAATAAGTTTTAAATAGTATGTACTCTCCAACTATATGTAACTATATGTTGTATATAGGTACACGTTTTTTCCAGACCCAGAAACTTCCTGGCCCAAGGATCGAACCCACGAACACAGCAGCCAGACACTGATTCACAGCCAGAGTCAAGCACTTAACGCTTTTTGGCTAACTTTGTCTTAACTTTGTTGCCTTAACTTTGTTGTCTTAACTTTGGTTTTATGTTCTGTATTGAACATAAATTGCCCTCTTAATTATTGACCAGACAATTTTTATTATACACGGTGTCCAGAAAGGGTATCGGGTATTTGTAAGTTCAATGAAACAAAAATTATTTGTATGCAATAAAAAAGTTTATTGTTTATTATTAGCATATGAATTGGAGAATTATTTGGAATAGATGACGTTATCCAAATGATGACCGTTACGTTGCTGGCACTCTTCTAAACGGAAACGAAGATTGGCGATAACACGTTGACACAAAGCTATCGATATTGCTGCCATTCTGACCTGATGTTTTGCTTTAACTGGGTTAGATTCGTCGGATTGTTTTGATAAACCTTACTTTTAAGGTATCCCCATGCAAAATAGTCAAGCGGGCTAAGGTCGGGGCTTCTGGGAGGCCAGTTAATGTTTACCCCTTCGCGAAATGACTTTATTAGAGAATAACTCGTTAACAACTTCCATTGAGTTATTTGAGGTATGGCAAGTGGCCCCATCTTGCTGGAACCACGTTCTTGAGTTGAAACCTGCAAACTCCTGCAACTCTGGGACCAAAAAATTTCGCCTCCTAGGTCTTTAGTTAACGTTGTAAGCAAGTTATATATTTTCTGAGAGCCGAAAATATTTAACAAATTTATATTTTAGTAGATTAATTTACTTTATAAATTTATTGAGTCGTAATTTTAAGAACGTTATGCTAGTTCATATATCGTGGTCGTCGTTGTTTATAGGTTGTTAATATTTGTTGACATTAATATTAGAATGAAAACATATATTTAAAAAACTGTATTTTATTTAATAAAATTCAAATGCAAAGTTACACTTGTTGTTAGTTTTGATTATTATATAATTATGTATGATTAATATTAATTGTTAGTTGATTGATTATTTTAATACACTTATTTCTAATTTATTTGTTAATCTTTATTTTTTACTTGTTTCGTTTGTTTGTTTGATTCGTTTTTGAATCTTTCTTGTTTTGTGAATTAACACTTTTGTTTCTTTTGCAATTTGTGCTTTTGTCTTTTTCGACTTTTGTTTCTTAAATCTAATTGGCAATGTCAATAGTATGCGATAAAAATTGACTATTACTGAATCAAAATAACACGTACAGCTAATGTGGTGTTATTCTAGAGATTGACTGGAATGATCTCAAACAAATGTTTTTATTCTGACTTTTTGTTTAGGTAAGCATTTTTAAATAGGTCACAATTCTCGCGAGGAAATGTTTATATTTCTGAGTAACACTTAAGGTTCTGTTTTATAATTATTTTTAATGGTCCTATTTTGTTTATGATGAAATGCGTTGCAAGTTATTTGTTATTTGAGTCAACATGATATTATAATTATTTAATATTTCAATTCATAGTAGATGTAAATAATGATTTCATTTCCTATATATTAAATAAATATAACAATGATATAATGTATTACGTAATCATATGTTAACTAGCATGCTATGTCATTGTTGAATGTAACTTATCTTCTGCAACCCATTGAATGCATGGCTCTAGTGTGGCCCCCTTAAGGCTCCTAATAAAAACGTTATATAAATTTTATAAAGGAGTGTCTAGACTATCTCATATTAAAATTTGAGCCTCCTAGGTCTTTATTGTACCTTACAGTTAACGTTGTAAGCATGCTATGTCATTGTTGAATGTAACTTACCTTCTGCAACCCATTGAATGCATCGCTCTAGTGTGGCCCCCTTAAGGTTCCTAATAAAAACGTTATATAAATTTAATAAAGGAGTGTCTAGACTATCTCATATTAAAATTTGAGCCTCCTAGGTCTTTATTGTACTTTACAGTTAACGTTGTAAGCATGCTATGTCATTGTTGAATGTAACTTATCTTCTGCAACCCATTGAATGCGTGGCTCTAGTGTAGTTCCCTTAAGGCTCCTAATAAAAACGTTATATAAATTTTATAAAGGAGTGTCTAGACTATCTCATATTAAAATTTGAGCCTCCTAGGTCTTTATTGTACCTTACAGTTAACGTTGTTAACTTTGAATCACCATTACGATAATACGCTCGTACGCAAAATGCGCGATGCATCCCCGAGTACTGTTCCATCGTGACTAAAACTCCACAGAATGGCGGACGCCACGAACCCCTCCCCGCACCCTTTAGACGCCCCGTTTTGAATATGGCGCGAAAAGAAATACCCGATACCCTTTCTGGACACCCTGTATTATATGTTCTGTATTGAACATCAGTCGATGAAGCGTCTGTGAGTCTGTTTAAATAAAGCGTTGTATCACCCAATCAATGGCATTTGTTGACTACCCGAGCCGCCATGGGGTAACTATAAACGCCGTAATATTATTACCTAGACCCAGACCTATTTAGTTATTATGTTCTGTATTAAACATAAGTTGCACCTTAACTTCGCATACAGTACCCATCATGGGTGATACAAACAAATGGTATGTACCTTGGGAGCACATATAATAACTTGCATACAATACCCAATGATTGGCCATATAAATGTATTGGCATTTGGGTTTAAATAAGTATTTAAATAAGTTTTAAATGGTATGTACTCTCCAAACTATATGTAACTATATGTTGTATATAGGTACACGTTTTTTCCAGAACCAGAAACTTCCTGGCCCGGGGATCGAACCCAGGAACACAGCAGCCAGACACTGATTCACAGCCAGAGTCAAGCACTAACGCTTCTTGGCTAACTGTGTTGTCTTACCTTTGTTGTTGTTACCTGTGTTGTCTTATACTTATTATATTAAGAAATAGATATAGATAATAGATATAGATAAATACTTATTTAATATATATTTTTAGTTTTATGTTCTGTATTGAACATAAATTGCCCTTTTAATTATTGACCAGACAATTTTTATTATATTATATGTTCTGTATTGAACATCAGTCGATGAAGCGTCTGTGAGTCTGTTTAAATAAAGCGTTGAATCATTTAATCAATGGCATTTGTTGACTACCCGAGCCGCCATGGGGTAACTATAAACGCCGTAATATTATTACCTAGACCCAGACCTATTTAGTTATTATGTTCTGTATTGAACATAAGTTGCACCTCAACTTCGCATACAGTACCCATCATGGGTGATACATACAAATGGTATGTACCTTGGGAGCACATATAATAACTTGCATACAATACCCAATCATTGGCCATATAAATGAATTGGCATTTGGGGTTAAATAAGTATTTAAATAAGTTTTAAATGGTATGTACTCTCCAAACTATATGTATCTATATGTTGTATATAGGTACACGTTTTTACCAAACCCAGAAACTTCCTGGCCCGGGGATCGAACCCAGGAACACAGCAGCCAGACACTGATTCACAGCCAGAGTCAAGCACTAAGGCTTCTTGGCTAACTGTGTTGTCTACTATCAGAAATTATATTTTTGGTTTTATGTTCTGTATTGAACATAAATTGCCCTCTTAATTATTGACCAGACAATTTTTATTATATTATATGTTCTGTATTGAACATCAGTCGATGAAGTCGATCGAACGATACAGTGGGCGAGAGCATTGATGCTTGACAGTGACTGCTGTTTCTTCGGGTTCAATTCCCGGACCAGAGTTATATTTTCTGGGTTTTGTTGTTATTAAGTTAAATTGATTATATACATACATAATCATAAACTTATTAAGCAGCTATGTAGTGAACATATATGAGGCCACGGCACCATAAAAACTAAAAATATACTTTCTGATAGTAGACAACACAGTTAGCCAAGAAGCGTTAGTGCTTGACTTTGGCTGTGAGTCAGTGTCTGGCTGCTGTGTTCCTGGGTTCGATCCCCGGGCCAGGAAGTTTCTGGGTCTGGTAAAAACGTGTACCTATATACAACATACAGTTACATATAGTTTGGAGAGTACATACCATTTAAAACTTATTTAAATACTTATTTAAATCCAAATGCCAATTCATTTATATGGCCAATGATTGGGTATTGTATGCAAGTTATTATATGTGCTCCCAAGGCACATACCATTTGTATGTATTACCCATAATGGGTACTGTAGGCGAAGTTGAGGTGCAACTTATGTTCAATACAGAACATAATAACTAAATAGGTCTGGGTCTAGGTAATAATATTACGGCGTTTATAATTACCCCATGGCGGCTCGGGTAGTCAACAAATGCCATTGATTGGGTGATACAACGCTTTATTTAAACAGACTCACAGACGCTTCATCGACTGATGTTCAATACAGAACATATAATATAATAATTATTGTCTGGTCAATAATTAAGAGGGCAATTTATGTTCAATACAGAACATAAAACCAAAAATATAATTTCTGATAGTAGATAACACAAGATAGCCGAGAGCGTTCGTGCTTGATTCTGACTAGTTTCAGAGTCTGATGGCTGTGTTCCTGGGTTCGAAACCCGGGCCAGAAATGGTATAATGGTGCAAATGGTATGTACCTTGAGAGCACATATAATAACTTGCATACAATACCCAATCATTGGCCATATAAATGAATTGGCATTTGGGTTTAAATAAGTATTTAAATAAGTTTTAAATGGTATGTACTCTCCAAACTATATGTAACTTTATGTTGTATATAGGTACACGTTATTTCCAGACCGAGAAACTTCCTGGCCCAGGGATCGAACCCAGGAACACAGCAGCCAGACACTGATTCACAGCCAGAGTCAAGCACTAACGCTTCTTGGCTAACTGTGTTGTCTACTATCAGAAATTATATTTTTGGTTTTATGTTCTGAATTGAACAAATATTACAGTGATGAATTTTACCTTTCATTAAGCTTCTTAAATTTTTTATACCAACAAAATGATAGTTCTTTTCACCAGTGTCTGCATCAATCACATTGCTAAATAGTAATAAATTAACTTGTGTTTTTTTAGAAGAAATATTTTTACTTCTATAGCTTAATATTATTTGTTCTTCCCTTTCTGCATTTTCTATTTTTATTAATTCATATAAATTAATTGAAATATTTAAAAATTGTAAATATATTTCAATAATGTCATGAGATATAGCAACGGGATAATTTATTTTTAATTCCTGATATCTTGTTATATTATATTTTGATGGTCTACAAATATCCTTATCTACTGGATTTAGTATACTTTCTAAAGCATATTCAAAACATCTTTCATCTTCATTTTTCTCACGGTTAAATTTTCTATTTTTAAAATTTTTTTACATTTACACTTAATATACATTTTAATACATTTTATACATTTTAATATATTGTGGTAAATCAATATATGATCCACCTTTTATTGGTTGAAATTTATTTCGATATAAAACAGAATATTTTATTTGTTTAAATCTATATTTAGAGTTCTTTCCATTGATCAAATATATTGTCAATTATATCTTCAATAACTTTAATCAATTTATGAATATTATTATATTTAGCAGAAATAAACTATTATTTTATATTAATCAGGTATATTTTATTAACCAAAAGTACACATGCATTGTGATATCACAGAGTACAGAATTAGAGACAGTTAAAAGAAGAAGAAAAGTAGAAGTGTCAATTACTAGAGGGCGCTAAATTTAAATCCAACACTCCCTCTCAATTTAGACATTCTAACAATAAATCATAATTAATTGAGTATCAAAAACATGAAAATATTAATCAAGTTATACTACAAGATATTCTGACATATCACTTAGGAACAGAGTTGTAGTTAAACATACCAAGTTTAGATCTTAAGAATTGGAATTTATCTTTTGACAATGCTTTAGTTAATATATCTGCATATTGATCAGCAGTGCTTTCAGATTTAAGATCTATAACTTCTTGAAAATATTTTTCTTTTATAAAGTGATACTTAATATCAATATGCTTACATCTTTTATAAAAATTCATATTCTTGATTACACTGATGGCACTTTGATTGTCCAAATGTAAACACATAGTGTCTTGTTTTTATTCACCAATATCACATAACACTTGCTTTATCCACATAGCCTCTTTTGTTGCAGCACAGGCTGCCATAAATTCAGCTTCTGTTGTTGAAAGAACAACCGTCTGTTGGCGTTGGCTGGACCATGTCACAGCAGCACCATTCTTTATGAAGACGTAGTAAGTAACTGAGCGTCTTGTATCAATATCATTTGCATAATCAGCATAGCTATAACCAGTAACAGCTGGTGGCTCTGATGTTGATGAGTAGTACAGGCCATAATCTTTAGTATCCTTCAGATACTTGAAGATCTTCATGACAGCGTTCCAGTGTGATTTGTTATAGCAACTTAAAAATCGACTCACCAGGCTCACGGCAAACATAATTTCTGGTCGACTAACTGTAGCCAGATGCATAAGAAAACCCACAGCTTCTCTGTATGGATAGTTTTTCTCTAGTTCTCCATCTCCCTTTTGTAGCTTGACATGGGGGTTCACTGGAACAGTGTTCGGGTTGGCATCAGTCATGTTAAACTTCTCTAACAGTTGTTCAACATACTTGGTCTGAAGTATAAAAATACCGTTGCTAAGTATCTCAATTTGCATGCCCACAAAATTACATGGTGTGTTCAATATTTTTACTTCCAGTACAGATTGTAGTTCTTTAGTTATTTCTTTCAGAGTGGATTTAATTTTAGAAAATAGTAGGCCATCATCCACCTACAGACAAAGATAACATTTCTCATTATTGACATGGCCAACATACACACATTGATCAGCTTTGCTGTTGATGAAGCCAAACTTCTTTAAAATTGAGTCAAATTTCTTATTCCAGCTTCTGGGGGCTTGCTTTAAACCATACAGTGACTTGTTCAGCTTGCATACCATGTTGTTTTCACAGGATAGACCTTCAGGCGGAGTCATAAATATAGTCTCTTCAAGTTCACCATATAAAAATGCAGTTTTTACATCAAGTTGTAATATTTTAAGTTTATTTTGAACAGCCATGGAAAGTAATAAACGTATTGAATCATACCTTACAGTCGGAGCGAAGGTTTCTGTGTAGTCAATACCTGCGGTTTGTGCAAATCCCTTAGCACAAAGTCTCGATTTGAACCGTGGACCCGTTGACTCTACCTTTATTCGGAACACCCATTTACTGCCGATCACTTTGGCATTTGGAGGTTTTTCTATCAATGTCCAGGTTTCATTTTTCTTATGAGCATCAAGTTCTTCATTGATTGACTTTATCCATTCATTTTTATTTGTTGAATGTACTGCTTCTTGATATGTTACAGGAACATGGTGAGTTGAAATTCTTATTTTTTGTTTTTTTTCTTGGTCTCAATGTCACATTACTGACAGGAGGAGAATCAATACTGGTGTCAGGTAAGTATTCACTGTCGGACGTTGACCTGTTTCCTTTCACTGTCTCATATGAACTTTCTGAATTTGTGTCATTGTCAATCAAGCTGTCCTCTTCCGTTTTTTCTTTCTCTCTTACATCTTCCTTTTTTGTATTTAATTTGTCATTTTCAGTGTCTGTCTCAGACAATTCTACCGAAACAAAGTCTCTCATTACTGAGGATTCAAGAAATGTAGCATCTCTGCTCTTTATTACCTTTCTAGAATTTGGTAATGTGAATCTGTATCCTTTTGTATTGTCGCAGTATCTGATAAAAATCATTCTGTGAGCCTTTGGGTCCCATTTTCTGCGTTTTTCTTTAGGCAGATGAACCATTGCCTCGCAGCCAAATATACGCATATGATCAACATTTGGTTTGCGTCCAGACCACATTTCCATAGGAGTCTTGAAAGCCAAGGATCTGGTTAAGGAACGATTGATGATGTAAGCAGCAGTGTGTATTGCATCTGCCCAATACAACTTCGGCAGACCAGCGTTGAGTAGCATGCACTTCGCTTTTTCAAGCAGTGTCCGATTTATGCGTTCCGCAGTCCCATTCTATTCAGGCGTGTATGGTGTAGTGGTTTGATGGATGATTCCGGCACCTTTCAGGTAATCAGAGAAGGCTTTGTTATCGTATTTAAGTCCGTTGTCTGTACGATGAACCTTTATACGAGCATCCAATTGATTTTCAACTTCTTGCTTGAATTCTTAGAATTTACTGAGCACTTCAGACTTGTTGTGAAGAAAGTATACTGAAATCTTCTTGGAATATTTATCAAGGAAGGTTAAAAAATATCTGCTCCCACCGAGAGACTGGGTTTCCATTGGCCCACATACGTCAGAATGGACCAGTTCTAGGGGTTTGGTGACTCTTAATCCATCACTTTTAAAAGGTAACCGTGTCTGCTTTCCTTCTTTACAGGTTATGCATGTCAGATTTTCTGTTTTTCCTGAGAAAGTTAAATGCTCTGTGTTATCAGACATTTTTTTCAAAGTTTGGAAATTAAGATGTCCCATCCTCTGGTGCCAGCAAAAGGCATCTTGTTTATGTTCAACACTGGACATGTCCGCAAGGCTTTCAGGCATGTTCAGCCGGTACATGTTATTTACAATGCTCGCAGTTGCTATTATTTGATTCTTGCTGTTCATGATTACACAGCCTGAGGTATCAAATTTCACTTGGCCTCCATTTTTAATAATTTGGCTTACAGATATCAGATTAGTTGCCAATTCAGGAACATATAAGACATTTGTGAACAGAATCTTATTCTCTTGCCCGTTTTGGTCATAAATATTTAAGCTCACATCTCCTGAGCTTTGCACAGATAACACTTTGTTATCAGCAACTCGAATGTTCTTTGTTATAGGGGTAGTTTCCTTTACAATTATATTCTTGGTCTTAGTCATATGTGCCGAAGCACCGGAGTCTATGTACCAAGCATTATCATAGTGGGATGATGCAACAAACACAGCGGCATAAGAAGAGCTAGGATTCTGTGTCTTGTTCTTGGGTTTGTGTTTTTTGCATTGAGAGCGTTTATGTCTATATTGATTGCAGGAATAACATCTCGGACCCTTGCAGAACTTCTTGTTTACAGAGTTATTATGAAACTTCTTGTTGACAGCAAAAGCCGTTGTGTTGTTGTCTGAATTTCTAACATCTTGCAATAGTTTTGTTTTAACACTGTCTGCAGTTATTTTTGTGCTAGAGTTTTCGATCGCAATAATCATTGGTTGATATGATTCGGGCAGACCGGAGAGCAGCAACGTCCCGAGCCACTCGTCGTCCACTTTAAAGGCAATGTTGCGCAGCTTGTGAGCTGTTGACATAATTTTGCTCACATACTTTTCTATATTTTGACATCCACTGAGCGATGTGTTACATAAATCACGCAGCAGACCAACTCGGCGTGTAAGTCCGGAGTCGTTGAACGCTGCGGCCAATTTGTCCAAAACTCCTTTGGCCGTGTTTTCCTCTTGGATATGAACGTAATTGATCGGATCAACAAGAAGAATTATCTTTGTTTTTGCTTTTATATCACGTTTTAAATCTACGGGTGACGTCGGGTTAACTTCAATGCAATCCCATAGTTCTTCGTGTTGTAGGTATGTTTTCACTGCGAATTGCCAAGTCGAATAGTTTTCACGGCCAGTTAACTTCTCGATAAATGCCAGTGAATTGTTTAATGCCATTTTTAATCGTTGAGAACACTTTTAAACACAAAGAAGTGTTTTTTTAAGGTTATGTTTACTACTAAAAGTCTTTATTCACTGTTTACTTTTTGAAAACACTCACTAAACATCTCTGGGCTTAACTGGGCCTATTACCTATTATATTTAGAAGAAATAAACTATTATTTTATATTAATCAGGTATATTTTATTAATCAAAAGTACACATGCATTGTGATATCACAGAGTACAGAATTACAGACAGTAAAAAGAAGAAGAAAAGTAGAAGTGTCAATTACTAGAGGGCGCTAAATTTAAATCCAACAAATATCTTTTACATAACATGAAATTTCTATAATGTCAGTACTAAATTTATTTATATGTGTATTTACTTCTTCTCCATCTTGATTTAATTCTACATACTCAATAAAAGTAGAAAGTTTAAACTTTGTATATTTATATTTTTCAATTTGAAATTTTATGTAATTCGTTAATGGTTTTCCAATTTCTTCAAAATGTATATTAATATCTTCATTATTTTTTAAAGTAAAATATTTAACACTTATTATTCCATTAAATGATCTATTGGGTTTTAATTCTAATTTTTTAATCAATCTCTTCCTTTTTAAATTTTTTTCAAAATCTATTGGTTTGGGAAATAAATCTTCATCATCATCTTTGATACTTCGAAATGGGGATAAATATGGTTTTTCTATTGTAAATGGGATATCAACATTTTGAAATGGTGGTATATATTATTCTTTTGTACTAATATTATATCTCATTATTGCATCAATTAGTTGTGCTTTTCTTAACTGAGACACTCCTCGAATTTTATTATCTCTGCAATATTGTTTTAATTGAAGCATAGTTTGAGTTTGAAATTGGTTTCTCGTATCAACCATTTAATAGAAAAAAAAAGTCAGTATTTTTTATTGACCCTGTAAATGTTGGCATATCTAAAATGGATATAAAAAACTACTTAAATAAATTTTTCGGTGTCAAATCTATCAAAACTGAATCTGCGTTAGGACCCCTCTTTTATATACTACTTATAGGTGAAATAATAAACAGTAATTGTTTTGTATGAATAAATAAAGTCTGTAAAAGTGTTAGTATTTTTTATTATTATTAATTGTGGCTATTTCTTAATTTTATAAGTTACAACGCGACTAAAAAGTAAAATTAATTTTCAGCTCGGTGATTATTTGAACCAAAGTCGCAGACGTAATACGGCGCATATTTAGAAGGTTCGAGAATCCTAATCTCGCTTCCTTTAATCCTCGCTCGCACATACAAATTTGTACCTTTGGCGTCATAGAAGGTTTCAGAGTCAGACTCCCTTCATCCCCCTTTCACGCCGTTACAAGTTTGTATCCTTTGGTGCTAGAAGCTGAAGAGGATAGTTGCTACGCGCACACAAGCTGTCGTCGCGCCCAGTAAAATTGTTACAATATATATATACTAGCTTTTACCCCGTCGCAAAGCGACGTCTGTTTAATATATATTATTAAAATTTTATAAAGTAAGTAGCGTTTTGCCCCGTCGCAAGGTGACTTGTATATAATATTTGTGAATAAATAAAAGTTATTTGCTAAAATGAAAATATTGCAAAATATTACTTTTAAGTAATTTTCGCTAAAACATATCATATTTTAAATTTATGTTTCCTTATTTTGTTATAATTTTTTCATTTACAGTAATAAAGCACTGCATTAACCAGTCTCCAGTGACCCCGCCCATAAGCCCCAATCATCACCTCTTGGCTCCATGCTCTCTTACGTTTCCGAACTTTCAGTTTGATTCCTCTAAACTTTCGCCATGGAGCGGCTCCTTCCTTCAGCACTCTCAATCGCATCTTCCCTGAGCATCGTACGACCTTAGAGTACTTTCACAGCGACCCCGCTTCAGCGCTATAATTAAATAATTCTTCGCTTCCTCCTCCCTGCGTAAAATAATCATTTACGCTAATGAAGCACAGTATTGTAATGTACACTGCCCCGCCGCTAAACACCAATCATCACATCTTGGCTCCATGCTCTGTATCGTTCACGCACTTTCAATTGTATTCCTCTGTACCTCTGCCACAATGCGCCCATTTGCAACACCACCTAAACATCATCGCTCATTAGGGCACTTTCCTATCGTCGCCTAATAATCTTTTCCACCTCCTGCGTATTAATGTCTTAACTATTAGTTTTCAAAATTTATACTTTACTGGCAACCTACATACTAAATTTCATCCTTAGAAGTACATTATTTTTTAATAATTATTCAAAAAGAAAAATGCTTGATAAAATTAATTTTCACTCATTTCAATGTAAACCTACTAATAACATAAATTCATTTATGTTTTTAAGAAAGCTCATCGGTTCGCTCCTAATAGTATAATCTCTAGCCCTTATCTTTCCCGTTATTGCACTTTCGATTTAATCCCCATGCACCAGCGCCCACACTTCCAGCACCGAAGCACATATTCTAAAACACGGTTACCTCCCAGAGCCATTATAATCTATAGCCACTACTTCTAACACCACCGTTACTTAGTACTGAACCACAGCGCCACCCTCTCCTCCAATCAGGCACTACCAATGCGATATTACAGCAATTCATTTACATAATTAAAACTGCACTGAAATCTTACGTTCTAATTTTCGTTTTCATATTTACGATATAAAATTAGTCCCTGCTCTTAAAATAAAATTGTCAAATTTTAGGCATAGCAATCTATTTTGCTCGTAACAATTCACTCTACCTTTATAATCTTTATCTACCTCTACTTTTATAAATGATCGAAGTTTCAAAATGGAGCTCTTTGTCAAAAGCCTTTTCCGCACCCACTTCCCCAATTTCACGCCGTTTCTAAGGTTAAATTTATTTTCGCAAATATGCACATGCATAGTTTCTATTTTTTTTTAATTTGATATTTAGGACTGTTACCTCTCACTCCTGTTCGATTTCGCAACACAACAAACGCACCAAAAATCAATCCAATTCTACTACTGAATGTAATTTGACTATCTAACTTATAGAGAACTCTTGTGCTTCTATTTAATATTCCTTATACAAAATATCATCGTAGAACCTCTATATTGTTCTTATACTCAGTTTTATTTTTATTATTATTATGTCAATCTATATCTGCATACTAAATTTTAACTTTGTATTTAAATTTTAGCATGAGTGCCCCCTTCATACCTTCACCACTGAACAAATTTGTCAAATGTCAGCACTGGGATCTATTTTGTTTGTATCTAAGAACATATATTTTATATTATAGCCTTTCAACACTATATATTTAACATTTCCAGTTTTTAGCTCACGGCACCCGCCTCTATTTGAAATTTGTGGTTTTCTATGGTTTTTTTTAAATTTCAACGTTCTAGCTTTGTTGCGACATTGTCCCTAACAATTCGCGCCGCTACTGAATAAAATATTTAGTGTTACAATTATTGGTAAATATGGACAATTAGTGTGTCAATACATATCCCAAGTTTCAATCTTCTTAATTTAATAGTTGTGGCCTTTACTGTCTCAGTTCCCGCCGCCACTGTAAATTTGGAGTTTTTAATATTTATTCTTCAATAACAGTCTAAAGCGAGCCTACATACTAAATTTCAACGTTGGAACTCTATTCTAACATTACCCCCAAAAAATCGCTTCGCTACTAAATAAAATATGTGGTTTTCCAATTATTGGCAAATATATACAATTAGTGTATCTACACATATTGCAAGTTAAAATTGTCTTTATTTAATATTTCTAGATTTTACGATCTCAACTCTATTTTTGCCATATAGCTATATTTTTATTTAGTTTTCAATTTTTGTTTTATAAGTTACTGTCTACAGAGAGCTTACATGCTAAATTACCTGCAAAATTTAAATATTCTAACTCAATTCTTACATTGCCCCAGAAATTCGCGCCGCTTATGAATTATAAATTTAATGTTCACACAATTGGCAATAATGCACAATTAGTGAATTTATACATATCCCAAATTAACATTTTCTTTATTAAATATTATTAGATTTTAGGGATTCAACTCCCACCGCCACTGTAATTTTTTATTTAATTATTTTTTTCCTTTAGTTAGGATTACTGCACTTTTACCACCCTGTGTACCAATCTCTAAACAATTAATTTTCAAAATTTAATCTTTACTGTTAACCAAATTTCCTTTTAAAATAATGGCTCGATAAGATAAATGCATGTAAGCCTAATTCATTTGTGCTTTTAGCCGTGCTCAGCTCCACGTTCATAATCATCCCTAACCTTAGAGCCCTCCGCTACTTACCACTCTAGCCCTTATCGTTCCCGTTCCTGAACTTTCGATTTGCACATTTTAACTACAACGACTCATCTCTTGCAGAGCAGCTACCTTCTACCGCCACTACTTCAAGCGCCACCCCTACTTAGCGTACTGACACCTAGCGCCTACACCCTCCTCGCTGAAGCACTCCAATTCCAATTACATTCACAAGTCCAATTCGATACCACAGCCATTTATTTACATAATTATTGCTGCACTGTAAACCTGCATTCTATTGTTCATATTTTTATTTACGATATAATATTAGTCTCCCCATTTACCCTCGCTACTGAAGTAAAATTGTCAAATTTTAGTCATAGAAATTTATTTTGCTCGTACCAAGTATTCTCACTACCTTTTATTTATGACCGTTTAAAGAGACTCTCTACATACTAAATTTCAAAATTGAGCTCTATTGCAAAGCTGTTCTTGTCATCACTTGTCCCAAATTTGCGCTGCTACTGAGGTCAATTTTTTTTCGCAATTATGGCAAATATGTACATACATAGTTTTCTACTCAACTACCCCTCTTTCTCCCGACCGATTTCGTAGCACTTTGCCTACACACGCACAAAATATCAATCCAAATCTGCTCTTGGACTCGAATATAAACAACTATTTTCTTCTATTTAGAATTCTACATGCAAAATATCATTGTTGTACCCTATATGGTTATTATACTCGGTTTATCACCCCCTGCTCCAATACTACACATAAAAAAATATAGTTTCTTTATATTTTCGCTAATAATATATCAATCTATATCTGCATACTAAATTTCAGCTTTGTATTTATATTTTACTATTAGGGCCCCCTCCCTCCATATCACCGCTACTGAACAAGTTTGTCAAATTTTAACACGGAGATCTATTTTATTTGTATCCAAGAACATATATTCTAAACTATAGTCTTTCTTTTCTATATATTTTATATTTCTGGCTTTTGGCCCCCAGCGCCAGTTGCCTCTGGATAGTTGCAGTTTTCTATAGTTTGTCTTTAATGACACTCTATATAGGGCCCACATTCTAAATATAAACGTTCTAGTTCTGTTGCGACATTGCCCTAAAAAAATCACGCCGCTACTGAATTTAAATTTTGGTAATCCAATTATTGGCAAACATGCGCAACTAGTGTCTCAATACATACCCTAAGTTTTAATACTACTTTTTCAATATTTCTGGCTTTAACTGTCTCAACTCCCGCCGCCACTGGAAATTTGGGGCTGTTTATTGTTTTTCATTAATAACTGTCTACAGCGAGCCTACATATTAAATTTAAACGTCCTAACTCGATTCTAACATTGCCCCTGGAACTTCTCGCCGCTACTAAACTCAAATTTCAAATGTCCAACTATTGACAAATGTGCACAATTGTGATCTCAATCCACATACCAAGTTTCAGTTCTCTATCTTTTTTGGTTTGTCAGATATTTGCAAAAGTATTTTTTCGAATTTTCCAGTTTTTCCAGAATAACTTTTTGCACGGAAATTCAGGGAAAAATTCAGGGACGTAGTAAGTCTTAGAAATTTGCCCTTTACATAATATCAAAATTTAAAATACTTTGTTGGCGCCGTTTAGAAGATACTATATATGATTTTGTTACCGGATATATATATATATATATATATATATATATATATATATATATATTTACATATATATATATATATATATATATATATATATATATATATATATATATATATATATATTTATCTACTATATAAAAATAAGTCGGGTTTTCCTTCCTGACGTTATAACTCCAGAACGCACGAACCGATTTCCACGGTTTTGCATTCGTTGGAAAGGTCTCAGGCTCCGTGAGGTTTATAGCAAAGAAAATTCAGGAATTCAGCAGAAAAATTTCAACAGAAAAGCGGGAAAATCTTTTTTCACATACAGCGCCATCTCTGATATATAGCATAGATACAAACCAATATTTTAAGTAGATGGCGCCGGTGCGTGATACATTGTTTGACAGCTCCCCATTGTTCTCTACTCAGTTAATTTCATGTGACAAACCGGTATTGTGTTCACTGTGAAATTGTGAAAAAAAATTAAAAAAATAAGTTATTCGTTTCCTAACATTTCAATTGGAAACCATCAAATCAATCACGTGTATTGTGCAAATTTTTATTCAATTTCAACAGCAGGCATTTGTCTTTAAGGTGGTAAGTTGAACTGTGTAAATTATGTGGATCGTGCATTTCAGGTTACATTTACCACTCTGTCCATAGTCCAAAATGCCTAGAGGACGACGTGCAAACATCGGCCGCCGCACAAGACATGCAAGCCAGCAACAAGTGTATTCACAAATACATATATTCACAACGGCTGGATTGTGCTGCGCAAGTGGAAAAGTCAAACTGGATCCATTACTTACACCACCACAGCCACTGAAACCATTGTTCGATGGAAGAGATCCCGATTCCAGCCATTTACTTTAACACATCCTTGAATACAATAACTGCTTTCGCATGACTTCCTTTGGAGCTAATATCATTCGAGATGGCGGCTTCATGCCGACTTTTAAGGTAAAAGATACAACACACATAACCAATCGCTCACACCAACACAATGAATTGCAACACATAACAACTACATATACACCACACACTACACCATCACACGATCAGAAGTTACACCGTATTCTTCAACAAATGATTGTTTGCAATTACAGATACAAGGACAAATATATCATTTGCATGGTTCAATGGTGCCAACACCAGATGAACCGCATCAATTTCTGCAAATATATTTCATTTCGTCGATGGTGGTTTAGCTGAATGTGCGGTGCAATATACAGGGAACACAACAGTTAAAGAGACGAATTATTGAACAGTTGTAAGCATTTTTTCACGCTAATAATGCTGTGGTTAATATGTTCAAAACAGCATTGGAACGAATGCCATCGGATAAGCACAAATTTGTCATAAGAGCGGATTGTACCCCAACAGGTGAACATGTGCGAAGATTCAATGCACCCACCGTTAATGATGTTGCTGCAATTATTGTTGGCAATTCAACTTAATCGCGAGACATTGTCGTTCAGCGAAGAAGCAATATCATGCATCGTGTAAACGACACACATCGTTTGTACGATGCATTACAATATCCAATCATTTATTGGCAAGGGCAAGACGGATACGACATCACGTTGAAGATGGTCGATCCAATTACAGGGACAATATTTACACACTAATTATTGCTATTATTGCTATTATTGCTATTATTGGTTTCCATTAACAATTCATTTAATTTTGCATTTTCAGGCGTATCAACGAATAAAAATCTAAGCGCAATGAATTACTATGCGTATCGTATGATGATTCGTACACATGAGGAGAATGTCATTCTGAAGTGCCGTCGGCTATTCCAGCAATTCGCTGTCAACATGTATGTCAAAATCGAGACCGAACGTTTAGCGTTCATCCGATTCAATCAGGCAAACCTACGATCTGTGGACTATATACACTTGCGTGATGCTATTCATTTAGATGGAGATGTTCAGAATATTGGACGTCTGACGATTCTCCCATCATCTTATATCGGAAGCCCACGACACATGCACGAACACGCTCAAGTTCACGAGTTGGGAAACCATCCGCTTTGTTTGTGTTAACGTCAGACCAAAAAACAAAAAATGTGGTTTATTAAAGAGCACTTCAATGAAACGGATAATTTGCGGACACGTATAACGCTTCGATTCAGTATTTACTTTGGATTCACTTTCATTTACTTAGAGAAGTTCAACTAAATAACACTTATCGAAATGAATTCATTACTGTTGTGAAATGAAATAAAAATATTCCTTTTCAAATATAAAACAAAAAAAAAAAAATTTCTTCATCTTTTAATCACAAAACGAAACGTTACATAAAACGAAGCCATCTGATGGCGAAACGGAGTTCGCCGGGTTTGCTAGTATATATATATATATAAATATATATATATATATATATATATATATATATATATATATAAATCCAGCTATCATTTTGACGTCCTTTTATTAACCCTACAATTTGGCGTCTACTAGAAGGAGTGGCACTAGACAAGAAATTGTTGAAGTATATAGCACTATTTATGTATTATGTTGTATGTATGGGTCAAAACTTCAAGATATTGTAAAATTAAAGTATTCAAAAAAACTTTTATTCAACCGACAGATTAACGTCCTTTCATATTGTGTGCAATTGGACATCCATGCGCGTATATATTTTCATTCAATAGACAACTTGACGTCCTGCGACGTTGCCACTGTATTATGCATGAACTTGACCTGGATTTATCTTTGTTCTCAATTGAATAAGGTATTGCGGGTTATTTATATCTATTCAAAGCGTTTCTGATTCTTGTATGACGACCTAAACTTATCAATTTGTTCTTTCAATTCATCAATGTAAAAAAAAGATAGTTATAATGATAAAATAATTAGTGTTTTATTAAATATAATTCAAAGTTATATTATAAAATAATATGGCAGTCCATAAAGGATGAAGTTATTTATTTAAATTATTCAGTTTAATCCCGCTGAACACAGTTTCGTGTATTGAATGTCTTACATAACAAATGTTATCTTACACTTAAACCTAATTTCAACGTTTGTGGTTGAGATTTCGATTTTTTTAATAAGGTAAACATTAAATACATGTTTAATATATATTTAATGTTTATCTAATATACCACGTTTTGTGACTAATTTTAGAATTTTTTTAAAATAAGTTAGGTTAGATCAGCTCTTTACAAATTAACAAATTCATAAAATGTATTAAGAAGACCGATTACGATTATGAAATCTTAAAAACATCTCTTGAAGGATTAAGGGCTTCTATAAAATAAGACAGTTTAAGGCTAAATATTATTATATTTTAAGTCAATAGGTTTTAAGTAAAATGTTACATGAATGTTATGTAGTATTTATGTTTTGTGTTTAGTGGGATAATACTATTTTATTACATATGATAATAAATTTGAAAAAACTAAATTATTACATTCAAGCTTAGACATCATTTATGACTTTAACAGTCGTTATAATTTACAGATAGAAATATTTCATTTTACATCATGCATCATTTTCAAAAAGGCATTTTATTTTTTTTTATACTGATTTTGGACAAACACTTTAATTTTGAGCCATGACTTGTTATTAAGTAACTTTGGATGTTGACTTATAATTGCATCACTTTTAGGTTTTTTAGGAAGTTTCTTTTCTTTGATGTGCATTTTGAAGAAAGACTTCACGACTGTCTTCTGTTCATCAGTCCACGGAACAAGTACTCGGTTGTTTTTTTTAATAGGTATTTTATTTAACTCATTTGTAGAACTGCATTCAATTGAATCGGTTTCAAACAAAATATCTTGTTCTGTACTATCATAATCATTATCATGATCCTGCATGTCGGATGATAATAAATCATCATCCATATTTATTTCAATTTCATCAAGAGCCTTTCCTTTGTACTGAGCGGCTGTTGCCTTTTCCATAAGTAATAATAATTTTGAAATCTTTGCAGTTTGGTAAACATCATCTGGCAGTCTGTATGATTTTCTGTGCACTGCCGACGTGTGTCCCATGAATGTTGCTAACTGCTCAATGTCATTTTCTGACATGTTAAATAATTGGGTTATTGTAGCCAAATGCTTCCTAAGTCTGGTGCAAGTTATTGCTTCTGGATTTTTAGTACCGCAGGCACTTGCGTATTATTTAAGCACCTTATAACCGTATATTGGTTTTTTTTTATTAGCTTTTGCAAATAAATAAGGATTCGTTATATCAAGAAAATTAAATCTGTTCTTTAATAATAAATTAATGTGGTCTTGAACATCTACACTAAATAAAACTGGTACACCACGACCTCTTTTACCTTTAATTACAATGCGTTTAAATTTTTGAAGTAATATTGTCTCAGTCGGTGATAAAACTGAATCAAATTCTTCATAATTCTTCTGAGTATTTGTTTCTGACATTTCGTAGTAATGTAATGGTAACCTTTGAAGTTCTCCAGGCCTTTTTCTATTAAGTAAAATTACTCTACAGAATATGGTTTCTAATAAGTTGTTATAAGCCAATTCATCTTTGTTATTTGCTAAAAGTTTTGAAGCTGCGTCATTACCTATATCAATTAAATATTCCTTCAATAATTTCAAATCCGATGCCAATGGCACAAGAGTAATTTTGTTCATTTTTTGCATATTTAAGTCAGTGGCTGCTTGACTTGATATTTCATATTTCCAGTGAGATTCAAAAAGTTTAATCATCGTTTTTAAATCAGCTTCTGCGTTTGCTGTGGGAATAGTTGCATAAACATCTTTTCTTTTAAGTGCATACACAATTGCAATTTCACAACATTGCTTTAAAGATGTGCCTATGTTTATTGCGTATGTAGGAGATTTAAATACTTCTTTATGTTCGTCATATTGTGCAACAAGTTTTGTAGCTTTCACGAAAAAATCAAAATGTTGTGGTTGCAAAGCATTAAATAAATTTATGATATTAGGCTGAAGGTTTTTAATTTCTAATAATATTCTCGCTAAATCTCTCATCTTCCTGGAAGTGACATTAACAAAATGTGCCTCCCTTTGTATTTTTATGTATCTGGCTCCAAAAGCACAAATAAGTTTATCGGATTTTGCGCATAATGAAACACTATCAGCTCTCATTCTGGGAAATACTTTTTTTCTTAATTCTTCATCAATTCTCAAATGTTTAGTCAAGCACGTTTGTGCATCAGTTTGAGATCCTGATATTTTTCCTGGATTTTGTCGACAATTTTTTCTGTGCCTCCATAGTTGCTTTTTAGAGTAATATCCCAAACAATAACTGCAAGGTAGATAGTTTGTCACATTTGTTAATTGTGACTTTTTCATGGGTTTCATACAATTTTCGGAATTAATTGCAAAATTACCCTTTTTTCGTATTAAAGCTAGTAAATTGTTTCCCTCCTGGCTTTTAACCGGCAGTGACATAATTTTTTGGACTTCTATTTGTGAGCAATGATTACTTATTATATGTCTGGCAAAGTTCAAAACAAGATTGTCACAATAAAAACAATTATCTCGTCCACGAACCCTTTTAACTGTTTGCTTTCCTTTGCTTCCCGAAGTGACAGTTTGTCCGCCCTCAAACGATTCTTCGTTTGTCGATATTTGTGAATTAGGTAAGGATGATTCTGAAATTTCAGAAACAATCTCACAGCCTTTTGAATCATGATTTCTATTAAGAGAGTGTCGTTCTTTGCATCTGCGAGTTACAATTTCATCATTATCATCATCACTGTCCTCCTTCTAGAATTTAAAAAATTGTAATAATTATAATCAATTCTAAGTAATCTACAATATTCAATCAGGTGGTTGAATAAACAATTGTTTGATAATAATATTATCTAATTTAGTAAAATCGCATTGCAGCTCCGAATGAAGTTGAAAACAATTACAATATTGTTTAATAGTAGGAAAGTAGGTTTTTAAAAATAAATATCAACATTTTATTTCGCAGACCGAAGCAATGAACATATATAAATGTTTTCGACATATGCATGACAAACACTTAAGTAATTTAGCATTTTTGCAAAAACATAAATTAAGAAAATTCAATTAATATTACAACTTTACCTCATCTGGAACAAACTCTGGATCCTTGTCAGAGTCATAATAAACTGAAGAAACTTCGTCTTCAGAAATTGCATTTAGATGTTGATCCTTAGAAATCTCCTCAAAACAAGGTTGGTTTAAATTCAGATTTTGATCGTCTGCAATTTCCTGAATGCACGGTTGGTTTGAATTAAAATGTTGATCCTCAGAAATTTCCTGAAAGCAAGGTTAGTTTCATACTATTCAGTTAGAAAATAAACGCGGTGGTCACTCATGGTGGTACTCATGGGTTTGAAAAATTTAATTTTTTTTTTTTTTATCTAATTGTAAACACGTAAAATTATAATAATTTTATCATAAACGAACCTTATTTTCTTTAGAAACACTGTTGGTGGTGTGTACCATCACTGCGTTAGGCTGATGGATACCTAAGAGATCACAATTTTTTTCAAAATAATGAAAAAGAATACTATCTTTAATGTTTTTCTATATAAATTAAGTAAGTGAACATTTCTACATACTTTAAAAATTTAAATTAAAAGGAATTTAAAGTTTTTTTTTAATTTTCTGACTTCATTAAAAAAACTACTCATTTCTCGGCTAGTTTACCAGCTTTCAGAAAAGTATCAATTGCGTGCCGAAAAATAAGTAGTTTTTTTTTTGAGGACAAGTCAGAAAATTTAAAGAAAAACCTAAAACCTCTATATCTTCCTATAAACCGTTCATTTCCGACTCCCAGTTGATGGAAGTCAATTTGTTGCAAAGGATTTCTACTATTATCACTTTTAAGGAATATGTCAAATTACCAATCACCCTGTTATACGTGATATTTATTATTTTATATAAAAACATTAAGCGCCATTGGACGCCAATTCAGCAGTGTAGTGGCGAATATAAACTCATATAACATTTAAATATTCACTAATTTCTATTAAATTACTAGAATCTACATTCAAGATATTTAATAAACAATCACTCACCTGCCAAAGCCAAAATTTTTAGACTTCTTGAGTTATTCATTTCACAAAACGTTTTTACTGTCATTCAATCACAAAATATAATATACTAAAAATGGGGATTCCCGAACTAACAAGTAGCACAAGCGGACGCCATATGGCTAGCGTATGAATGCGATGGGTATTAGTAACATAGCTTTATTCAACAGTACAAGTATTTCACACTCTGCAGAAACAAACACAACACAATACCACAGACGCTGTTGCCATATCTGCAGACGTCATTTACGCTGTTACATGAAAGTAAATATACACTCCGCGTATATAGAACAGCGCCAAATTCCGAAATTCCGTGAACTATAATTATACACTTTTTTTCATTCTACTATCAAAATGGCTTCCTCAGTTTTTTCAAAATATTTCAGCAAATATTTCATTGTAACGAAACAGAATTGGTTTTACCTTTAACCATTAGTATAAGTTACATATTTTTTTCAATATTTAAGTCGTAGATGTTATGAGAATCTTTTAACATGCAATTGTAATTTGGCGTCCGGTATACGGACGTCCAATTGCGATGGACGCCAAATTAAATGTAAATTGGTAATTGATGGACGCCAAAATGATAGCTGGATATATATATATATATATATCTATCTATATATATATATATATATATATATATATATATATATATATATATATATATATCTATATAAATGTCTATAAGTTCTTATGGGTTTTCCATGTTAAATTGGAACATTATAATATATAATAGTAAGACTAGCGCTTTGCCCCGTCGCAAAGCGACGTGTATATAATATTTATGAATAAATAAAAGTTATTTGCTAAATTGAAAATAATGCAAAATATTATCTTTAAGTAATTTTCGCTAAAATATATCATTTTTTAAATGTATGTTTTCCTATTTTGTTATAATTCTTTCATTTCCAGTAATAAAGCACTGTATTGAGTCTCAAGTGCCCCCGCCCATAAGCCCCAATCATCACCTCTTGGCTCCATGCCTTGTATTATTCTCGCACTCCTCGCTCCTAATAATCTCATCTCTAGCCCTTATCGTTCCCGTTATTGCACTTTCGATTTAATCCCCATGCACCGCTGCCCACACTTCTAGCACCAAAGCACATATTCTGCAACACAGTTACCTCCCAGAGCCATTACAATCTATCGCCACTACTTCTATCACCACCGTTACTTAGTACTGAACCCCAGCGCCACCCTCTTCACCAATCAGGCACTACCAATTCTATATTACAGCAATTTATTTACATAATTAAAACTGCACTGTAATCTTATGCTCTAATTTTCGTATTTTTATTTACGATATAATATTAGTCTCTCCATTAATCCTCGCTCCTGAAATAAAATTGTCAAATTTTAGGCATAGCAATCTATTTTGCTCGTAACAATTCTCTCTACCTTTATAACCTTTATTTACCTCTACTTTTATAAATGATCGACATTTCAAAACTGAGCTCTTTGGCAAATCCTTTTCCACCCCCACTTCCTCAAATTTACGCCACTACTGAGGTTCAGTTTTTTTTTTTGCAAATATCCACATACACAATTTTTTAATTTGATATTTGGAGCTATTGACTATCTTCTTCTTCCCCACCTACCAGCACCCGATTTAGTAGCACTAAAAACGCACAAAATAAAAATCCAATTTTACTAGGGATATAATTTGAATATTTAACATATAGAGTTTTTTTTAAATTTATTTTTATCCACTTCGATCTAATAATAATATTTATTCTAATGAAACACTGTATTGAACAATATTTTGTACCACTAACGACAGCCTATTAGTTCTATTATTACCGTAATTTTAATTTAATTTCGTTGCACTTACACTGCAGACGATAACTAACAGTACCGCGGCACACGCTCAGCAATCCTGTATCTCTCCAGCACTGAGCGCCGTCGCCACTTGACGGGAGTACTGTCTCCCGTGCCAATACCTATGTTATTCGAATTAAATATCTCTACGCTTCCGCCTCGCTACGAACCAATCTCTTCAGAAATTAATTTTCAAAATTAATACTTTACTGCTATCCTACATACTAAATTTTAACCTTATATGCACATTATTTTTAAGAAGTTAAATTAAAAATAAATATATATAAATGCTTGTTAGATTATATATTTACCCATTTCACTCTAAACCTACCAATTACATCAATTACATTCTGTAATGAACAATACCAAGCGCCACGCTCCTAATCGCTCCTTAGCACTGTGGCCCCTATCGTTTCCATTCTGGCACTTTTAATTTTATCCTACTGCACCGTCCCTATCCATCCATCTGCAACGTCCCTTACTCATATAGTTGCTTTCCTCCATCACCCCTGCTTCGAGCATGTCGCCCTATTTTTTGGCCCCGGCGCCCCATCCCTCTCGTCACTCCAATATACTATACTTCCACTTTAATACTCCATAAATTCATTTAAGTAATTAATACTGCACTATAAACAAACATACTACATTTCATATTTATATCTAGAATATAATATTAGTCTTCTCATTTACCCCCGCCGCTGAAGTAAAATTGTCAAATTTTAATCAAAGTAATCTATTTTGCTCGTACTCAACATTTTCTCTAGCTATTTTAAATCACCGTTTATAAAGAACCCCACAAATTGAATTTAAAAATTGTAGGTCTGGCAAAGCATAAACTTCCCGAATATTAACAAACTTTGCACCGCTACTGAATTATGTATAATTAGAGTTTTAATACATAGTCTAAATTTTATTTTTTGCACATTTTAGACTATTACCCACCCCTTTTCTCAATCGCTTGCTATCCGGATCCGTAGTGTTCTGCCTCCAGACGCAACCCCTTTTAATTCAATTTTATAATGGATGTAATTTTTTTTAAATATTTATTTTTATTGCATCAACTTTAAAAAGTTATTAGCACTAAAAAAATGTATACACATATAAACATTTGCAATACATAATTAATAACTTATTATTTACAACTAATATACATACTTAAAATAAAGAGATTGAACTCTGCCTACAAACGCACCAAATATCATTCCAATTCTGCTACTGAATGTATTTTGAACATGTCCAACACATAGAGACCTATTTTACTTCTATTTATTATTCATCATGCAAAATATCATCGAGGTACCTCTATATTGTTCTTGTATTCGGTTTATCACCTCCTACCCTAATGTTACACTTAGGTAATGTAATTTTTTTTATTTTTGTTATTAATATATTAATCTATATCTGAATACTAAATTTTAGTTTTGTATTTATATTTTACTATAACTGCTGAAAATAATTTCCGCCACTAAACTAAATTTGTCAAAGTAGGCACAGGAATCAATTTTGGTTGTACCTAAGACACATATACTAAATCATAGCCTTTCATCTCCATATATTTGATATTTCTGGTTTTTCGTTCTCGGCGCCCACCGTCAATGGAAATTTGCCGTTTTCTATAGTTTGTCTTTAATGACCATTTACCTACGTCTCAAATTTCAACGTTCTAAATCTGTTGTGACATTGTCCCCAAAAATTCGCGCCGCTACTAAATTACAAATTTGGTGTCTAATTATTGGCGATGATGCACAATTAGTGTCATAAGAAAACATTTTCTTTATTCAATATTATTAGATTTTAGTGTTTCAACTCCCACCGCCACTAGAAATTTGGGGTTTTCAATTGTTTCCTTTTAATTAGGATTACTGCGCTTCCACCACCCTGAGTACTAATCTCTAAACAAATAATTTTCCAAATTTATCATTTATATCAATAAAGGATATTTGGTTAAGAAGGTTAACAAACCTTTATACCAAATTTCATTTTTAAATAATAGCTCGATTAGATAAATGCATGTTAAAATTTATTTTCACTCATTTCACTGTAAAACATATTAATTTCCCTCTTCCCCCCGTCCGATTTCGCACCAAATATCAATCCAAATCTACTACTGCATGAAATTTGAATATCTAACATATAGACAACTATTTTCTCCTTTTTAGTATTCTACATTGTTATTATACTCGGTTTATCATCTGCTGCTCTATTGCTACACATTAGAAAATTTCGTTTCCTTATATTTCGTTATTAATATGTCAATCTATATCTGCATACTAAATTACTGCTTTGTATTTATATTTTGGCATTAGTGCCCCCCACATTCCTCCGCTACTGTACAAGTTTGTCAAATTTTAGCACGGGGATCTATTTTGTTTGTATCTAAGAACATATATTCTAAACTATACCCTTTCATCTCTATATATTTCATATTTCTGGTTTTTGGCACCCCGCGCCCGCCGCCTCTGGAAAGTTGCAGTTTTTTATAGTTTGTCTTTAATGACACTCTATATAGGGCTTGTATTTCAAATATCAACGTTCTAGCTCTGTTACGACATTGCCCCAAAAAAATGACGCCGCTACTGAACTAAAATTTTGGTAATCCAATTATTTGCAAACATGCGCAATTAGTGTCTCAATACATACCCTAAGTTTAAATACTACATTTTCAATATTTCTAGCTTGTACTGTCTCAACTCCCGCCGCCACTGGAAATTTAGGGCTGTTTATTTTTTTTCAATAAATACTGTCTACGGCGAGCCTACATATTGAATTTGAACGTCCTAACTCTATTCTAACATTGCCCCTAGAAATTCGCGCCGCTACTGAACTTAAATTTTAAAATTCTAACTATTGGCAAATGTGCACAATTGTAATTTTAATACACATACCAAATTTCAGTTTTCTATCTTTTCTAGTTCGTCAGATATTTGCAAAAGTATTCTTTCGAATTTTGCAATTTTTCCTGAATAAGTTTTTCCACTGAAATTTAGGGAAAAATTCAGGGACGTAGAAAGTCTTAGAAATTCGTCCTTTACATATTATTAAAATTTAAGAAACTTTGTAGGCCCCGTTTAGAAGATACCATATACGATTTTGTTACCGGAAATATATATATATACATATATATATATAAATATCTATGAGTTCTTATGAGTTTTCCATGTTAAATTGGAACATTACGAACATTATAATAGTACTAGCGCTTCGCCCCGTCGCAAAGCGACGTGTATCTATTATTTGTGAATAAAAAAAGTTATTTGATAAATTGAAAATAATGCAAAATATTATTTTTAAGTAATTTTCGCAAAAATATATCATTTTTAAAATTTATATTTTCTTATCTACTATATAAAAATAAGTCGGGTTTTCCTTCCTGACGTTATAACTCCAGAACGCACGAACCGATTTCCACGGTTTTGCATTCGTTGGAAAATTTCAACAGAAAAGCGGGAAATTTTTTTTTCACATACAGCGCCTACTCTGATACATAGCATATATACAAACCAATATTTTAAGTAGACCGGTGTTTTAAGTAGTAGGCGCCGGTGCGTGATACATTGTTTGACAGCTACTCATTATTCTCTGCTCAGTTAATTAATTTCATGTGACAAACCGGTATTGTGTTCATTGTGAAATTGTGAAAAAAAAGTTAAAAAAATGAGTTATTCGTTTCCTAACATTTCAATTGGAAACCATCAAATCAATCACGTGTATTGTGCAAATTTTTATTCAATTTCAACAGCAGGCATTTGCCTTTAAGGTGGTAAGTTGAACTGTGTAAATTATGTGGATCGTGCATTTAAGGTTACATTCACCACTCTGTCCATAGTCCAAAATGCCTAGAGGACGACGTGCGAACATCGGCCGCCGCGCAAGACATGCAAGCCAGCAACAACTGTATTCACAGAATTTAAGCGAAGAAAGATAAAATATAATAACAGAAAATGCCCGATTGAGACAACGCGTAATCACACGAAGATCATTGGCATCATACAATCGCTTGGCATTCCAATATGATCCCACTGCGAACTACAGTGATGATGAAAATTTAGATATTGGACGAACGACGACTATATGCCGATATTGCAATGCGTTAAAGTTCAAAAGAGAAACGGCTGGATTGTGCTGCGCAAGTGGAAAAGTCAAACTGGATCCATTACTTACACCACCACAGCCACTGAAACCATTGTTCGATGGCAGAGATCCCGATTCCAGCCATTTACTTCAACACATCCTTGAATACAATAACTGCTTTCGCATGACTTCCTTTGGAGCTAATATCATTCGAGATGGCGGCTTCATGCCGACTTTCAAGGTAAAAATTCAACACACATAACCAATCGCTCACACCAACACAATGAATTGCAACACATAACAACTACATATACACCACACACTACACCATCACACGATCAGAAGTTACACCGTATTCTTCAACAAATGATTGTTTGCAATTACAGATACAAGGACAAATATATCATTTGCATGGTTCAATGGTGCCAACACCAGATGAACCGCATCAATTTCTGCAAATATATTTCATTTCGTCGATGGTGGATCAGCTGAATGTGCGGTGCAATATACAGGGAACACAACAGTTAAAGAGACGAATTATTGAACAGTTGCAAGGATTTTTTCACGCTAATAATGCTGTGGTTAATATGTTCAAAACAACATTGGACCGAATGCCATCGGATACGCACAAATTTGTCATAAGAGCGGATTGTACCCCAACAGGTGAACATGTGCGAAGATTCAATGCACCCACCGTTGATGATGTTGCTGCAATTATTGTTGGCGATCCAACTAAATCGCGAGACATTGTCGTTTAGCGAAGAAGCAATATCATGCATCGTGTAAACGAGACACATCGTTTGTACGATGCATTACAATATCCAATCATTTATTGGCAAAGGCAAGACGGATACGACATCACGTTGAAGATGGTCGATCCAATTACACAATTGATACTCCAACATGCAATATTTCCCGATCCAGTGCAATGGGAAAATTGTTGATGCAATGCAACCTCATTGTTTGGGATGAGTGCACAATGGCACATAAGAAATAACTTGAAGCACTTAACTTCACACTGAAGGATCTTCGGCGAAATAACAACATCTTTGGCGGCTTGATGATATTGTTGGCACGCGATTTCAGGCAGACGTTGCCAGTAATTCCCCGTGGAACGCCTGCAGATGAATTGAATGCTTGCCTGAAGGCATCACCTTTATGGAATAACGTAAAAACATTATCGCTAACCACTAATATGAGAGTTCAACTTCAAAACGATCAAAGTGCTGCACAATTTTCCAAACAATTGTTAGCTGTTGGAAATGGAAAAGTCCCAGTTGATGCGACATCTGGATTAATTACTCTTACAAACGACTTTTGCCGATTTGTAGACTCTCAATTAGCTCTTATTGAAAATGTTTTCCCAAACATTAGTGAGAATTATCAGAATTATGCTTGGTTAAGTCAACGAGCAATTCTTGCCGCAAAGAATAATGATGTACACGCACTGAATTTTACCATTCAATCAAAAATTGCTGGCGATTTGGTGTCATACAAATCCGTTGATTCCATAACAAATCCCGATGATGTAGTAAATTATCCAACGGAGTTTTTGAACGCTCTGGAGTTACCAGGATTTCCACCACATAACTTGCAACTCAAACTTGGTACAGTTATTATGATATTGCGTAATTTGAATCCACCGCGACTTTGCAACGGTACTCGACTGTCAAAAAGAAGACTTATGCCGAATTTGATTGAGGCAACCATTATTAACGGAAAGTACGCAGGTGAAAATGTATGTATTCCTCGAATACCAATGATTCCGACTGATCTTCCGTTTGACTTCAAACGATTGCAATTACCAGTTCGCCTTGCGTTCGCAATGACAATTAACAAGTCGCAAGGCCAATCGCTTAGTGTTTGCGGGATAAATTTAGAAAATCATTGTTTTTCACATGGGCAGTTATACGTTGCGTGTTCACGAGTTGGGAAACCATCCGCTTTGTTTGTGTTAACGTCAGACCAAAAAACAAAAAATGTGGTTTACCAAAGAGCACTTCAATGAAACGGATAATTTGCGGACACGTATAACGCTTCGATTCAGTATTTACTTTGGATTCACTTTCATTTACTTAGAGAAGTTCAACTAAATAACACTAATCGAAATGAACACTGTTGTGAAATGAAATAAAATTTTTCCTTTTCAAATATAAAACAAAAAAAAAAAAATTTCTTCATCTTTTAATCACCAAACGAAATGTTACATAAAACGAAGCCATCTGATGGCGGAACGGAGTTCGCCGGGTTTGCTAGTTTTGTTATAATTCCTTTATTTACTGTTATAAAGCACTGTATTGACCAGTCTCCAGTGCCCCCGCCCATAAGCCCCAATCGTCACCTCTTGGCTCCATGCTTTCTTACGTTTCCGAACTTTTAATTTGATTCCTCTAAACTTCCGCCATGGAGCGCCTTCTACTTTTAGCACTCTGCATCGCTTTTTCCCTGAGCATCGTCGGTCCTTAAAATACTTTCACAGCGCCCCCGCTGCGTAAAATTATCATTAACCATAATGAAGCACAGTATTGATCAATGTCCACTGCCCCGCCCCTAAACACCAATCACCTCTTGGCTCCATGCTCTGTATCGTTCTTGCACTTTTAATTGTATTTATCTGCATATTTGCCACAATGCGCCCACTTGCAACACTACAGGCTACCTGAGCATCATCGCTCATTAGGGTACTTTCCTATCCCCTCCGTTTAGCGCAATCATTAAATAATCCTGCGCTTCCACCCTCTGCGTACTAATCTCTTAACAATTAGTTTTCAAAATTAATACTATACTGGCAACCTGCATACTAAATTTCATCCTTAGATAGTACATTATTTTTTTAAAATTATTCGATAAGATAAATCTTTGATAAAATTTTCACTAATTTCAATGTAAACCTACTAATTACCTCAATTCATTTATGTTTTTAAAAAAGCCTAGCAGTTCGCTCATAATAATCTCATCTCTAGGCCTTTTTCTTCCCGTTATTGCACTCTCGATTTAATCCCCATACCCCGCCACCCACACTATTAGCACCAAAGCACATATTCTGTAACACGGTTACCTCTCAGGGCCATTATAATCTATCGCCACTACTTCTAACACCACCGTTACTTAGTACTGAACCCCAGCGCCACACTCTCATCCAATCAGGCACTATTAATTCGATATTATAGCAATTCATTTACATGAATAAAACTGTACTGTAATCTTACATTCTATATTTCGTATTTATATTTACGTTGTATTATTAGTCACCCCATTAATCCCCGCTCCTGAAATAAAATTGTCAAATTTTAGGCATAGCAATCTATTTTGCTCTTAGCAACTCTCTCTACCTTTATCTACCCCTACTTTTATAAATGATCGAAATTTCAAAATTGAGTTCTTTGGCAAAGCTTTTTCCCGCCCCCACTTCCCCAATTTCACGCCGCTACTAAGGTTAAATTTATTTTCGCAAATATGCACATTCATAGTTTTTATTTTTTTCACTTTTTCTATTTTTCGATATTTGATATTTGGGGATTTGTTAACAATTTTCCCCCTATACCTCTCACTCCTGTTCGATTTCACAGCACAACAAACGCACCAAAAATCAATCCAATTCTACTACTGAATGTAATTTAAATATCTGACTGAATTATAGAGAACTATTTACGCTTCTATTTAATATTCTACATGCAAAATATCATCGTTGTACCTCTATATTGTTCTTATACTCGGTTTATCAACCCCCAATCTAATGTTGCACTTAAGAAAATGTATATCTGTCAATCTATATCTGCATACTAAATTTCAGTTTTATATTTATATTTTAGCATTAGTACCCCCACAAACCTCCGCTACTGAACAAGTTTGTTAAATTTTAGCACGGTGTTTTATTTTTTTTGTATCTAAGAACATATTTTTTAAACTATAGCACTTCATCTCTATATATTTCATATTTCTGGTTTTTGGCCCCCAGCGCCCGCCGCCTCTGGAAAGTTACAGTTTTCTATAGTTTGTCTTTAATGACACTATATAAGGCACACGTTCCAAATATCAACGTTCTAGCTCTGTTGCGACATTGCCCCCTAAAAATCACGCCAGAATTAAAATTTTTGTAATCCAATTATTGGCAAACATGCGCAATTAGTATCTTAATACATACCCAAAGTTTTAAAACTTCTTTTTCAATATTTCTGGCTTTTATTGTCTCAACTCCCGCCGCCACTGGAAATTTAGGGAGTTATATTTTTTTTCATTAATAACTGTCTACAGCGAGCCCACATATTAAATTTGAACGTCTTAACTCTATTCTAACATTGCCCCTGGAAATTCGCGCCGCTACTGAACTTAAATTTCAAATTTTCAACTATTGACAAATGTGCACAATTATGATCTCAATACACACACCAAATTTCAGTTTTCTATCTCTTCTAGTTCGTCAGATATTAGCAAAAGTATTTTTTTGAATTTTTCAGTTTTTCCAGTATAAGTTTTTCCACGGAAATTCAGGGGAAAATTCAGGGACGTAGAAAGTCTTAGAAATTCGTCCTTTACATCATATCAAAATTTAATAAACTTTGTAAGCGCCGTTTAGAAGATACCATATACGATTTTGTTACCGGAGATATATATAAATATCGCTCTATCGCTCTGTCTTTATAAATATCTATGAGTTCTTATGAGTTTTTTATGTTAAATTGGAACATTACGAACAATATAATAAGTAGATAATAGTAAGACTAGCGCTTCGCCCCGTCGCAAAGCGACGTGTATATTATTAGTTTGATTTGAAGTTAATAGAATAATCTTAATATTGTTTTTAAATGTATTCAATTTAAAATTGTAAATAGTTGATTTGAAAATATGTTTGTTTCCATTAAAATCAAAAATACTATATAATTTGGTTAATATTTTGAATCTTAAAAAAAATAATTTTACTTGCATAAAGAAATTAAACGTTTTTTTAGTTCAAGTTGCGATAGTTTGGAGGTGAGTCATATTTGGAAAAGTTGTTAAATAGTTGTGTAAGATAATTTTTCTAAATCAGTCAATTTATCTGTAAAAGTATTTTTTTAATGTAGTCAAATTAGATTTTAAGTTCTTGTTCTTTAGTTAGGTTTCACGTTTTTAGTCATAAGAGAAGAAATTAATTTATGTAAATTTATATTATGTAAGGTATATACTATAAGAATGTAGTGCCTATCGATAAAAATATTAAATAAATAAATAACTAAATATCCCGTAAATCAACATCCCGTGAAGGTTAGGCATACTAAATATATCCATATTAACACTATAATAATATGAAACAATTAAACTATACATTCACCTTTCCGGTATACATCTCATAAACGCAGTCGTGTTTTTCTATAATATATTTTTTCTATAATTGTATTTTATATAATTTAGCTGTTTACTTCATATATTTTAACAGTTACAAAATAATATCTCATTTGTAAAATGTTTGTTTATTAATATAAAAAAAAAAAAGAAACTTAACAAACCAAATTTTGGGTTACCAGAAGTAGCTAGAATTGAAGGAAAAATAAAGGAAATAGGAAATACTTTGAAATCAATTAAAGAAATACAATTTAAATGATAAAGCAAAACTTGTTACTAAATGATTACTTAATAAATAATTTGATTTTTTCTTCAAATAATTCCATGCCTCGTTTATTCCAGTGAAGTTCATCAATTCTGTTGTTACGTCCGCAAAATCTATAACAAAACATTGTTTATTAATTATTAAATAATAACGCACATATTTTATAATATTATATAAATTATACATACTTCTCAAAGAGGTCTTTATTGACTTCATTATTTAAAATAAATAATTCTCTCACTGTTTTTTTAGTTTCAGTAAAATATTGTTGTATAAACGTAATAGCCTAGACTGTGCTTCATTTTTAAATTTAGGTGGCTGTGGTATAGTTAGCCAAATAACTTTTGCATTTGCTTGTCTTAAAATCTGACTTATATTTTTTGTGTTTAAATTAAACTGTTTAGGACTTTTATTCTATAAAGTAAAATACAATTTAAATATTTTTTATAATCTTAATAATGTTATTAAATATGATATATATATATAACTATATATATATAAATATATATATATATATATATATATATATATATATATATATAAATATATATATTATGATATAATGATATTAAGATATTAAGATATAAAGTATTTTATATAAACAATTTTTATACATACCAATAAAATGTCATTAACGCCTATTAATATTATGTTCGTATTCTTTTTAGACATCGATGTGAAATTTGTTGATATTAGAAGATTTCTTAGTTGTCGCGATGTGCGTCCGCCTTTTGCCATATCAACACATCTTTTACCATCTTTAAAATATACTCTTTTTTTAATATTTTATCACCGTATCTTACCATAAAACTGCCTCCAAGAACAATCAGGTTATTGTTCTGTTAATATGCATTAAATTAATACAAGAAAATATGTTTTTGTTAAAATGTTAGTTTAAATGATAACATAGTTGTAATAAAATAAAATGTATTAATATTTTGGACTTATGTACATACCATATTTATTAATCAAAGTTAAAAACCGTTTAAATATAACAATAATTTGCAAATGTCACTGTGAGGGCGCGTTCCACTAAGCAATCAAAACGATCACGGTCGCCAACTTTGTATGGCAGAATGATCTTTTTGATCGTTGAGAACGCTTAGTAAAACGCGCCCTATATGTAACATATGAGTCGGTCAAACACGGTTACCATTTTTTAAAGTATGACAGCCATTTGCAGAAATCGTTAACAACCGGCCAAATTCAAGAACGTATATAGTAGATGCCTATGTAAAAATTTAGCGAGTGGGTACCTTGTGAACAAATATGTTTATTTCTTTTTAATCTTTTTCATTATATTTTACGATAATTATTTGGATTACCCGCACCTTTTGTTTTAAAAGTTGTAGAAAAACTGCTGCATTTATCTATGTTTTATTGCGCTTCTTGTTTACTCAAGCCATGTACAACACATACGTAATGTTCATTATATCTTTTTTATTTAGGAATATACAATATTATTGGTTAAAATTGAAATTTCCAATTTGAGGTTAAAAATATGAGTAAAGTATGATTGTTCCATATATAAGTAGCGCCATACATAAATGCCGTCATATTTCACATTTGTTGGTCAACTTTATTATTTTAAATATATACGACACTTTAATTGTAAATAATGTAGTTCTTCTATCAAAGTTATGTGAGGAAAGAATCACAAGAAATACTATTAAGTACAAGAATTCCATATTACAGGTTTCTATAATTAAATGACTAAAATACAATCGTCCTTATGTGATCAATTGCAAATCATGATTATGATTATTACGCTCTAGATGAAACCCCAAGTGCAAGTACCTTTAGTAAGAACAAAACATTATCAATGCAATTTCTAATTTTAATTATATCATTTGTTCTACTTTGTAATTTTCTATTTATTGTGAATTTAGATCTGACTTATGACGTATATATATATATAGTTGCTTGACATGACACCCTAAATGTAAGTGATTATACAACATTCCATTCGATTTCATTATATTCCAAATAGTCTATTCTAATTTTAATATAATGTGTTTTTCTAATCTATTTTGTATTTTCAGGTGTTTTAGTTTATGCTGTGTATAACCAGAACAGAATCATTTATTTGATTTATTTTATTAGTAACAATGGTATAGGATTAAATGAAACTGCAATGCTTTATGAACATTATCAGGTCAAACAACGGGAAATGATGTTGTAATCGATGTTTTAAAGTGCTTGAAGTGATGGTGAATGAGTAAAAAATCATAAAGATTGCAAACCATTATACTATAAAAAATTCTTAACACCTTTTTGCATCATGCACGGTTTGAACTTCTTAAATATTTTTTCTATTTCTTTCGCTTCTACAACAGATAACATAACTATTTTTGATATCTTGATAAGATATAATTTGAGCAACTATAAATATTATTAGGACGAAACTGACTATTTAAATCCTTAATAATTTATATAATATTGCAAATTGAATAAAAATAATTGGATATTTGGACATTAATGCATATTAATATTTAATAAATCATTTAGACATCATCAATTAGACGTCGTAGAACCATAGTTTAAAACATTATTACCTAGAACAAACATATCATCGCAATACAATCAATTTAGTTAGTAGTACGTATTGTTGTCGTAGAACCATAGTTTACACCATTATTACCTAGAACAAACATATCATCGCAATACAGAGACCATATCATCCGTTACAGAGACCATTCTTAGGACTCATGTTTCTCAAAAGCATTATTATTGCTCCGATTTTTAAATTAAGTTTTTGAGGTGGCATTCCAGTTGGCGTTAAACTATTCAAAAATTTTTTAGGAAAATTATTTTGCTCAGCTTCCGAATCAGCTGAAACAGAATCATTACTAAGATAACTAATGGTCTCGCCATTTAACATATTTAAAACTTTCTCATTTATTTCTAATGTATGTTCATTTAATGGACATAAAATAATGCGCGATTTTAGATCAATAATGTCAATTAAATTAATATCTTCATATATTTCGTCTACTATTGACTTGTTAGCAATAAAATTTGATGGAATCCTAATCACACTTGAAACACTATCTGGAAGATCTGATACTAATCCATCGCCAATTTTAAGTAACCATGTTGTAAATTCATTTTCCTTTTCTGAAACCCTCATATTAATTGTTAAGTGTTGCACGCTAAAAACAAACCATAGTCTACCATTTTGAATACAAGATGCAATTACATCTTGAACTGAACCACGTTTTACGACAAGTAGACATTGTCGAAAGTCTCCCCCAAGTAACATAATTTTATTGCCAAATGGTTTGTTATTATTCATTAGATCGCGGAGGCACATATCAATTATATCTAAAGCAAAATAAGGCGCCATTGTCACCTCATTCCATATAATTAATTTGGCTTCTTTTAGTAATTTACCATCAACTGAATTGTGCCTTATTGATGAAGTTGAGCCGGAATTTAAGGGAACTGGTAATTTAAATAAAGAATGAAGCGTGCGACCCCCTTGTAATAATGTGGCTGCAACACCAGTACATGATACTAATACAGCTGTTAATCCCAAACCACGTACAACATGTTATAAAGTAGTGTACAAAAAAGTTTTACCACTACCACCTGGGCCGTCAATAAAATAACATTTTTGCGTTTCATTGTCATTATTAATATATAACATAATATTGTCGAAAACATTACGCTGATCTAAATTTAATTGACTACTGTAGTTAAGGCCTTGCTTATATTCTGTTTGCTGATTGACTGAGTAGTCATTAGTATCTTCAATACTAACAGTTCGTTTCTCCGGTAAACCAAAATATAAATAATTACAATTGTGAGTTATTAAAATGTCAATAATATCATTAATAGCTAGTTGCTCTGCATTTTCTTTATCATATTTTAAATTATAATCTTCACATAAACACTCTATATGAGAATCCCACAATTTCTTCACGTCTGTAGGTTCACAGAAGATACAAATAAACGCAAAAAGTTGACGTAATTGTTTAGGCATTTGACATAAGGATGCTTCCTCTAAGCAACAATTCCATTGAGAATTATCTTTTAATAGTCCAAGTGCCTTAGCAGTTTCAGAAAAAGTGGAATAAACAGTGCCATTAACAGTTCGTAGATCAGCATAATATGTAGCAACTTGAATATGCAAAAAAACTAAACGCACATAAAAACGTTCCCCTTTCTTAGGACTAACACTATAGAGCCGAGCAATTATTTTAGATCCAGATCGTTTCCGTTGTGTCCAAATTTTCTTACGATTAAATACGAAATGTTCCGGAATTTCGGTGTAAAAATATTTTCTAGAATCTAATGAATGTAAATTTAATTTAAACCATGCAGTTAACGTGGTGTCAATATGGTTTAATATAGCCAATTCTTCCTCGCCAGGTGAGAAAAGTATGCTTTGATGGTTTTCCAAATGCACTGCTAAACGATAGATAGAGTGTGTTTTAAATTGCATATCGAATGCAAATATGCGCCATATGGCTTCTGGCGGACTAACGTAACGTGCATCCAAATAAAAAGGAACTTCGTTCCAATTTAGTTGTGTTTGTCCTTCCGTAGACACTTTAACATTGGCGCAATCATGTCCTTTATAAATATATTTAAATAGATATTTAACGCTTTTAACCGAAGCGCATATTTCCACATTAACATGGCAATTATATTTATACGATAAATATTTATTATATGGAACTATCCAGCGATTATCAACAGCATATTTAAATTTACCGCTTCTATCAAAAAATGCAATTTTAGAATTATTGTCGCGACGCCTGTATAACGGATAGCCGTTTACATTATTTAATGTTTCTGGTTCAAATTCTTTTGGAAAGCGCTTAGTACATTCAAAATTTGTCATACTTGGCGATTTAGGATTAACTGTTCCGCAGGGCCCATGAACGTTACACTTTTTAATAATACTATATAATTCTGGTTCCGTTTCAATATCTGGTATTTCGGCACATACTACTTTATCAAAAGCTTCGGAATTTCTAATTTAAGCTCGCTGTTTAAAATAATTAAAATATAAATATGAGGCAACCCACGTTTTTGAAATTCGACTACAGACATCCTTGCTGCTACTTTTCCAAAAATGTTGACTTTTAATAAATCGTTTAATAATTCTTTTATTTTTAAATTAAACACTCGAGCAACTAAATCAGGACGATGTTCCACACGTTGATTTTTGTTTAAATTACTTTTAATTTCAGGCCATTCTGGATTACAAGTCATTGTGATAAATAAATCAGGAGAACCGAATTTTTGAACTATAGACATTGAGTCTAAGTAATTTTGTGTGAGCGAGGACTTCCAACGTAAGAAGATGGTAAAATAACCATACGATATACAGTCATGCCCTCATTACTTGCCCTATTTTGTACGTAATCCATTAACTGTATAGTTCTAAACGTAATTTTTTCTGACTATTACTATTTCTAATAAAACTTAACCGATTGCTTTCTATTTTTAAATAAGCATCAACGATATATTGCCTAGTTAATTTACCAGCACTTAAATATGGATTAAATAAATTTGTGCATCTTAGCCGAAAACTATAAAATTGCTTATGTGTTACTCTTTTAAGTTTATTAACATTTAACAGGTTCTCCGAACAACCTTTTTCACCAGTTGGACACAGAAGAGGATAGATCATTGGATCGCAGTTTTCATTTAAAATATTAATAGTATACAAATCCCTGCCTCTAGGATAGACACAGATATCTCTATTACATGGGAGTAGTCCATCAAGACTAGTATAAATTAATGCCACTTCATTTGTTGTAGGCAAATTATAACGCCGTGGATCATTAGATAAGTTTTGCACAATTCGCATTTCGATATCTAATGTATTTCTATTCTCTAAAGTGGCCTTTTGTTGTTCTGCTTCATCCACTTCCCTCATCATTTTATACGCATTAGCATAAGGATTAACATTTCTTAAAAGCGTATCTATATACTTATATAATTGTTCATTGCATTCTTTATTTGCATCTACAGCCATTCTATTAATAAAAGCTTCTTCCGGATCTAATATATAAAGTTGTGAATTTTGCGGCCGTTTTCCATCTGCCGGTTTTGCTGCTGATGTTCTATGATAAATTTGCCCACATATCCTAAAACAATAAGGTCCGCGTCCTGGAGGATAATCAATATTGGCTTCTAGCGAAGCAAATGCAAATGCGCTATTGTATTTTCTAATGTTATTTATAAAATTTTTAGAGTGAGGGTGTACGCCAGACATTAATGTTTGCAGTAACGTTGGAAAATCATTAAAAGTAGTTAAAGATACCTTTCCTTTAGAGCAGCACATAAAAAATTTCTTATCTGATGGTCGTTCATCTTTAAAATTAAATGATTTGCAAAATTGGCATAACTAGTTGCGATATATCTGCAGCTTTGAAATTTTGATAAGCCACACCTAATACAGGTGCAGCTGTTTTATTGGTGTGACAATTACGTCTTTCTTCAGTATTGATTATAACATTTCCAGCATCTTTTATTTTTCTTCGTAATAATTTTATTTTAATTCTTCTGTCCTCTTGGCGTTTATTTTCAGTAAATAATTTCCATTTATCCTTTAAAATTTTTTCTTTTAACTGTTTTAGTTTATCTAATTCGATCTCTTTAGATAGTTTTATATTATTTTTTAAAATGTTCCACAAAAGTAAATTTTTTTGTTGCATACAATTTCTATTTAAGCGTTTTTCTCTATGCCAAATTAATTTCTTCAATCTTTGTTGTCGCTCAACTTGATTTTCATTTTGTATTCTATTTCTTTAAATGAAAATTATATTCGCTAACCTTCTTTGCTTGTCTATTTGATTTTCCGTTAGCAATCTGTTTTTTTGATTATAGATAACTTTTCGTAACCTTTTCTGTCTAGCGATTTGTGTTTCGTTTAGTAATCTTTTATTTTGATTAAATTTTAGTTTTTCTAACCTTTTCAGTCTAGCGATTTGTTTTTCGTTTAGCAATCTCTTATTTCGACTAAATTTTAGTTTTACTAACCTTTTCTATCTGTCGATTTGTTTTTCGTTTTGCAATCTTTTATTTCGACTAAATTTAAGTTTTTCTAACCTTTTTTGTCTAGCGATTTGTTTTTCGTTTAGCAATCTTTTATTTTGATTATAGATGAGTTTTTGTAATCTTTTCTGTCTTGCGATTTGTTTTTCGTTTAGCAATCTGTTTTTTTGATTATAGATAAGTTTTTGTAACCTTTTCTGTCTAGTGATTTGTTTTTCGTTTAGCAATCTTTTATTTCGACTAAATTTTAGTTTTTCTAACCTTTTCGGTCTGTCGATTTATTTTTCGATTTGCAATCTTATATTTCGACTAAATTTTAGTTTTTCTAACCTTTTGTATCTAGCGATTTGTTTTTCGTTTAGCAATCTGTTTTTTTGATTATAGATGAGTTTTTGTAATCTTTTCTGTCTAGCGATTTGTTTTTCGTTTAGCAGTCTTATATTTCGACTAAATTTTAGTTTTTCTAACCTTTTCTGTCTGTCGATTTGTTTTTCGTTTTGCAATCTTATATTTCGACTAAATTTTAGTTTTTCTAACCTTTTCTGTCTAGCGATTTGTTTTTCGTTTAGCAATCTTTTATTTTGATTAAATTTTAGTTTGTTCAATCTTCTTTGTTTTTCGATCTTGTTTTGTTTTAAGAATGCATTTTTTTTAACAAATTCACTATTTTCTTTCTTATTTGACCTTCATTTTTAGATTCCTTAAATAACCTCTTCTTTTTACTTGATTTTACCTGTTGTAATCGACTCTGTTTCTTGCAACTTACATTCTTACTTTTTAGCCGTTCACTGCTTCTGCTATTAATTTTGCATAAATCGATTTCTTCCTTGTCTTCTGATATAACAAGTTTTTCTTCTTCTGTATTTATTACTTCAACAGATGTTGAAGTAGTTGTAGCAATATTTTTATTAATAGAATTATTTAACGACTTACCTGGTATTTCAACAATACCTATATCACCTTCAGTTTTAGCTATAATTATTAGAATAATAACACATAGATTATCACCGTCATCACAAAAATTATAATAAATCAAATTAAATAAATCCTTTAAACATTCAAAGCAAAACAATAAGGCTCGTCCTGTTTGTGGAGTTACGGATTCTCCTTTTAAACCTCTGGCATGAGAATCAAAAAGCCAAAAGTAATTATTCTGCTTGAAAATTGCAAATGTCTGCTGACATGTTGTAATTAAACCATTATTAAATTTGTTAAAATAGTTTTCTAATATATTGCAGGTAAATATGTCAACCAGTCCTTTATTATCGTTTTTGGTAATCGTTGTATTTATATTATCTAAGAAGTTATGTCGAATGGAATATTTTACATTTCCAACGGATAATTCAACATTAATATCGTCAACCGTCAACAATCGATTTCCAGCTTTTTGATAGGTAGCCAAATAGCATTTATCACCTGCATCTAAAATATAGTTTATAACAGGTGAAGTCTATTCATGTAGCGGAATGGAAGTACTAATGCATATACTAACTAACGCAGTTGGGGTACATTGAACACCCCTAGACACAGAAGAACATCTTTCGCTGAATTGATTAAAATCTCCACGAATAATAGTTAGCGGTGTACTTAAAACTATCTCAGTTTTAGTTTTATGTAAATTTTATAAACGATTTGAAGTTTAATTCTTCTTTCGCCCATACCCTAGAACTACTTGAAAAGACATTTTAAAATAATTATATATTTATATAACAACAAAGTAAATAAAAATTATTCTATATTACTAAATAATAATATATTTATACTACGGTGAAAAATACCTTAAACTAATACAAGATGTACAATAAATAAATTATTTAAAATAACGAACCATACACCAACAAAATTAAAACTTAATTTTAATAAAATAAGATGATTCCTAAAACAACAACGTTAATTATTAGTTTAAAATAGTTTTACATATAGTCAAAATTACAATAGTTAGGCGATGAGTCATGCTTTTAAAAGTTCAGCCGTATAAATCTACGACACATTAATAATGCACTGTCTCACTCTTATTACTATAATATATATAGGAGTGAAAACGATAAAAAATTTAACAATTATCTGCTGTGTTAAGTATAGACTGATGCATAAACGTATGTCTGTGTTTATGTTGTAAATAAATTTAAATTTGTCACATATATTTATTATAATAGATTGAATTGTCTAACCCCTAATTTGTCAATAGTTCATGTATCCGAGGAAGGGTAATGAAACAAACAAATGATTTTTTAAATAAATGTAAAAAAAAACCGACATTTACACAAAATTTAATGGATTTCATTTAAAAATTTCTATCTCAGTCCCTTGTTAAAAAATTTTATGAAATTATTTAAAAGCAAAAAATTGACTGGTAATGCAAAGAAATTGTTACTTAAGTGGACAGTGTATTTTAGGAATAGATTATTGAATAGACACATTAAATTAAATTAAACATTAGAGAAAGAATACCAGATTACTGGTAAAATCTCACGATCCCATTAAGGTTTGTAGGGGAGGTGATTAGCTATTAAATGACCTATATAACTATAAAAAGTGTACCATTTTCAAGATATTTTTAATATTATTATTTTTTGAAAGACACCTATTACAACCTTTTAAAGATATCGTGTAATTTTACGAATAACCCTGTATAGCGTAACTAAGTTGTTATTGGTACTGTTCCTGAAATAAAATTAAACTTTAATCAAATTATTCTACGTTTGTTTATTTAGTTGTCCTTATATCCACATAACGCTACTCTTTGAGATAAATCAACTACATATTTGCAGTTAAAAATGTCTTCGAAATACATTTATCTACATACACATTATTACCTCGGACAATATTCTTAGTTGTTTTGTTTACACTATAGTTTAGTTATCAATATAGTTAGAAAATTTATATACAGACATCATAGTTGAGAACGATTACTTTTAATAAATCCTTTATTTTTGAATAAAACAGCACAGCAAATAAATAAGGCAATGTTCCGTTAGTTTTGATGACACGTTAGTTTTTGTTTAAATGATTATTAATTTCAGGCCATTTTAGATTTAAAGTTACCTCGGTGTAGCTGTTTTTGTATAACCATCAACGGTTACATCAGCTATTATTGAGTATTTCAGTTTTACACATATTATACAATTTGGAAATTAATATTCATATTACAGTTTTTCACTTTTACAACTGCATAACAATTTGCATGTTATACAGTTGTTATTTATTTATTTTAACATTCAACATAACATTGGCTTTTAGATTCAACATTCAAATTTCTGAAAAATGTCAAATTATTAATTTCTTAAAACAGCTATTAAGTAATTTATTTACTCTTAATTATTATTTTTATAGTTGATTCAAAACACATTATCGAGTTGAATAAACTGTATCAAATATCTTTCCAAAAATATTTAAATGTTACATGTAATTTGGGACATATATTTTAATATAAATAAAATTCAAAAATGCATAACCTGCATGTTATATAGTTATGAACTATGAGATATATATATATTTAAATTATATTTACATAGCATTACATATATGTACATATAATCAACAATATTTTATCAAAAAGAAATTCAAATGTCGGTTAATATGTTATAAAATGAACAACATAATGCATTTTCACTTTAAATAATATATATTTAATTAAATAAAAAAAAATACCTCTTTTGAAATGTATCATAAGCAAAGTAGCACAAGTTATCACTTCAATTATTATGTATATACTTTTAAATAAATTTATTAAAAGAATTTTTCATATAAGTCAATAAACAATTACAATTCTATCAACTGTTTAACAAACTGTACAGTTTGAGTTCAAGTCTCAAAAGTGAGCCATTAATGCACTCTGACAAAAATATACTTTTGACATATTAAAAACGCCGCGTATTTTCAAATAATTTTTAACGAGAGTTTTATTTTCAAAACGAATGCAGTGAATCATTATATAAATTTGGATAACATAAAATAACACATTTGAAATAACTAAACATATATTACAAAATTCTAATATTCCGTATAAATAATTTAAATGTTGAAAGGTTCCGTTGAATTATTAAAATCATCTGATAGATACATCTTCATTTACTAAATAAATAATATAAATTTCATTATTAAGTAAGAATTCAAACAAAACATGTTGAAAAAATCTTATAAGAACCATATCTATAAATTTTTTTGAGAAACTATAAGATACTATAATGAAATACAAGTATTCCTTATAAACTATTTAGTAACTTATTCTGAATCATTAGTAATATTAATAAGTAATGTAACAACATGAATTTATAAAATATGAATTTGAATTTATTAAATATATACATCTGTATATCAATACATCTGTAAATTAGTAGCAGTAGTAATTTAATAATTAATTCATCTTTATTACAACAGTGTTTAAATATAGTTTTTTTAATTTAATTTTGAAGATATTATTCTCTTTTCTGAACCTAATATTGATCATTCAGTTCTTTAGTAAAGTGAAACTTCTCAGGAAAGTTAGAATCACTAATATCATTGATAAGTATAACTTGTTGAATACTGCTGCAATCATACAACTCGAATATTGTTATCATAGTTATATCCAAACTCAGTAAAGTATGAAGTATAAAACCATGTAAAGTTTATTTAGACTAAACCTTTGAAATGCGGATGAATTTTAACTTACAAGAATATTGAAACAGGCTTCGTTTAATATTGAATTTAAATATAGTTTAATGTCCATTTTAGTTAAATGTAAATTCTAATCAAAAGGTTACCATTCCATTAATATTACACTCGCAGAACATTGATAGAAATTTAGTATTTCTATCCATGTATGTATGTTATTAATTTGTCTCATTCTAACAAAAATACAATTTTGTTTTAAGGGTTATGTTAATATTCCTTGTGTAAACAATAATGATGAAATACTCCATTTTTAACACAGCCCAAATTCAATTAATATCTGTAATTATTTAAAATTGCCCATTTATGACATGAATAACTGATTTGTCCTTTCAATCTGAAAAAGAAATTATATTTAAAAGAAATACAAGGTTGAATGAATATTGTACATATTAGTATTTATTTAAAAAATTAAAACGAAATCCATATTCACAAAATGCAAATTACAAAACAAAACAATTATGTTAGTATTTAAATAAGTCTTAAACATAAAATTTACTTACTTCAGTGTAAATTTAAAATTGAGGTATAAAAGATATTTCTCTAAGCAGTTTCATGGGCTTCCATACTATTGCTTTTATGTTATTTTGTGTCCTAAAGCTATTGTACCGATTCCATCTACCATATATTTAATATAGGTCTGCAAAAGTAGTAAAATATATAAATATCAATGCTTGCATACAATATTATTTTCCTAATTACTAAATACATTATTGAACTTTCCTAACCTCTTTTGTTTGAAACTTGTAGAAAAAGAAACTAGTTCATTTTCGTATATTGTATGATGCTTGTTCTATACTTCAAACACATCCAAACAAATAGCTACTTAATAGTTATTACATCACTTTTTATTAATAAATAGACAATATGGATTATGGCTAAAGTTTATCAACAAATATTTGTTTTATTGCCGATGACAGGTCCTAAGTATTATCTCTGGTCCTAAGATTACTTATCAAGTTTTTATTACCTTATCAAGATTCAAACCAATAATGGTGATAGGTTGGAATATAAAATAAATGAATTTATAATGATTTTAATATCTGCCTCAAGAATGTTTATGTTAAAATAGTTGTGTTAATGTTACAAACTGTGCAATATATTAATAAGGTTGGCATCCAGGACCACAGAGGTCAAAATATTTTTAAATAACTCGCTATATTTTAGGAGATATTAACAATTAAAATAGTTTTTTTTTTACTTTAAATATTAAAGGGATCCATCATTATAGAAAATTCCAATACAGGTAACGTCATGTCCGCTATAAAGAGATAGAATACTTAACACATATATTTTATACATATAACAAATACCTGATGTATTCCCTAATAGTGGGACATGTTACGTCATAAATATAGCCGAAATCTGTATGACTGAAACTTCAATTCAAATTTTTAATTTCTATATCTCCAATAACATTTAGATATTTAATTAAATAAATACGGCAATATTCCTTTATTATCTATTATATTATACCTAAAATATAAGTAAAGTTAATACCAATAATTATTAAATGATAAGTTACATAGGTAATAATGATAAGTTATTTGACATTTTAAAATGAAAATTCTATTAAGGGGAAGCAGTACTTCCTTAGCACAACAGTTGAATCAGGGTACCCTAACCTATAGTGCAATTTATCAATGTCGCTTCTGGCGCCCTCAATCCGCCATTTTTGGAATAGTGAACTAAGATGCTCGGCGACTCAACATTTTAAGGGAATGAAGGGTGAAGGGAGTGCACTGAGCTAAAGTTCAGTGCAGTTCAGTGATACCACATATTAAAACATAATATTTTTGTATAGTACTAAACAAATGCAAATAATTGTATACACAGTAATACAAAGCATAACACAAAATAAAACTACAATAATAATATATATTTATGTATATATATAAATATTATGTTTTAATATGTGGTATCACTGAACTGCACTGAACTTTAGCTCAGTGCACTCCCTTCACCCTTCATTCCCTTCAAATGTTGAGTCGCCGAGCACGCTACGTCACTGCCGGAAAACCCGAAATAAAAATTTCTTTACGGGTTATCACTTTTGTTTTTTAAGTAGCTAAGTTGTCTGCAATGCTATTAAAGTTTTTGTGTAAGAAAACACGGTTTGCCAGAACAATTTTGTAAATACCAATATTGTAATATTATATATAAATATGTAAAATTAAATCCGTGTTCCTGTGGGGTGCTCAACTAAACGAGATGTAGTACAGAATCTTTTTTGTTTTAGTATATCTAATATTACCTTTTATCTTTGTATCCCTATATTCGGTTTATTACCCTACCCCACTACTCCGCTAGGAAAAATACTGTTTAATTTATTTTCGTTAGTAATATTATAATGTTAATCTGCAAATTGGCAAACATGCGCAATTACTGTCTCAATACATACCCTAAGTTTTAATACCACTTTTTCAATATTTCTGGCTTTTACTGTCTCAACTCCCGCCGCCACTGGAAATTTGGAGTTGTTTATTTTTTTTCATTAATTACTGTCTACAGCGAGCCTACATATTAAATTTGAACGTCCTAACTCTTTTCTAATATTTCCCCCGGAAATTCACGCTGCTACTGAACTCAAGATTCAAATCTCCAACAATTGGAAAATGTGCACAATTATGATCTCAATACACATACCAAATTTCAGTTTTCTATCTTTCCTAGTTCGTCAGATATTTGCAAAAGTATTTTTTCAAATTTTCTAGTTTCTCCAAAATTACGGGTTTCCAGGAAATTCAGGGAAACATTTAGGGACGTAGAAAGTCTTAGAAATTCGTCCTTTACATAATATCAAAATTTAAAAAACTTTGTAGGCGCCGTTTAGAAGATACCATATACGATTTTGTAACCGTATATATATCGCTCTATATATTGCTCTATATATCGCTCTATATATCGCTCTATATATATAAATATCTATGAGTTCTTATGGGTTTTGCATGTTAAATTGGAACATTACGAACATTATAAATAGTAGACTAGCTTTTACCCCCGTCGCAAGCGACGTCTGTCTTTTGTGTGTAACTTGAACTTCATGTAAAAATTTAAATTCCACCACAGTTTACCCTCGTCACAAAGGTTCTTTTTGGCGTGTATCATTTGAATCCAATAAAATAATTTGTAATTACATATTATATTTAACTCTATTTTTAAATTGAAATAATAAACTCGCACACATATACATTGACACATATAAATTGACTAAAAAAATATATTTTTTTCAACAAAATATAAAATATTTTCAATTTATTCGTTATTCGACCAACTTTTTTTCAAAATTTGGGATTTTTTTTTTCGATTCGTAAATAAGTTACAAAGGTTAGCTTATATACAAAATTTCAAATTTCTAGCACAATTTTTACTCTCGGAAAATACTGCCCCCGTGCCCCCAAATAAAATTTTAAAATTTTGAATTTTTTTTTATTAATACTATACTTAATTATTCTAAAATCCAGAATATAAACTTTCTCCAAAGTTCCGTACCGGGCCCTCGAATTTCTTCAAACCCCCCTTTGTCAATTTTTGAATTTTTAATTTTTGAGAAATGTCAGCTTTGAATTCCTAAATACACATGCAAAATTTCAACTTTCTATCTTTTACGAATTAGAAGTGATAGAGCAAAAAAGTGTTAAAAATTTTTCCAGTTTTTTCAAAATTACGGGTTTCCAGGAAATTCAGGGAAAAATCTGGAGACGCCAAAAGTCTTAGAATTTTTTTTCTCTACGAAATAGGAAATTTTCAAAAACATTAATAGAGCCGTTTTTGCGCTGCCATACAAAATTCAGTACCAAACATATAAACATATAAGAATATAAGAATAGATTCAAACAGTTGGAACATTATAATATAGGATAAGAATATAAGAATAGATTCAAACAGTTGGAACATTATATTATAGGATATTTTTTAAACTATAGCCCTATCTCTATATATTTCATATTTCTGGTCTTTGGCCCCCAGCGACCGCCGCCTCTGGAAAGTTGCAATTTTCTATAGTGTGTCTTTAATGACACTCTATATAGGGCCCACGTTCCAAATATCAACGTTCTAGCTCTGTTGCGACATTGCCCCCAAAAAATCACGCCGCTACTGAATTAAAATTTTAGTAATCCAATTATTGGCAAACATGCGCAATTAGTGTCTTAATACATACCCTAAGTTATAATACTACATTTTCAATATTTTTGGCTTTTACTGTCTCAACTCCAGCCGCCACTGGAAATTTGGGGCTGTTTATTTTTTTTCATTAATTACTGTCTACAGCGAGCCTACATATTAAATTTGAACGTGCTAACTCTATTCTAACATTGCCCCTAAAAATTCGCGCCGCTACTGAACTCAAATTTCAAATTTTTAACTATTGGAAAATGTGCACACTTATAATCTCAACACACATACCAAATTTCAGTTTTCTATCTTTTCTAGTTCGTCAGATATTTGCAAAAGTATTTTTTCGAATTTTCCAGTTTTTCCAAAATGACGGGTTTCCAGGAAATTCAGGGAAAAATCCGGGGACGCCTAAAGTCTTAGAATTTTTTTCTCTACGAAATAGGAAATTTTCAAAAAGATCGCCGGAGCCGATTTCGCGCTGCCATACAAAATTCAGTACCAAACATATAAACATATAAGAATAGATTCAAACAGTTGGAACATTATAATATAGGACTAGCGCTTCGCCCCGTCGCAAAGCGACGTGTATTTAATATTTGTGAATAAATAAAAGTTATTTGATAAATAGAAAATAATCCTGAAGTATAGTTTCTTGTTCGCCTTTCGGCTTTACAATCTACATTCTTAATACATTTCATATACTTCAACTTACAATTAAATTTACATTATTCTCCACTAACTTATTTATTCTTCTGTTTTTCCTTTCCTTCTTACTATTTCCGCCATGCACCTCTTTCCTTCACTGCCTGCCTTTAATAGCTGGCCAATATTCGTTTCGCTAGCTACTTTTTCCTTACACTCAAACTTAATGTGCTCCAGTGTTTCGTTCTCCGCTCCGCACACTCTACACTTTCTTTCCTCACTCTTTTCCCAGTATCTGTTTCCTTTTTCCTCATTTCCCAATCTAAACCTTGCTGTTCTTCTTATGTGTTTTATGTCTTTTTCTATAAGGTACTGAGGCACAGTATTTTCTTATAACCTTTTATATCTTTTATTGTAGTTACTTTTTTCTATTTTTCTTATTCTCTCCTGCTGTTGTATCTCCTTATCCCTTCTCCTTAGCTCCTCTTCCACACTTGCGCCTCTTCTCTTCTCTTCTTTGCCTCCTCGATCGCCATTCCATTCCTTTCAAAGTACTATTTTCTCCTTTTTGTATCTCCTCCCCCCCATTCTTTATGCTATCCTCTCTTATTTTCTTTAAAATTTTTGCTTTCCGCTCTGTTCAATTTCTCCTGGTATTTTACTGCTCTTTTCCCTGTTTTAATTCGTATCTTATCCGTTTTTAGCTCCTCCATAGCCAAGTATCCTGGCGTGCACCTGTCCAGCCCTAGTAACCATTTAATATATCTCACCTGTATTCTTTCCAACTTTTCTTGCTCCTTCCACCCCAATCCTCAGCTCCATACAACATCATACTGGCTATCAGTCTATCAAACATCCATATTCTCTTTTGTATGTCCCCCCCAAATACCTTTTCCCCTAGTCCCATACCCGTCGCATTGCTAGCTCCGCCTTCTTTGAAACCTCCCTTATCTGAGCCTCTTCTCCATTGTTCTTTTTAAAAGTGTAGCCCAGATATTTAAATTCTTCTACTTCCTCATTGTCCTCTGTCTTGTATTTCCACCTTTTATGTCTTCTTTTTCCACCCCCTTTTCTAAATACCATAATTTTTGTCTTTTCCACATTTAACTCTAGTCCTTTCCTGTCTATATATCTCCCTAGCCGGTGAGCCATCTAATGCAGCTCTCCTTCCCTTTTTGCCAACAGGACTATATCGTCAGCGTATGCTAAAGTCCATATCTTGTAGTGTCTTCCTATTAGCACCCCCCCATCTTGTCCTTTTTCCATTATCCCCTCCAAGTCTGCTGTATATATCGCAAATAAAATGCAAAATATTATTTTGTTATAATTCCTTTATTTACAGTAATAAATCATTGTATTTACAGTAATAAAGCACCAGTCTCCAGTGCCCCCGCCCATAAGCCATGATCATGACCTCTTGGCTCCACGCTCTCTTACGTTTCCGAACTTTTAATTTGATTCCTCTAAATTTCCGCAATGGAGCGCTTTCTTCCTTTAGCACTCTGTATCGCTCCTTTCCTGAGCATCGTCGGTCCTTAGAGTACTTTCACAGCGCCCCCGCTTTAGCACTATAATTAAATAATCCTTTGTTTTCTCCACTCTGTGTAAAATTATCAATTACCCTAATGTAGCACAGTATTGAACAATGTCCACTGCCCTTTCCCTAAACACCAATCATCAACCTAAAGTCCATGCTCTGTATCGTTCTCGCACTTTCAAATGTATTTCTCTGCACCTCTGCCACAATGCGCCCACTTGCAACACCACAGCCCACCTGAGCATCATCGCTCATTAGGGCACTTTATTATCGCCCCCGTTTTAGCGCAATCATCAAATAATCCTGCGCTTCCACCCCCTGCTTACTAATCTCTTAACAATTATTTTTCAAAATTATTACTTTACTGGCAACCTACATACTAAATTTCATCCTTAGAAGTACATTTTTTTTAATAATTATTCGATAAGATAAATGTTTGATAAAATTAATTTTCACTGATTTCAATGTAAACCTACTAATTACATCAATTCATTTATGTTTTTTAGAAAGCCTAGCGGTTTGCTCCTAATAATCTCATCTCTAGCCCTTATCCTTCCCGTTATTGTACTTTCAATTTAATCCCCTGAACCGCCGCCCACATTTTCAGCACCAAAGCACATATTCTACAACATGGTTACCTCCCAGAGCCATTACAATTTATCGCTACTTCTTCTAACACCACCGTTTCTTGGTGTCCTGAACCCCGGCGCCACCCTCTCCTCCAATCAAGCACTACCAATTTGATATTACAGTTATTCATTTACATAATTAAAACTGCACTGTAATTTTACGTTCTAATTTTCGTATTTATATTTACGATATAATATTAGTCTCCCCATTAATCCCCGCTCCTGAAATAAAATTGTCAAATTTTAGGCATAACAATCTATTTTGCTCGTAACAATTCTCTCTACCTTTATAACCTTCATATGCCTCTACTTTTATAAATAATCGAAATTTCAAAATTTCGCTACCAAGGTTAAATTTATTTTTCGCAAATATTCACATGCGTAGTTTCTATTTTTTTAATTTGATATTTGGGGCTGCTAACTATTTCCCCCCATACCTCTCACTCCTGTTCGATTTCACAGCACAACAAACGCACCAAAAATCAATTTAAATCTACTATTGAATGTAATTTAACTATCTAACTTATAAAGAACTATTGTGCTTCTATTTAATATTCTACATGCAAAATATCATCGTTGGTCCTCTATTTTGTTCTTATACTCGGTTTGTCACCCCCCACTCTAGTGTTACACTTAAGAAAATGTAGTTTTTTTTATATTTTCGTTATTAATATGTCAATCTATATCAGCGTAATAAATTTCAGCTTTGTATTTATATTTTAGCATTAGTACCCCACATACCTGCGCTACTGAACAAGTTTGTCAAATTTTAACACAGGGATCTATTTTATTTGTATCTAAGAACATATATTCTAAACTATAGCCTTTCATCCCTATATATTTCATATTTCTGGTTTTTGGCCCACAGCGCCCGCCGCCTCTGGAAAGTTGCAGTTTTCTATATTTTGTCTTTGATGACATTCTATATAGGGCCCACGTTCCAAATATCAACGTTCTAGCTCTGTTGCAACATTGCCCCCAAAAAATCACGCAGCTACTGAATTAATATTTTGATATTCCAATTATTAGCAAACATGCACAATTAGTGCCTTAATACATATTCTTAGTTTTAATATTATATATTCAATATTAAATTTTAATTTAAATTAAATTTTTTTACTGTCTGAACTCCCGCCGCCACTGGAAATTTAGGGCTGTTTATTTTCTTCATTAATTACTGTCCACAAGGAGCCTACATATTAAATTTAAACGTCCTTACTCTATTCCAACATTGCTCCCAGAAATTCGCGCCGCTACTGAACTTAAGTTTCTAGTCTCCAGCTATTGGCAAATGTGCACATTTATGATCTCAATACACATTCCAAATTTCAGTTTTCTATCTTTTCTAGTTCGTCAGATATTTACAAAAGTATTTTTTTGAATTTTCCAGTTTTGTTCATTTTAGCATTAGAGCCTCTCACATATCTCCGCTACTGAATTAAAGTCCAAATATGTACCTCTTTATCGTTCTTATCATCAGTTTATTACCTCTGCCCTAATGTTACACTAAAGAAAATGTAGTTTCTTTATATTTTTATTGTTATTGTCAATCTATATCTGCATACTAAATTTCAGATTTGTATTTAAATTTTAGCATTAGTACACCCCACATACCACCGCTACTGAACAAGTTTGTCAAATTTTAGCACGAGGATCTATTCTATTTGTATCTAAGAATATATATTCTAAACTATAGCCTTTCATCTCCATATATTTCAAATATCTGGTTTTTGGCCTCCAGCGCCCGCCGCCTCTGGAAAGTTGCAAATTTCTATAGTGTGTCTTTAATGACACTCTATATATGGCCCCCGTTCCAAATTTTAACGTTCTAGCTCTGTTGCGACATTGCCCCCAAAAAATCACGCCGCTACTGAATTAAAATTTTGGTAATCTAATTATTGGCAAACATGCGCAATTAGTGTCTCCATACATACCCTAAGTTATAATACTACATTTTCAATATTTCTGGCTTTTACTGTCTCAACTCCCGCCGCCACTGGAAATTTGGGGCTGTTTATTTTTTTTCATTAATAACTGTCTACAGCGAGCCTACATATTAAATTTCAACGTCCTAACTCTATTCTAACATTGCCCCCGGAAATTCGCGCCGCTACTGAACTTAAATTTCCAATTTTCAACTATTGGCAAATGTGCACAATTATGATCTCAATACACACACTAAATTTCAGTTTTCTTTTTTTTCTAGTTCGTCAGATATTAGCAAAAGTATTTTTTCGAATTTTCCAGTTTTTCCAGTATAAGTTTTTCCACGGAAATTCAGGGAAAAATTCAGGTACGTAGAAAGTCTTAGAAATTTGTCCTTTACATCATACCAAAATTTGAAGAACTTTGTAGGCGCCGTTTAGAAGATACCATATACGATTTTGTTACCGGATATATATATAAATATATAAATATCGCTCTATATATATAAACTAGCGCTTCGCCCCGTCGCAAAGCGACGTGTGTATAATATTTGTGCTTAAATAAAAGTGATTTACTAAATTTACCTTAAAGCAAAATATTATTTTTGAGTAATTTTCACTAACATATATCTTCTTTAAAATTTATGTTCTTTTATTTTGTTTTAAAATTATAATTTTCCGTAATTAAGCATTGTATGGAACAATATCCAGTTCCCCGCCCCTAAAGACCTATCATCACCTCTTGGCTTCATGCTCTGTATCGTTCCCGCACTTTGGAATTTATTCCTCTGCACGTCTGCCACAGAGCACCACAACACATGCTAAACAGCTATCGCTCATTCCCTTAGCATCGTCACTCCTTAGATCACTTTCCCAGCGCTCCCGCTTTAGCGCTTCTAATTAGCTGCTCCCATTTCCCCAAATTCGCGCCGCTACTGATGGTAATTTTTTTAACGCAAATATGCACATACATAGTTTTCACTTTTTCAATTTGATATTTGGGGCTATTGACTATCTCCCCCTTCCCCCGCCAGATTTAGTAGCACTACAAACGCACCAAATAAAAGTCTAATTCTACTACGAGATGAAATTTAAATATCTAACATATAGAGCACTTTTTGCTAAACTATATGCTTTTTAAAATTTATCTTTGTATCATCATTGCTTCCGCCTCGCTACGTACCAATCTCTTCAGAAATTTATTTTTAAAATTAATACTTTACTGCTATCCTACATACTAAATTTCAACCTTATATGCACATTATTTTTAAAAAGTTAAATTAAAAATAAATATATATAAATGCTTGTTAAATTATATTTTTACCCATTTCACTCTAAACCTACCAATTACATCAATTATATTCTGTAATGAACAATGCCAAGCGCCACGCTCCTAATCGCTCCTTAGCACTGTGACCCCTATCGTTTTCATTCTGGCACTTTTAATTTAATCTCACTGCACCGTCAATTTCATATTCACCACCACGATTCAGGATCTGCAACGTCCCTAACCCATATAGTTGCTCTCCTCCATCACCCCTGCTTCGAGCATCTCGGCCTATTATTTGACCCCGGCGCCCCCTCCCTCTCGCCCCTCCAATATACTATACTTCCACTTCAATGCTCCAAAAATTCATTTAAGTAATTAATACTGCACTGTAAACTAACATACTAAATTTCATATTTATATCTAGAATATAATATTAGTCTTCTCATTTACCCCCGCCGCTGAAATAAAATTGTCAAATTTTAATTAAAGTAATCTATTTTTTTCGTACTCAATATTATCTCTAGCTATTTTAAATCACCGTTTATAGAGAACCCCACAAATTTAATTTAAAAATTGTAGGTCTGGCAAAGCATAAACTTCCCGAATATTTACAAATTTTGCACCGCTACTGAAATATGAATAATTAGAGTCTCAGTAATTAATCTTAATTTTTTTTTCCATATTTGGGACTATTACCCACCCCTTTCCTCCATTGCTTGCCATCCGGATCCGTAGTGTTCTGCCTCCAGACGCAACCCCATTCAATTCAATTTTATAATGTATGTAATTTTTTTTAAATATTTATTTTTATTGCATCAACTTTAAAAAGTTATTAGCACTAAAAATAAATGTATACACATATAAACATTTGCAATACATAATTCATAACTTATTATTTACAACTAATAAACATACTTAAAATAAGGAGATTGAACTCTGCCTACAAACGCACCATATATCATTCCAATTCTGCTACTGAATATATTTTGAACATGTCCAACACATAGAGAACTATTTTACTTCTATTTAATATTCAACATGCAAAATATCATCGTCGTACCTCTATATTGTTCTTATATTCGGTTTATGACCTCCTACCCTAATGTTACATTTAGGTAATGTAATTTTTTTTATTTTCGTTTTTTATATATCAATCTGTATCTGCGTACTAAATTTTAGTTTTGTATTTATATTATAGCATTATTGCTAAAAATAATTTCCGCCACTACTTAAATTTGTCAAAGTAGGCACAGGAATCAATTTTGGTTGTACCCAAGACACATATACTAAATTATAGCCTTTCATCCTCATATATTTGATATTTCTGGTTTATCGTTCCGGGCGCCCACCCTCACTGGAAATTTGCCGTTTTCTACAGTTTGTCTTTATTGACCATTTACCAACGTCTCAAATTTCAACGTTCTAAATCTGTTGTGACATTGTCCCCAAAAGTTCGCGCAGATATTGAATAAAAATGTTGGTGTTCCAATTATCAGCAAATATGCACCATTTGTGTCTCAGTGCATACTCCAAGTTTCAATTTTCTTTATTTAATATTTCTGGCTTTTACCGTGTCATATCCCGCTGCCACTAGAAATTTGGAATTTTTAATATTTATTTATTAATTATTATCTACAGCGAGCCTTCATACTAAATTTCAACGTTGAATCTCTATTTTAACATTACCCCTAATAAATCACGCCGCTACTAAATAAAATATGTAGTGTTCCAATTATTGGCAAATATTCATAATTAGTGTACATATATATCACAAGTTAAAATTGTCTTTATTAAAAATTTCTAGATTTTACGGTTTCAATTTCCGGCGCCACGAGAAAATTAGGGTTTCCTATTTTATTTTTATTAGTTACTGTCAAAAGAGAGCTTACATAACAAATTTAAATATTTTAACTCTATTGCCCCCAGAAATTCGCGCCGCTACTGAATTCCAAATTTGGTGACTAATTATTGGCGAAGATGCACAATTAGTGTCCCAAGAAAACATTTTCTTTATTCAATATTTTTAGATTTTAGTATTTCAACTCCCACCGCCACTGGAAATTTGGGGTTTTAATTTTTTCCTCTTAATTAGGATTACTGCGCTGCACCCTGAGCATCAATCTCTAAACAACTAATTTTCCTAATTTATCCTTTATTGTTAACCTTAATACCAAATTTCATTTTTAAATATTGGCTGGATAAGATAAATGCATGTTAAAATTTATTTTCACTCATAGCACTGTAAACCATATTAATTTCCCTCTTCCTCCAGTCCATTTCCGATCAGATCTGCTACTGGATGATATTTGAATATCTAACATATAGACAACTATTTTCTCCTATTGAGTATTGTACATGCAAAATATCACTTTTGTACCCCTTCACTGTTATTATACTCGGTTTATCATCTGCTGCTCTATTGCTACACATTAGAAAATTATGTTTCCTTATATTTTTGTTATTAATATGTCAATCTATATCTGCATACTAAATTTCAGCTTTGTATTTATATTTTGGCATTAGTACACCCCCACATACCTCCGCTACTGTACAAGTTTGTCAAATTTTAGCACGGGGATCTATTTTGTTTGTATCTAAGAACATATATTATAAACTATACTCTTTCATCTCTATAAATTTCATATTTCTGGTTATTGGCCCCCAGCGCCCGCCGCCTCTGGAAAGTTGCAGTTTTGTATAGTTTGTCCTTAATGACACTCTATATAGGGCCCATATTCCAAATATCGACGTTCTAGCTCTGTTGCGACATTGCTTCCAAAAAATCACGCCGCTACTGAATTAAAATTTTGGTAATCCAATTATTTACAAACATGCGCAATTAGTGTCTCAATACATACCCTAAGTTTTAATACTACTTTTTCAATATTTCTAGCTTATACTGTCTCAACTCCCGCCGCCACTGGAAATTTGGGGCTGTTTATTTTTTTTCATTAATTACTGTCTACAGCGAGCCCACATATTAAATTTGAACGTCCTAACTCTATTCTAACATTGCTCCCGGAAATTCGCGCCGCTACTGAACTCAAATTTCAAATTTCCAACTATTGGCAAATGTGCACAATTATGATCTCAATACACATACCAAATTTCAGTTTTCTATCTTTTGTAGTTCTTCAGATATTTGCAAAAGTATTTTTTCGAATTTTCCAGTTTTTCCAGAATCATTTTTTCCAGGGAAATTCAGGGAAAAATTCAGGGACGTAGAAAGTCTTAGAAATTCGTCATTTACATAATATCAAAATTTAAAAAACTTTGTAGGCGCCGTTTAGAAGATACCATATACGATTTTGTTACCGGAGATATATATAAATATATATATAAATAACGCTCTATATAAATATCTACGAGTTCTTATGAGTTTTCCATGTTAAATTGGAACATTACGAACATTATAATAGGTAGATATCTATGAGTTCTTATGGGTTTTCCATATTAAATTGGAACATTACGAACATTATAATAAGTAGATACGAAATTTCATTTCAAATTTTTCTTATTAAAATTAGGAAAGCACTGTCGCTATTTTTGAGATATCATACTCGTACATGAAATAAATAAATATTTTAAGATGAAAATGTTGTATTTCATCTTATAATATGATCTACTACTTTAAAATTGCTTATTGGAACAAATATTCTACAGGATTTAATCGGTGTGGATGTAACATCTTCTGTGATAGTAGGACAGTAGTCTTCTGTGATGTTAGCGGTTATTATCTCATTACTATTCCAGGTTTAGCATTTAAATAGTAGCACTTTATTATTCCCCTCCTAAAAGAAGCATTCTTAATAAATAAATAAAGAAAACATACTGAATGCAAATCAAATAAATTATGCACTTACAGTTTGTACATGTGATAACCAGCACTAATATCTGCTTCATTGAATTGTTTATCAGAATAATAGATATTGTATTTCCCGTAAGCCTTGTCTTTGTTGTATTTTATAAATATACAAGATCAACTAAAATAAATAGATTTATTTTAATTTAATTTGCTGAACTTTTTATTGCCATAGCCCTTTTTTCGCTCTGTAAATTACAATAACTGTTAATGAACGCATGCACTATCTATATTTCAATATAGATATTTTGCCTTTATTAATTTATTTCATTTAAAATCTACTTTTTATAATTTAGTTTTATTTACCAAGAATTCTTTTGTTTAAATATTTTATTTTATCTGTTGTTTTGTTATTTAATAAACTAACAAAATCATTATTTGTACAATGGTACTGCGTACCAAGCATACTAGCCCTGTTCCAAGGTGAACCACTCTTGCTGTCATGACAAAAGCCTGCTGCATCGATGTACGTTGTTAACATTATTAAAATATTCATTATTAACTTGAACGCTCAACAGTAAACATAGCTAAACATCTTGAAATAAAATTATAATTATTATTAAATTAGAATATTATAAAATTAGTTTAAATCGTGAATTACATCAACGTAACATCGATACTAGTAGCAATATAATTAAAATTTCAAATCAATCTTTGTAATCCGTCAGTGTATTTGTAAAATAAATGTTTTCTGTAGAATTATAGTGTTTCGCTGCTTTTCTAATATTAAAATAAAAAATTGTTATTAAGTAATTAATAACAAAAAGGTCCTTCGACGTATTTTGGTGCAATCTAAAGCTATCAAAGGAATTAGATGCGAACGAGCAATCCGAGAATTTGGATACCGCTACCAGATCGCAGATAGGCCCACTCAGCTTATAGATCTTCATAGGTTCAAACTCCCCGTCCAATAACATTAATTTACATCGTACTTGAATGATCGTCTTAAACAACATGAAGAATATATTGTATTTATTTTTAATAAAAGGATAATATAGAATAAAAATAATATTTGTAGTAATTATTTCACAAAAATTAAACACAAAAATAATGTTTTGCAACATCAAAAATAATAATTAATTTGTTTAAAATTTTTTTTAAAAAGTATAATACCTGAAAATGTTATGTTATTTTAAAGAATCTTAGCATAATGATATGATTGTATCATCATGATGATATATATAATTGTGTATATTGTGTATAAAGTATGGCATACCATCTTTACCATAAAAGTATTATTATTCATCAGCGTAAATCGTTAAGTGGTGTTTCTATACCGACATGGGTAACTATTCAAGGCATTGTTCTAATGAAAAATTTGGTGCGAAACAGCAAATATGATCCATTGGTAGAAGAAGTGGAATTAATCGTAGCTATTGCAGAGTATGTTCTTGTTAAATTAGCAGATGGATTAGCAGAGAGAGCACAACATTAGTTCGCCATTTGGCTCCTCAAGGAGGCGACATAACGTCAGATAAATCTTATCTTCAAATGTCTGATGAAAAAGACGAAGAAAATATAATGTTACATCCACTAGAAGCTGTTACACCGATAGAAGAATTAAGACAAGAACCTGTTATCAATTTTTCTAATGATGACGTGTCTACCGCCCCAACTTGTAGACTATACACAACATTAAAGAGGCTAGAAGAATGTAATAATAATAAAATGTAGTAGTGTTAGATTTGTTATTAGGTTTTAAAACGAAATATTACTAATCAAAAATCTATCTGATTAAAACGTATTAAAGCTAATTTTAAGTATTAATTTTGTTATGTGTAAAAATATGCAAAAACAAATTACAAAAAGAAGCAATAATGAATAAGGAATATAAAACATGAAAATGTTAGAAATGTTTAGAAAATACCTTGGCCACAACTGAGCGCTTTATGTATTTTCATTAAACATTAAGAATGTTTTAAGATGGCTGCTCCTTATCGTCGCTTCTGCTTTTAGTAAATGGCGCATTGATATTGCTGTATATTCACTTTAGATGAATTATTTCGCTCGAAGAAACAAAATGTTTAGCTGAGATGGGATCTACGGAAGTCTACCACCTGTTGTAGGTGGTTTGTGATTTGTTGACGGTAACCGGCATCTCGAAACAATGTGGATCGTTTTAAAATCTTTAATAGCTCATACGCGCAGAAGTTTCGAACGACTCGTTAATAACACTTTATTGATAATCTAACTATTATTCATTTTAGTTGCAGAAGTTGATCACCAAAGAAAAACAAACACTTGATTTCATTTCATTTAATACACATAGAAAAATTATACACTGGATTTTTTATATACAAAGTGAACCATTTACTTTTGAGTCTTAGAGAATAAGGCAATTCGAACATGTGTTTCGTGCTATGTGTACTTCTCTACGAGGCGAGCAATGGAGAGGGTAAAATAGTGTTTTTGGACACGTTATTCAGCTACGCTAGGATGCATATAGAAATAAGTGATGCAGTTTATAGATGGCATTATGTAGATATTTAAAATGATATGACTTACAAACACCAAAATAGATGCATAATTTAGAATAAAGTGAGGGAAATTCCATTGAGAGTTGAAGGGGATTACAGCTTGCACCTAGTATGTTTGCAAGATACTGAGCACTATTTAATAAAAAAAAAAAAAAAATTAGTTCAATTAAAAAAAGATTGATGGTTTATAAATTATATTTATTTATTAAAGAAAATATATATAGTCCAAATATATATATAAATATATTAAAATTGTTTTTGACATTTGAGTTTGATATATTCGATATCTGTCCGCCATGTTTATTAAAGCTGCCACTTTTATTGACTTTCTTGTTTTATCAACCTTTTCGCAACTAATGCTTTATTATATTCCGTTTGAATGACTTCGACATATTCCATATCGAGTAATTTGGATTTAATCGCATCGGCAAGTATAGCGATTCCGGATGGCTATAATAATGGGCATAAAACGCTCAGCTAAACCGGCCAGCAACAGTAAACCTAATCAAGAAACCTGTCTCGCTTAATCGCTGCGAAATTTCCACTATTTGCGTCACATAACTTGTCATCTACTTAAAGTTTTCTAATCTGATGAAAATCAAATGACGAAGCAAAGTAATCCTCCTCGAAACTCTTCAATTTTTTTAACAATTACTCCGTGATCTTTGTTTTATTTATATGCACAAATAACGAAGGATCGATCGTCAAAATCAGCTTAACACGTGCTTTAGCATCTGCCGCAATTGTTTCTTTCGTAACTTCTTGTTTTAGATATATCAGCTTCTACTATCAGCAAATTCTCTACGGCAAACGACCAATCGTCGTAATTTTCGTGACCTATTAGTTTTTGCAAATTCGTAAGAAATTTGGAACTCATTTTCTTAATATCACAACACGAAAAACTAGCAATAAACTATTACTTATAGTAAAAAATATGGGAAGGTGTCCCATAACTAATAAAACTCGTTGGTTTCCAGTCAAGAAGTAATGTTTTATTGTCGATAGACAATAGATGGTAAAATAACAATAGGTATACAAATTATATAATAGATGTTGATAGTGATCTAATTTTGATATTAATTTTTAACAGTTTTTCATATTGCTATCAAACCTTACGCAGTCATCTTCTTCACAATTTGTATTTATTCTATAAATACATTGAAGAAATATTGTTGACAAATAAGCATTATGGTAAATGCGTTAGCGGAATTGTTTGATGGCGGCAAAAATGTTTTCAAGCCTCATTTAATTTCAATATTCCACTTCTTTATCAAACAGAATGGTAAGAATTCAGTTTATTTACACATTTAAAATCCAGTAATGCAGTAGAAGACATGTCATGTTGCTCATATGTTCAGCTACGGATTATAAAATTATGCATTTCTAAAAAACCAAAACATTTTATTAGTTTATTTGACAGTAAGCAAATACACATTTGTACCTTTGTAGGTTAGTGTAAACAAAAATTCAAGTCTTCAAACAGAACGGTCACTCGCAATGCTTGACAACTAATAGAATGAGATAGATTGCTTTCCTTTTACCCCTAATAATAGGTTCATACCCACAGTCAATTTCACAGTCAATTGTCTATTATGTGGTTTGTGATTACAAGTTATGAATTTATACAAAACAAAACCTTAAATTAGGCCATAAGTATGTAAAAATAAAATGAAATCTTTACCTATATGATAAAACAGAAATAACGTAAATACGTTTATGAACACAGTTTAAAACAATTTTATTATTTCATTTATATCTTTTTTTTTCGTTGATGAATTTTATTTTATTCTTTGGTTATTTAATTAATTTATATTTAATTTAATTTTTCTTTTTTAGGGTTTGATACTTGACAGTCATACTGTGTAAAAATTGAATTTTAGTTAAAGCGATATACAATATAGCACATCTGGTTTTCATGTTTAACACGGTATGCTAAACTTCCAGTATTTGTTTAGATTCTTGCTCTTACAACTGTCATTATTTTCTTAGAAAGCTGTAACACAAATATTTTCTAAAATGTAAGTACAGTTATACTAGAAATTTTTATATTTACTAAAGCGTTTATGGACGTAATTAAATTAAATAAATGGAAAGCATAAATATTATTTAAAAATATTCTAAGATAATAAACACAACTGAGTATAGAAATAAAAACAGTCACGTGGTTAAAATTCGCGGGTTACTCTTGACTATCTATGTGCATCAAAGTCTACATAGCATAAGCTGTTTTACATAACGCACATACTGTTGACATTTTATACTTGTACTATCTGACCCGGCGAACATTGTTTCGCCTTAGAGGTAATAAATGAGCAGATTTTGAATTTTATTAATTTCAATTTTTTTATTAGGATAATAAATATAAGTAAATAAAACAATCTAGTATTTTAATGATTCTTTATTCGCCATGTATTTTGGTGCATGGGTTCTGCACTCTTTAGTGAAGCACCTTGTGATAGACGATATTTTTCGTGTTATTTTCAGGCGGAAGAACAAATAACGCAGATGGTCTCTCGACCCGTAAACATGCCACATATAACTGACCATGGGGAAAACATGGATTTTCTAGATTCAGATCACAAACTGTCAAGGATTGGCCTTGTGATTTGTTAATGGTCATGGAGAATGCAAGACTGATCGGAAATTGAAGTTGTTTAAACTCATTCGGCATATCGGTTAAGATCATCGGGATCCTCGGAATGCGAACTTCCTTACCTTCGAATTTTCCTTTGATTATCGTCGCGTAAATCACATCGTTTATTAATTTACTTACCAACAATCGCGTTCCGTTGCACAGTTTTGGTTGGTTTATGTTTTAAAGCATGATTACAACTGAGCCAACCTTTAGTCGTAAATTGTGCGGTGGTAAATCAGGCACATTCAGTGAGTTTAAATATTTAATTGGGTAGTTGGTGGCATCATCTTCATTAGATACACATTTTTTTTTTATTTATTAAGTTTAATAGCTCCTCCTAGGCTTCCACCCATATGTGCTGCTTTTTCCACTTAATCTATTTCCACTTATTTCTAATTTTTTACACTTCAATTACATTAATATATAATTACATAGAAAACACAGTCAATAGATTTAAATGAATGTAGTGTACCAATGATCTCATACTGAATTATGTAGTTTAAGACATTTACATCTTTATTCTTAGCTCGCTCACTCAACCATTCATTATTTTTGTGGTAAGTAATGATGTTTGGAAATACTTTGTTGATGAGTTCGTCTTTCGATGAGACAAAGTTACAGAAATTCTGAGGAAATGAAATTAATCCGCTCGATTCGTCGACAGGTACTCGACCATTACCGGTAGTCAGCAATTGCTCAGAGAAATCTTTATCAGATGTATCGTTCAGCAATGCAACTCTCATGTTTGTTGTCAGCTGAAGTTTCTTCACATAGCGCCATAGATTCGTTGATTTGAGGCTAGCGTTTATTTCGTCGGCAGCAGTTGATCTTAGAATTACTGGCAGTGTTTGACGGAAATCGCCAGACAGTAAAATCATTACGCCTCGAAAACATCTCTAGTCATTGCGTAGATCTTTCAATGTTCGGTTAAGTGCTTCCAATGGACGTTTATGCGCCATTGTGCATTCGTCCCAGATGATGATTTTTGATGCTAATAAAACTTTGGCCATTGCGGAGTGTTTTGCAATATTACATGTTGGTTTTTCAATAGTTTGAAGATTTAACGGCAATTTTAATGCTGAATGAGCCGTATGGCATTCTTCTAATAATGTGGCTGCTATTCCAGAAAAAGCAACTGCAACCGAAATGTAGGATGTCGCACGAACAGTAGCTAAAACTACTGACATGAGAAACGTCTTACCAGTTTTACCAGAGGTATCCAGGAAATACACATTACTATTTACATCATCAATTGCCTTCATTAATGTATCATAAACTTCCTTTTGTTGGGGATTCAACAGGGGTACTTTCTTTTAAACTACTAAATCTAATTCCTGGTGATCATATTTACGCTCCCGTTTAAATTCTCGATTAAATGCGTCATGCATTTCACGATTTGGCGCTGGCATTTCTTCCCTGACTAATAAAATACCGCACATGAGGTAACACATGTCTTCGATCAAGAGCAAAGCTTGATTATGTATCTCCTTATTCATCTCAAAGTCGGGATTTCTTGAACTGATACAAATTTGATGTAAAATATCTGCTGACATATTATCCTTGTATTTGTGCCACAGTTAGATGGGTTCGATGGAAAGCATGTCGAAATGATAATAGCAAATAATGTGCGTATCTGACTTCGAGATGCAGAGATAATTGCTTTAATGATTGTCGTATCCCAATGGGTATCGTTTGCTAGTAAATTGAGTTCTTCACATGCAGCACGATATGTTGGGAATATTGTACTATTAATAGTCCGTATTAACAACGACTCAAATGACTTTGGTCCACGCACATTTACCAGTAACAACCCCAAATAGAAGCATTCATCATTCTTTGAATGAACTGTATACATACGACAAGAGCATCAGTAGAATCTTTTATGTCACGTCCCACGGGAACGGGATATAAAGTATCCTATGTTTTTAAGCAACAACATCTTAGTTATAAGATTTCAACCATCAAACATATTCTTATATTAGGTTTTGAAGCAACATCATCATAGACTCAAGATTTTATTTGTTAACATATTCTTATATTAAGTCATCAACATCCTAATTATAAGTCTCAATGCATATTCTTAATCTATGCTAAAATTCAAGTAATCGAGCTATGTAGGTTAAGTCTTAAGCAACGAACATAGTTGCGATTTGTTTTTATGCTGCATCCATCATTATTATTCTTAAGTTTTATTGACATTTAGTTTTTAGTAGTATTGTTACAAGCTACTACAGTATTTAATAAATCAAAAATTAAACAAACATTCACGTGGACTCATTTCTTATAAACAATCAAACGTACATTACAGTATTATTAAACAGCACAATACAAATACGCATTTGTATAACATAGCCGCAGTAAACTAACCGTGGCTCAAACAGCTGCACTGCGTGCTAGAACATTTTTTTTTTTTTTATTTAATCTTTCTAATTTGTTTCACATGTAACGTATATTTTTAACATCATATCTACAGAGTGTTTATACGGTTCAAATTCTTATCTTATTTGTTTTAATACTTTCAGTCTCAGTTCATTTGTTTTTAATACTAACAAATTTAGTTCATAATAACCAAACCCAGAAAATATCTATCTGGTCCGGGGATCGAACCCGAAGACACAGCAGTCGGCGTCAAGCATCAATGCTCTCGCCCACTGTGTCGTCGCGTGCTAGAACAATCTGAACGAATTTTTAATATAATCCTTTCAGTAATATTTTAATAGATTTATAATTTTCTTTACTTAATTATGCTTATGTATTGTCTTAATTATTTTCATATTTTATTGTCATAAAGTAGAGCTAACAGCGTTGATGTGAACACGTTTATCGTTTAGTACTTAAGTTTTTCATAAATAACATACTTGTATGTTTGATCTAGAAATTAAAATCAAACAAGTTATTTAATAGCCAATTATAGTTCAATTTGTACTGATTGGTAGTAATTAATATTGTATTAAATTTTATTTTTCAAAAGCAATGGAAAGAATAGCAACTTAGAAGGACTATGTGTGATGTACTTTACTTGTACTTTAAATTTGCACAATGCTTGCTGAAGGCTTAGATTTTATTCTTTTATGTATTGCTTTTCCTATGTAATACCCGATGGACCCAATAAATAAAACCAATGCCAAAACTTTCAACGTATTTGCCACTGGTCGAGGGCAAGAAACTCCTTCTGTTGAAAAAGTTGTCCTTCATTGCGGATACGGTTGCACCTAAATACCAAAGAGTGTTGATTAAAAATTATATTTCTGCGTATAAGTATAAATAAACTATTGCTCAGTAATATATTTAAACATTATTTTTTTTTCGTTATTTTCAAATTGATAATTTTATTTAACATACATAGCAATATTTTTAATAAGAATATATTTCTTATTGTAAATTTAATAATTGCTTAGATAAGAAAACCTAATAAAAATATAAAACCATGATTTAACTTTAAGACTTACTTTAATTTCTTCAAATTTAAGAGTATTGTTTTCATTTTTAAATATAGTTTCATCCGCACATTCGTAGTATTGCCCTAGTGGAGCTTTCGGAAAATCTATGGTCTTGTCTACTTTTAATATGGTATATCCTTCATGCAACCAGTGGAACTCTGCGCTATTGTCCATATATTTCCTTCTACTGGAAAGTTGAAACTTATCAGCACCTAAATTTGAAATAAAGTGAATTATGTAAGAATTACTTGCAAGCACTGTAACATTAAAAATTAATTAACAGCACAATGAAATAGGTACAATTGAACAATAACAAGTTAAATATCTCATATTATACAATATGGTATGCTGAAGAGCAAAACCTTTAATGTTTAAATTATAATATGTTACCGTTAAATTATTTATTAGTCTGATAGACTAGATTGCAATAGTTGAAAAAAAAGTAATAATAATAAAAAAAAACAAGTTAGTTCTCTTTATTTTTACTGCATAAGAATATTGCGTCACAATTCTAACTTTACAACATGGATTTTCTTCAGTGCCTCCGGTTTTACTTTGAACTCGTAAAAATGAGTAGTCTCCCACGTTCCTGCGATTATGTTTCCTGCTATAACTCTTGATTACATTACTATACATCCGTACTTGTTAATCTGTCTACAATTCAAAGCACGAGTTAACTAGGTTTACGATCTACATATGTTTTATGTTACATTCTTTTAATACTCACTCATAAAATGCATTCAATAATTGTCTTAAATATCAAATAACCATAGCTGTGTTATGTTAACTGTTACGAAAATCTTACATTACCCCAAAAATGATAAATTATACTTTTAAAAACTGTAAGTCAGAACCGTGAGCCTTGTAACCTATGTAGTAAATCCCACGCTGATTCTAAGAATCGCTTGCCACTTGACTAAGAGCTCAACCCTTAGGTAAATGTACTATTAGTATATATAAAGTTAGTACAGATATAATAGGTTAGTCTGTAAAATTACAAACGTCAATAGGAATTGGATATATATGGATTACAACAACTTCGATATTATGTATTGATGTCACTGTTTGGGTTTGGGTGTCTTTTTCTATGCAATTAAGTAAACACCCAATTTATAATATTGTATAAGTTTGCTGATGTTTCGTAATTAAAATCATTGGTAATTATATAATACTTTTTATTTGAAATATACTATTGCGATAAAATGAACATGCTTTAGTTAGCTATAAAAATGAATGAATGAACAAATGAATTCTAGTTATTGTGATTTTACAATTTTAAAAGGTTACTAAGATAATAAATAAATTTGACAATAAAGAAATTTATAAATAATTAATAGAAGGTAAATGTTTATTTGTTTCTTTAACATACTCCCCCCGTTGATGTATCGGCAGGTGCATCAAGATTGTCTAAGGGTAGTAAGGCAATTTTTCTTACGGCTCTGGTAGTTTCACCATATTGTGTTTTTAATACTGCTACTCGGGCTTGAGAATCTGTCCCTGGTAATAATTTTATTATTCGTCTTAATGCCCATTGGGTTGGTGGCATATTGTCTTCCTTAATTAAGACCAGAGATCCTATTTTAATGTCTGGACTAGTAGTTGTCTTCCATTTGCTTCTTTGTTGGCAGTGATTGATATAATCAGATGACCATCTTTTCCAGTAATGTTGGACACAATCTTGTATATGAGAGAATCGTTGCATTTTATTTAAATTAACTGGAGGTTGCGCTGCTGGTGTGATACTAGTAATGAGGCGACCGATAATTAAGTGCCCAGGAGTGATAGGAGTTAAGTCGTTGGGGTCAGAGGACATAGGATATAATGGACGGGAATTTAAAATTGCTTCTACTTGTGTCAAAAGAGTATATAAATCTTCATAAGACAGATGACTATTCATTAGAACTTTTTTCAAATGACTTTTAGTAGATTTTACATTCGCTTCCCACAGCCCACCAAAATGTGGAGATCTGGGTGGTATGAATTTCCAAGTAATGGATAATTCAGAAGCACAAACTGCAAGTTTAGAAGTTTTTGACTCATTAGCAAGAAATTTTGCTAAAATATTGTTAGTTCCCACAAAGTTAGTTCCATTATCGGAGTATATAGTGTGAGGTTTTCCACGGCGAGATATAAACCGATTATGTGCTGCGAGGAAACATTCAGTGGTAAATTCCGTAACCAATTCTATATGAATTGCTTTAGTAGTAAAGCATAAAAATAAACAAATGTATGCTTTAATAAGACTACCTCCACGCCCGTACCGATTTTTAATTAATATCGGACCGGCATAATCAACTCCAGTAGTTCTAAAAGGATATTCAAAATTTATCCTTTCATGAGGTAAAGAACCCATAATTGGACATAATAATCTAGGTTTGCATTTAAAACAAATTATGCATTTATGAACAATTGATTTTGCTAATGAAATACCTTGGTCTCTAATTGAGAACAATATAGCTTGAGGCCCAGTATGCAACAATCTATTATGCTCATATTTCATAATCAGTTTAGTTAGAGTATGACTTGGGTGCAATACAATAGGGTGTTTTTTATCATATGAAAAATTTGAATGGATTAAACGACCGCCAACTCTAATAATTCCATTATCATCAATAAATGGATTGATTGATAATAGTGGCCTATTCTTTAACAATGGTAAATGATTTTGTAAAGAATTTAATTCGTTTGAAAAATATTCAAATTGTGATAATTTTATTAAAGTGTTCATTGCAATTTGCAATTCAAACACAGATAAAGGTCCTATTAGTTTTGTCGAATTTTTATTGCAATTCTGTGAAAATCGTAAACAATAAGCTGTAGTTCGTTTCAACTTTATTATGTTAGAATATAATTTAAATATGTTGAATGAAGAAGTAACTAATAGACTATTAATAATAATTCCCTTTACTTCAGGTATTTGTGTTAAATTAAAATCACTTACTGGCCAAAAATCAGAATTTTGGTTTAACCAGAAAGGGCCTGACCACCATAAATCATTATTTATGAGCTGATTAGCAGTTGTACCACGAGAAATATAATCAGCAGGGTTACTGTCTGTGGGAACGTAACGCCATTAAAACTGTTGAGTCATAATTGATTGTATTTCAGAAATACGATTAGCTACAAATACCTTTAAAGTATGTGGTGAAAGTTTTAACCAAGATAATACTATTGTCGAATCAGACCAAAGTATAACTTTATTAATCTTGATAGGTAGTGTTTAATAAATTTTGAGTCATTCTACTCAACATTAAAGCTGAGCATAACTCTAAACAAGGAATGCTAAGTGTTTTTAGAGGTGCAACCTTAGATTTAGAATGTATTAACGATACTTGTGAATCGCCTTGAATGTTAAAAGATTTAAAATATACGCAGGCGCCATAAGCCTTTTCTGAGGCATCACAAAAACCGTGTAACTCTATATTATTGCAATCTAAAATTATAACTTTTCGAGGTATTGAACCGTTATTTAATTCTGGTAAATTTTGTAATAATGTTAACCAAAATTCAACTAAATTTTGTGGTAATTCATCATCCCAATTTAATTTATGTAACCATAATTTTTGAATCATAATTTTAAATGGAATGATGCAAGGTGATAGTAATCCTAACGGATCAAATATTTTGAAAATAAATGACAAAATAGTGCGTTTAGTATATTTATCAGGTGGCTTAAAAGTAATATTATACTTAAAAGTATCGGATTCAGAATCCCATTTTACTCCAAGAGTCTTGACATGTTCTAAATCATTAGAATCGATAATAAAATGTTTATCCGAGTTAGTACCTTTGATATCTGATAATAATACATGTGAATTTGATATCCATTTTCTTAATTTAAAACCAGCGCTGGACAAAATTAGATTAATTCTATGACAGCGTTCAGCAAGTTCCTTCAGGTCATTAGAACCTGTTATTAAATCATCAACATAAAAATCGTTTTTGATTGAATTCGCAGCATTAGGATATGAATTTTGAAATTCATAACCTAGCTGTGTTAAACTCCTAATTGCCAGAAATGATGCCGATGTGGTTCCATATGTGACAGTATTTAATTGGTAAGACAATATCGAATCCTCAGGATTAAATCGCCAAAGTATCTGTTGTAAATCACGTTGTGACGGATTTACTAAAACTTGTCTGTACATCATGGCAATATCTGCAATAACAACAAATGTGTGTAAACGAAATTTAGTTAGTAAAGTTAATAAGCTACTCTGAATAGTAGGTCCAGTAGCTTGTAATTCATTTAAGGAAATACCAGTTGACGTAGGCATGGATCCATTAAAAACTACTCTAAGCTTACTAGTGGTACTTGTTAGTTTTAAAACACCGTGGTGTGGCAAGAAGTATGAGGAATCAGTTATATTTTGTTGTGGATTTAAAGACATGTGTCCGAGTGAAATATATTCGCGCAAGAATGCGTCATACATATTTTTTAATTCAGTATTCTGAATTAATTTCTTCTCGAGAGACAAAAAACATTTAGTCGCTTTTGTTTTCGAGCCACCTAATAGAATAATAGGTTTGATGTATGGGATAGTAACTACAAATCTGCCAGTATCATCACGAATTGTGGTTCGCTTAAAATGGTCTTCGCATTTACTTCTTCTGCAGTAAGGGTACTACAGTTTTCTACTGACTTAACTTCCCAGAATTTGGTTAACTGTTGGTTGATTTGTGAGTGGTAACAATGTAAAGCTATATGTCTATCAGACATTTTGGTTCCTATAACTATCCAACCTAAAGTGGTTTTCTGGACATTTAACTGATTAATGAGTAACTTTATCTTTCCGATCCTAAGTAAATCCCAGAAAATATTAGCTCCCAATAATAGATCAACACGGTCTGGATGGTTGAAATGTGGATCTGCCAGTTTAATATGTTTAGGAATAATTAAATTTGAAATATTTATTTCAGAGTGTGGTATTTGGTTAGTTATTTTATCAATAACTAGACAATCAATATTTGCTGTGTATTGTGTAGTTAGAGAATGTATATTTACATTTATTTTAGAAGTGATATTTGTAGATGCATTGCCAATTCCAGATATAACTACATTCGTATTCGTTAAGTTATTACTTAATTTATGAACTAAATGTTTAGTTATAAAACTGGTTTGACTTCCATTATCAAGTAATGCCCTTGCTGTAATCGATTTTCCTTTATCATCAATGATTTTAACTAATGCTGTTGAAAGCAAAGTTTGATTAGCATTAAGAGTTTGAGATAAAAAGTATCACTAGAGGTGGATGGTATAGCTAAATCATTTTGAGTTGGTTCAGAGGTGGATGGAAATAAGTGCAACAAAGTATGATGCATCTTGCCACATACATTACATGAGTTTTTTGAAGTGCATCTTTTAGTAAAGTGACCTTTTCTCATACAGTTCAAACATAAATTATGTTTTCTTGCTTCTTTAATACGTGAACTTACTGTCCAATTAGAAAATGTCTTGCATTGGTGGACGGAATGATCGTCATTACAAAAACAACATTTATTATTTTGATAAGCCACTAAAGATCGCTGAAATTTGGATTTTTTACTAACTTTTGTATATGCACGTTGTTCATCAATTTCTTGGGCGCGTACCGACATAAATGATAAGATTGAATCAATAGTTAGAAAATTACTTTTAGAGCTTTGAGACAAATGCCATTGAGCTTTAGTGAAGGAATCTAATTTTTTAAATATTAAAGTAGTAATAATTTGATCCCAACGTTTTTCAGATGGAATACTATTTTCCAAAGACCTTATATGTTTTCTAATGAGGGATACTGTGACTCTTAAGTTATCACTAGATTCTAAATTTAAATTAGGGATATTTAAAAATGAATTTATGTGATGAGAAATTATTTGTCTTTTATTGTCGTAAGTTTCAAGCAAAAGTTCCCAACATAAATTGTAGTTTTGGCCATCAATTTCAACGGATGATATTATATCAAGTGCTTCACCCTTTAAACAACTTCTAAGCAAATGAATCTTTTTGTGATTCGAATAGTTAACTTGACTGTGAATCAAGCTCATATAACTTGATTTAAAGGCACTCCAGTTTGCAATATCACCGTAGAAAGTAGGTACAGAGATACGATGTAAATCAATATCGTTATTAGTATGATTGCATGAATTACTTATATTTAGAGATGATTCCGGTTCAGGATTAGGAAGTATTTCATTTACTACGGACTTTATTTCTAAATATTTATTGTAAAAATCAGCACGTATATCATCTATTCTTTTTGTTTCAGAAGCGTTATCAATACTTAGTTTCAGTATTAAAGTGCAAATTTCTTGTAATTCATCAAACAGAGGAGAACATATTTCTTTATAAGATCTTATTTTGTGAATATTATAAGTAGAAGGATCATCTACATTTATTTTACCAAATAATTTGATATGAATATCTAAAGTAGATTGAATGCAATGCAATTTAGCATTTAGTTTTCTTAATACTGCCATGATGATAATAAATATTATTGAATATTTAATCAAAACAGTAAATAAGTTATGTATATACCTAAGAAATCAACTTTGTGGGGTTGAGTTATATATTAAATATAGTATATACCTATAAAATCAACTCTATGAGGTTGAGGTATAAATGATTAAACATATACGTATGAAATCAACTCTATGAGGTTGACGTATATTAAAATTTATGTATATACCTATGAAATCAACTCTATGAGGTTGAGGTATAAATGATTAAACATATACGTATGAAATCAACTCTATAAGGTTGACGTATATTAAAATTTATGTATATACCTATGAAATCAACTCTATGAGGTTGAGGTATAAGTGACCATTTCTATGAGAACGAATGTAAAATATAATATTGAAAGCAATTATAAACAAGATGCAAATGGGGTTATTAATTATTTATCGGTTACATCAAAAACTAGATCATATATGCAGTATTTTTATGCTCCAGATAATCAATTCCCAGCTATGTTGTAGTGTAATATGCAGAATTTCAATATTTTACCTCATAATCAATTTTCGAAGATGGTGTGGATTCATTTTGTTCAATTCACAATAGCTGTTCAAAAATGGTTGGTTGACAACATCCGTTGCTCAATGGAACAATGGTTGGTTGAAGACATCCGTTTCCATAAGCACCAATGGTTGTTTTATGACATCCGTTGTTATATGGATCAAATGGTTAATTTACGATATCCGCAGCTCGAAGGACCAATGTTTGGGTTTGGGTGTCTTTTTCTATGCAATTAAGTAAACACCCAATTTATAATATTGTATAAGTTTGCTGATGTTTCGTAATTAAAATCATTGGTAATTATATAATACTTTTTATTTGAAATATACTATTGCGATAAAATGAACATGCTTTAGTTAGCTATAAAAATGAATGAATGAACAGAAACAAATGAATTCTAGTTAATGTGATTTTACAATTTTAAAAGGTTACTAAGATTATAAATAAATTTGACAATAAAAAAATTTATAAATATTTAATAGAAGGTAAATGTTTATTTGTTACTTTAACAGTTACTTTAATTTTTGTGTTCATTTAAATCGCAACTTTATTATTATTTTATTTAAATTTATTTAAAATTGGTCTATTTCCCATATTAAGTTCTGTAACCGACAACCTTCTACTATGTTGGTAGTTTATGAGCACCGCTACCTTATAAGTGTATGATTATGTAACCACATAATCAATACAAATTTATAACAATCGAACCCCAAGACAATATAAAGTAAAGCATCTGTGTCTTCGGTCACCGCATCGTCATCCCAATTTTAATACTTCATTCGCATCATAAACCAGTTCTCATCAATTGCATCAATCGCTCTCGTTCGACTGAATGGTTCGCTAATATGTCATCTTTATTATCGTTACTGCGATAGTCGCATCAATATTGATTTTTACATTAAAGAATCTAAGAATTTTATGATGGATCGACAACAGTACGATTAATTGGTGGTTATGAATTGCATTTTAATAGTAATTTGTACAAATCTCAGTCACAGTTTAAATTAATGTATTAGTCACAGTTTAAATTACGATATTTCTTTAATGTTTTGATGACACGTGGTTGAATAAACATTTTTGAATTCCACTTGATCTGCAAGTTACCATACGATTACGTAAAGCTATATCTCTGTTATATTAACTTAATTTAAATGCACTATTATATATATATATATATATATATATATATATATATATATATATATATATATATATATATATATATATATATATTATAATAAAACCAGAGGTTACGCATAAACCAAATGCAAAAGTTCAAAATGTAAATTGTATGTTGAAGTCTGAATAAAAATCGTTACATTTGAAAATAACTTAATCATAATTTTTTTTACTGTGTACAAAGTAATAATTTTGGTTTATGTTACAGTTCGTTTTAAGAATAATAAATATATATTTTACATACAATGTAATATGAAATAATTTTTACAAATAAATATAATTATTGTTTTTTGAAATATACTAATTTTTTAACTGTTAAAAACCATGTTTAGCTTTAATAAAACCAAGGAGCAATAAATAACATAGTAATAAAACTTTTTAATTATTTTTACAGCCAGAGTTTGTCAGTAAATTAAGTAACGAATTTTGATAAATCCTTATATTCCAGATAATAATAATTTAACAGTTTTAGAACGCATGAATTTTTATAAGACACGTTGGGTCTAGTTCAGATTTAAAATCACGAATAGAAAATAAGCAGTAAAACTATAATTAAATTAAAATAGGAATAGGAAATAAAATAATAGAACTTATGTTTAAACTATGTGTTCATAAATGCATGCAATATTCATATTTTTATATCAATATCTTGCCTTTATTTTTAATTAATGTTAGTTTTAAGATTTCTTTGTTTTAATTCATTTATATTTTATGCGTATTTGTTTTTATATACACTGCCGCTTTGGGCAACCATAACACTGCTTATGTAAACATCCTTTGTTTTATATGAGTCACTTCTCTAGGGTCCACACAACGTAAATATTTACGATTTATGCTTATTAACTTAGCACTGGAACGTAACGCACGCTTTAATCTTTTGGTGCATAAACAGAAAATAATAATTACACATATTATTATAACATAACTAAAACCGCGAGTTACATTTGCTTAGTGTCGTAACTAGTATTTTTATCAATTAAAATATTTAATCAATTTATATGTAATTCAATAGTGTAGTTTTAAAATAAATGTAATCTAAAAAAGTTCTGATGTTTTGCTGTGTCTTTTTATATAAATAAAAAATTGTTATTAATTAATTAATAACAAAAAGGTCCTTCATAACAAATTGTGCGCACCCTAAGCTACTGAAAGGAACTGAGCGATATTTGCCATTCGAGAACTTGGATACCGCCGACAGATCGCAAATACGCCCTAGCCAGCCTATAAATCTCTATAAGGTCCAAACTCCCCAAACATTTGGGTCCTTCTTCGAACCGGATATTCATCAGCAAGGTGAACATACCAGCAAAAAATCTCATTTTTGCGCCCAATTTTCATCAGAAACTACGCAGCAGTTGCATCCATTTGGGATCAGCTTCGAACAAAGAACTTCTACACGCCAGTGGTGGTCAAGGTATTCCTGAACATTCTTATAGTTTCCACCTATCCTTAATATTATCTTTATTTTGGGTTTTTTCATTTACATTTTAATTTTATACACTTTTACATATATTACGTTTTAGTTGTTAATGCATTATTTCAAGGTGTTTGACCATCAGTGAATATTTGTAACATTCATTGCGTCATTCATGCGTCATACTCGCTCGAATATTATTGTTTATTTGGGTTTCTGTTGAAGTTGATAAGCCGTTGCTTCTTATAATCCAGTCAATTTACGCCTATGACTACGCTATGACTGTGAGCATCGTATTTCGTGTTATTTTGAACACAGCCTTTTGCCTCTTATAATTCGGTCATTTAACGTTCTACTACTGGACTATGACTGTAGAGCATATACACCAATTGCTATGGTAAGCGAATACTCCTATTCCGTAAACGTTTAAATATACATTCAACCTAACCTATTTGTGTCCTAGAACACAAGGATCGTATTACGTCTGTTACGTAATAGCCCACGACTCATATTATTTCGAACAATAATATATACATTAAATCATTTTTAAATATACAATTAAAAAGAGTTCGTAAAAATTATTTAAAGTTACATTCACAATGTCGTTAAAAATCTTAAATACCAAAGTACATCAAATCAAATTATCATTAAAACAATGCAGCCAGGCAATTAAAAATATTGATATAACAGATTCATCCACGTACGATGTGGAAGAAATAAAAATTTGTTATAAACAATAGCAGCCATTAATGTCTTCAATTAATAAAATTCATACACAAATGCGCGAAATAACTGAAGATCAAGCTAATATAGATCGCATTGATAGGGAAAATAATGATTTCTATATACAATACACCAATATAGGAAAAATTATCAATAAAATTATTTCAGCTTCTGAATCACTTGCAATTCAGACAGTAGCTGCACCTGATACAAAACCATCAGTATTTTCAGATGAAGACATGCACTTGTCAAGCATTAACGTTCCAACGTTTTCGGGAAACATAAAACAATGGGATGAATTTAAAGCCACATTTGAAAGCTTGGTTCACAATCAAGTTAAATATTGTAGCTTTAAAAAATTACACATCTTACGTCGTTCGTTGAAGAATGAGGCATTTGATACTATTGCATCGGTGCAATTAGATCCTAACAATTATCAATTATGTTGGAATTTGCTAGTGACTGCGTTCGATAATAAAAGAAAAATGATTTCACATCACCTTAATTCGTTTCTAAAAATTCCTGCTATTACCTTTGAGAGTAGTAACAAATTAAGAGCTACTGCAGCCTTAATTAGAAAGCACGTCAAGGCTTTGGAAAATATTATTCCAGTGGAAAATAGATGATATCACATAGTGTCAATATTAATTTCTAAAAAACTAGATTCTGAAACAAAAAAGCATTGGCTAGCTTCAGACATTTCTAAAACTGACTATCAGGAAATTGATTCTATGCTTGCTTTTATTCTCGAGCGTGCTCACGAGTTAGATGAACACAATTGCGATTCTAATATTACGCACAAATCCAGACCTCATAAATCCGTTTTAGTTTTACAACGCGAAAAATGCCTGTTTTGCAATAAAGACCACATTATTAGACATTGTACTAATTTTTTAAAACTCCCCATAAGGGCGCGAATCAACGAGATCCGAAGAAGACAGCAGTGCCTAAATTGTTTACGCAAAGGTCACACTATTAACGGCTGTACTTTAAAATACAGTTGCATTATTTGCAACAAAAAACACCATTCATTGCTACATATTGAAACAGAAGATTCGGATACTTCTGTTCCTACAACTAGCACTTCTAACGCCTTTACTGCGCATGTCAATCAGACGAATCAAGTAATGCTTTTGACCGCTTTGGTAAGCATTCTTGATAAAGACGGTAAGCCAATTATCGCTCGCGCACTTCTTGACAATGGTAGTCAAACTAGTTTCATTACCAATCGTTTAATTAGCAAATTAAATATTCCTACCACTCAATCGGACGTGGTAATTTCGGGAATCGGTAATTCGGAAACTAAAATAAATAAACAGGTAAAAATCGCTTTACATTCTGCAATTACAAATTACAAAACATTTGTCCTACATTACATTACATTACATTACATACATTACAAAACTGTCTTATATTAGACAAAATAACTGATAATATTCCACACACTAAATTGGATATTAACAATTTAGCAATACCCTCTAATATAAAACTAGCGGATCCTAGTTTTAATAAACCACAATCAATGGATTTATTATTGGGTGCCGATATATTTTGGAAACTCTTACGTGTTGGCAATACAAAGCTTTTTAATAATCGATTAAATTTGCAACGTACTTCCTTGGGTTAGATAGTTACCAACTATAAAGTTAATACTAACAACAACAATGCTCATTGTTACCACGCATCTTTACAAACTCAAATGTCCAAGTTTTGGGAAATTAAGTCTGTTAAGGAATGTAGTTCTTTAACAATAAAGGAACAAGCGTGTCAAGAACATTTCAATAAAACTACCACTCGCGATTCCGATGGTAGATTTGTAGTAACTTTACCACTAAAATTGCCTGCATCAATGTTAGGAGATTCCAAGACGGCCGCTACTAAACGCTTTCTATCACTTGAAAGAAAGTTTGCTAATAACGAGCAATATAAGTCCATGTATTCTGCGTTTATTCATGAATACATGCAATTGGGTCACATGTCTCTTAACCCAAATTAGACCTCGTCTGAACCCTCGTACTTTTTACCACATCATGGTATAATAAAATTAAGTAGTACCACAAGTAAGTTGAGAGTGGTCTTTCACGGCTCTATGTCAAGTAGCACAAACACGTCGCTTAACTCTTTACAAGCGAATGGGCCGACCATTCAAAATGACTTATTTACTATCTTAACAAAATTTTGTCAATACGAATATGTAGTCGTAGCAGACATTGCAATGATGTACCGACAAATACTGGTACACCCATCTCAAAGAAATCTTCAACAGATTCTTTGGAGAGATAGCCCAGACGACAAATTACAAGCTTATCAGTTAAACACTGTAACTTACGGTACATTATCTGCAGCTTATCTTGCAATGAGAAGCTTAACGCAGCTAGGCTACGACAATACAACTGCACATCCAAACGCTGCAAACACAATCATCAATGATTTCTATGTTGATGACATGCTGACTGGGTCAAATGATCTAGCAGAACTTAAACAACGCTGCAATAAAATTATTGAAATTTTAAGCAGTGCAGGATTCAATCTACGTAAATGGATATCCAATGATCCTGCTGTATTAGTCGACTTAAACAATACAACAAACGACAAACATTTCTATATCGAACACGGAGATATAGAGCATTTCAAAACTTTAGGTGTCAAATGGAACTCTGAAACAGACTGTTTTAAATACAATATTGCACATTTTGATCCACCTGTCAAACTAACTAAATGAAATATTTTATAATTTATTGCTAAAATTTTTGATCCACTTGGATTACTATCGCCTTGTGTCATACCTTTCAAATTAATGATACAACAATTATGGCTAGCTAACTTACATTGGGACGACGAAGTTCCAGAACATTTAGCAAATATTTGGACTGCTTTAGTAAAACAGTTGCCAAGCTTAAATAACGTATCTAAACCGCAAAAATCATTAATCAGTAATTTCGAAACCATTGAAATTTATGGCTTTTGTGACGCGACAAAACGTGCATACGGTGCTTGCATATATTTTAAAAGCGCTAATAATGAAAATAATTCTAAAACAACTCTTTTACATTCAAAGTCTAAAGTATCGCCTTTAAAATCACTAACAATTTTATGCTTGGAATTATGTGCAGCATTGTTGCTGTCTAGAATGACTAAAAAATTGTTGTCAATAATATCTGTACCCGTAAATCGCGTAATTCTCTGGTCTGATTCAGTTATTGTACTATCATGGCTTTAATGCATACCTAACACCTTAAAGATTTTTGTAGCAAACCGTGTTTCCGAAATTCAAACAGACATGAATTCCATCACTTAATGGCGTCATGTGCACTGCAAACTCAACTCAAACTCAAGTGTTTTATTTTATGTTTTAAAGTAAAACACTGAGGTGTTTTTAAATCTAAATGTGTTGTATTAAAACGTTTTAAGTGATTAATAAAATTATCTTAAACACTTTGGTATTTAGTTTTAAAACATTTCATCTGTTTTACCAATAAATACACTTCAAACTGCTTTAGTTTTAAAACATTTAATCTATTTTACGAAATAAATACACTTCAAACTGCTTTATAATAAAACATTTTTAATTTGTGAAACGTTTAGTATACAGTCAAACGTTTTGAAACTAATCAGGTATTAGCAAATAAAACGTTTCTAGAAAAAAAAACGGTTATCTGTAAAACATTTATATTGTAAAACACTTATTAAACAGAATACTTCACATGTAAAATATATCATTAAAAATTCAAATGGTGTATATATATACAGGTATACTTTACTGCACAAGTTCAATATAAATACATAAGTTTGTAGATGTGTAATTGTTTTGGAAGATGATTAAAAAAAAAGATTTTAAGTTCTATAATACATAGATATTTTTACCCTATTTTAACCGATAAATTCACACCGTTCATGATTGTCCCGAGTATACACCGTTGATCATTATTTAATTATTATTATTTTATGTTAAAAAAATAAATGTATTTTATCGCTATAGACCTATATGTCACATCAAAATTTTAGTGGTTATAATCGGGAAATGTATAACGACTGATTGACTGTATCACTAATATTCACACATAGTTTTAAGTTTATTCTCATATTCCAACACATACACGTTGACGCTACGCGTCATGTACATCTCACACATACACATTGGCGGTACGCGGCTTCTCGGTGTAGTGCTTGTTAGGCCTGTCTCAGTATGGCATCACTATAACTACAACGATATCCTATCCGAACCTTTGTAAATGCAAACGCCGGCTCAGACTGGAGGGGATACCTTGTACGAGTATGTTCAGCATGCTTTATTTTATATTTGTATTTCAATGAGTCATGGACACCGAAAAAATAATTCTTGAAGTCATTACTTTATTGATAAAAATTATAAAAATGGACAAAAAAGTCTTTTGTTCTTTGCAAGGGCGTTCAAAATGTGTAAAGTTTCAACGTAATCCAAGTGTCTCTGACGTTGCAATTATACGAGACAAAATTCGTGATATTTGTGAACGAGATACGTGTTTAAAAAAGTTTATTGAAAATAATGTTATTGTTGTACAAAAAAAAGATAATGATAAAGATATATGGATTGACGTGGAAGATGATGACATTGTAGAAGATAAAGAGAAGTTGAATATTCTATTACTGCCAACACCTGAGTCTGCACCTGATGTTTAAGAAGGAAATGATGGAAATTTTCCCGTTAAAATTTTATATACAGAACCGTTAAATGATTTAGAATCTGAAAAATTAATCGAAAATGAAAATGATGATGCTTCATCAACTAAAGAAAATTCTGAGGTTAGTAAATTGAATTAATTGTTAAGTTGAACTTTCATCATCAATTAAAATTAATATGTTATTTGATTTTTTTTAAGTATTATGTATTTATTTAACTTTATTTTTTTTAGTCGCAAATCCCACTAGATAGTGAAGTTAGTGTTGACGAAAAAAAAATTGATCAGTCAAAGAAAATGATAAGTATCGTTAAAACCGGACCAGGTTCTACCAAGATGCCAGCAATATTAACTTCTTTAACTTATAATTTAAAAAAAAGTTGAAGATTCGGGAGTTCTTGCATCACAAAAAGATTTGATTTATCATTGGGCATCATTTTTATAGGAAAGAACTGATGGACAGCCGATGAAAATTGACTACCAGAAAAAAATTTATAAAACGTTTTAAATGTTTTTAGATCTTAACACATTTTAAGTGATTTAATCAAAACACTTTAAGTGCATTAAAATTAAACGCTTAAAACGTTTCCATTGAATAAAACACCATAAAATGTTTAAAAAGTGACTACAAGCTTTTAAACACTTTATGTGTTTAAAAGTAAAACACTTGAGTTTGCAGTGTGCGTACTGAATATAATCCAGCTGATTTGATTTCGCGAGGCATTCTTGCTAGTAATATAATTGATTACAATTTTTGGTGGCAAGGTCCAGATTGAATATCGCAATCAGAAAGTTCATGGCCAGAAAGTAATTGTACTGTAAAATGTTTACCTGAAACGAAATCAATTATATTAGCGAATCATTCCATAACCAAATTAAATCCTATATTCTATACATTTTCAAACTTAAGAACTCTCAATAGAGTCACCGCGTATTGCCTACGTTTTATACACAACTGTAGAAACAAACAAAATAAGGCAAACGGCATTTTAACGGTTACAGAATTACAAGATTCAATGCAACTTCTCGTAAAGTCAGCTCAAAAAGAACATTTTGCGTCTGAATTAAAAGCTCTAAAGTGTAACGCACCTTTAGCAAATAAAAGCACATTGCTTTGTCTCAATCCCTTTCTCGACGATAACGACATCATAAGAGTAGGTGGCAGACTAAAATATTCAAATTTCGAATTTCACAGACGGCATACTATTGTTCTACACAACAAACACAAACTAACAACGCTGATAATGGAGAAGGAACAACTGAGATTATTTTATCCAGGCCCTCAAAAATTATTATTCAGCATAAGGGACCAATATTGGCCCATTAAAGGCATTTCGTTAGCAAAAAACATTGTACATCGCTGTGTGACATGTTTTAGACAAAAACTGCGTTTTCCATCACCGAAAATGGGTTCTCTTCTATTTGCAAGAGTTTCTTCGGGCTTTCCGTTCAAAGACACCGGCGTCGATTATGCTGGCCCTATCATGGTCAGAAACAAATATGGCCGAGGTAGTAAACTATTAAAATCTTACATTTGCTTATTTATCTGCTTCGCAACAAAGGCTATACATTTAGAATTGGTTACTGAACTTACGATTCAGTGCTTCTTAGCTGCTCTGAATCGATTCATATCGCGCAGAGGCAAACCTAATATCATTTATTCTGATAACGGCACCAACTTTGTTGGAGCCAGCCGGGCCTTAGGTAAATTTTTATAGAATGGAAATAATGCAAAAACAATTGAAACTGTGGCTTCTGATTTAACCATTACATGGAAGTTCATTCCACCATACACTGCAAACTTAAGTGTTTTACTTTTAAACACATAAAGTGTTTATAAGCTTGTAGTCACTTTTTAAACATTTTATGGTGTTTATTCAATGGAAACGTATAAAGCGTTTAATTTTAATGCACCTAAAGTGTTTTTATTAAATCACTTAAAATGTGTTATGATCTAAAAACATTTAAAGCGTTTTATAAATTAAAAATTAAAAATCATTAAATTATTTTTGTAGGATTATTTATTTATTTTATTTTTTTTTAAGTTTCAATTCATAAATGAATAAAAATTACATAAAATTATAATAAATATTCTTAGGGAAATTTTATTTTACATTGCATGCAAATTACATTTACATATATATACATACATATATGTAAATGTAATTTGCATGCAATGTAAAATGAAATTTCCCTAAGAATATTCAATAATATATTATTACAAATTACATTTTACTCTAAATCACTTTTTTTCTATAAAACTTATTTGTTTTTCTAACATAAGAAAATATAAATTGCTATATATAGCAACTATTTTATTGTATTCGTGTATCTATTATTAATTTTTAATGAAGTGACGTACTAAAAAAATATTTCCATAACAATTTGAGTTTTACATTAATAAAAAAAGAAATTAAGATTTTTTTTTTTCAATAAATTAAAATTAAATAAAATGCTTGGTAAGTATCAAAGTAAAAATTAAGACCAATACATTACTTATTTATTTTCTTCTTTTTCTTTTTCTTCTCGTTTTCTAATGAACTTCAATAAAACTTGATCTTTTTAAATTATAGTTCCCAACACTTCACTGTCGATATACTCTAACATGTTTAAGTACTGTTTAGGAAATACCGTGTCCCAAACATAGTAAGCTGCTAATAAAGTAGCTACCACCGTTGGTACTGTAGGATTGGAAACTTGAACTCTGACATTGGTATCACCAACAATAAAAGCAGCGCTGATTTCTTTATTATCAGAGTATATAATAGCTCGAGGAGACTCGTTCTCTTCAGGACAATCAGTAGATGAACGTGCCTGTAATAAAATAAGTTTTGAGTAAGGTAAAAGATCCAGTTATTGACACTGGCCTAGTCATTTACACTTGCAATTTTATTTTTAATTAAAAAAACAAATTAACTTTAATAAACTAGTAAGTATATTTTTTAAATCATAAATTTTAAGATAATTTATTTTTTAAGAATATTTTATTTTTTTAGTTAGAACACAATTGCAAGTGTCAAACAACCATGCCCGTGTCAATAGCTGGGTTCTTTACTTTAATATTTATTTGTTTAAGTACATATTAAAAGCACATTAAAAAATGAACTAGCTTTTTAAAGTCTTAGTTTCTATACAACGAGAGTATTAATAAACTCACTTCATAATAATAGAAAATATAATAAACCTTACTTGTTTAAAAATAAACAAAGGCTTAACTTCCTTCTTTACTTTTCTGGTCACAGCATCATTCAGTAATTTCATTACAAGGTCAATTTCACAATTTTCACCTTCATCTTTGACTTGAAAATAATTTTTCATTCGAAAAAACATCAATTGTATGTTTTTAAATATCGAATCCTCAGTAGTATTTTTTAAATTATAAAATTCGAAGAGTATCTGTTTAAAATGAATTTTAAGGAGTAATTACATTTTTTAGAATATAAAAAAATTAAAAAACTAAAAAAATTACTTACCGAATCACAATCATTCATATGGGGATATTTTTTTACCACTTCCAAAATTGACTTAGCTTAATTTTTTATCCAATTGAGACGCTCATTTAATGTTAACTTAATAAGACGTTGGACATGAGGCGTATTACCTTCTATTCCTTGTTTTTTCTCTAATTCCAATAAAGCTCGGCTAACATTTAATGTAGAAACCTCATATCTATAAAATTTAATTCATTTATTACAAATAATTTTAATAAATAATCATATTGAGAGAAAAAAATATTTTTATAAAGAAAATATGTTTGGCTAAAAAGATTTATGTTAAATAAATTCTTATCAACAGAAATTTGTCAGCTGTTTTCAAAATCAAAATACATTTCAAAATAAAAATTTCCAATAAAAAAATCTCTCAAATGAAAAAAATATAATATCTATAAAAAAACATATTCTTTCTTAATCTAATAAATAATTATGATATGTAAAATTATTTAAAACATACGTTTCATTTGATACTTCCACTTTAGACATTTTGGGGACATGATTGATATTTTCTTCTGCATTTCTTTTTTTTCCTTGCTTTTTTAATGTGGTTCTGTGATTCCTTATCGAGGTACTTAATTGAAACACGTATTTTAAACACGTATCTCGTTCACAAATATCACGAATTTTGTCTCGTATAATTGCAACGTCAGAGACACTTGGATTACGTTGAAACTTTACACATTTTGAACGCCCTTGCAAAGAACAAAAGACTTTTTTGTCCATTTTTATAATTTTTATCAATAAAGTAATGACTTCAAGAATTATTTTTTCTGTGTCCATCATTGAACTACAAATATATACTGAAGCATGGAGAACATACTCGTACAAGGTATCCCCTCCAGTCTGAGCCGGCGTTTGCATTTACAAAGGTTCTAGGTACTGAGACAGGCCTAACAAGCACTACACCGAGAATACCAATACACCGAGTACCGCCAATGTGTATGTGTGAGACGTACATGACGCGTAGCGTCAACGTGTATGTGTTGGAATATGAGAATAAACTTAACTGCGAGCTAAAACTATGTGTGAATATTAGTGATACAGTCAAGTCAATCAGTCGTTATACATTTCCCGATTATAACCACTAAAATTTTGATGTGACATATAAGTCTATAGCGATAAAATATATTTATTTTTTCAACATAAAATAATAATAAATAAATAATGATTCTTGAACACGATTTAATTTTTCCGCATCCTGTCACATCTTTCAAACTCAATAATCAACAATACATTCCGTTAATTAATCATGAACGGTGTGAATTTATCGGTTAAAATAGGGTAAAAATATCCATGTATTATAGAACTTATAATCTTTTTTTTTAATCATCTTCCAAAACAATTACACATCTACAAACTTATGTATTTATATTGAACTTGTGTAAAGTATACCTGTATACACCATTATAAATACCATGATAAATTTTACATTTATGTTAAGTATTCTGTTTAATAAGTGTTTTACAATAAAAATGTTTTACAGATAACCGTTTTTTTTTCTAGAAACGTTTTATTTGCTAATACCTGATTAGTTTAAAAACGTTTGACTGTATACTAAACGTTTCACAAATTAAAAATGTTTTATTTTAAAGCAGTTAATAAAGTGTATTTATTGGTAAAACAGATGAAATGTTTTAAAACTAAAGCAGTTTGAAGTGTATTTATTGGTAAAACAGATGAAATGTTTCAAAACTAAATACCAAAGTGTTTAAGATAATTTTATTAATCACTTAAAACGTTTTGATACAAAACATTTAGATTTAAAAAACACCTCAGTGTTTTACTTTAAAACATGAAATAAAACACTTGAGTTTGCAGTGTACTCGCCTAGTTGGAGAGGTTTGTGGGAGAGTAACATCAAGTCCACAAAAGCACATCTTAAACGTGTTATACAAAATAATCACTTTACTTTCGAAGACACTAGCACATTGCTAACCCAAATAGAGGCAATACTCAACTCTCGCCCTCTTTATCCCGCCTCCAATGATCCTAACGACCTAGTTCCCATCACACCTGCTAATAGGACGCCAGCTTACTAGCATCGCTCCTGCAGAGGACGCTCCAATCAATCTTAGCAGAATGCAGCGCTTCAAACAACTTCAGGACTGCATTCAAAACTTCTGGAAACGCTGGTCAAATGATTATCTTGGACACTGCAATCAACTTTCAAAATGGAAAACTTCTACAGGTGTTGTACCGCAGGCCGGAAGTTTGGTTTTAATCAAAGAACCTAACCTACCTCCATCACACTGGATGTTGGGTCGTATTGTGAAAGTGAGTGTCAGTGATGATTCAACGGCTCGTCTAGATACTATAAAAACAATCAAAGGCGAATTAAAACGTCTAGTGCGACATCTTGCTCTATTACCAATCGAACATTAATTGAAACTTTGATAACATATCCCAATTTCAACGCCCGGGAGAATGTTCATAAATGCATGCAATATTCATATTTTTATATCAATATCTTGCCTTTATTTTTAATTAATGTTAGTTTTAAAATTTCTTTGTTTTAATTCATTTATATTTTATGCGTATTTGTTTTTATATACACTACCGCTTTGGGCAACCATAACACTGCTTATGTAAACATCCTTTGTTTTATATGAGTCACTTCTCTAGGGTCCACACAACGTAAATATTTACGATTTATGCTTATTAACTTAGCACTGGAACGTAACGCACGCTTTAATCTTTTGGTGCATAAACAGAAAATAATAATTACACATATTATTATAACATAACTAAAACCGCGAGTTACATTTGCTTAGTGTCGAAACTAGTATTTTTATCAATTAAAATATTTAATCAATTTATATGTAATTCAATAGTATAGTTTTAAAATAAATGTAATCTAAAAAAGTTCTGATGTTTTGCTGTGTCTTTTTATATAAATAAAAAATTGTTATTAATTAATTAATAACAAAAAGGTCCTTCATAACAAATTGTGCGCACCCTAAGCTATTGAAAGGAACTGAGCGACATTTGCCGTTCGAAAACTTGGATACCGCCGACAGATCGCAAATACGCCCTAGCCAGCCTATAGATCTCTTTGAGGTTTAAACTCCCCAAACACTATGCATTGGAAATGAGCTTATTGAAACTAAGAAAGAAAGAAAGAGAGAAAAGTACTACGCACTTTATTACCATACACATAGTAAAATTGCTGATGGCAGTGACTTTAAAACAAAGAATCGATGAGATCACGGTTCCAATATACTAAAAGAGTGAAAGATTTTTCTAAATTCTTTTAATCATACAATTATTAAAATCAGTTTAATTTTAGCCTCTAAAAAGAGCTAATTGGTCTCACGGTCGTGTCAATGTCTGTCCCGTTACATAGACTTTGTCCTCGAGCTGTGAGTTTTACAGAGATTTTTCCAAAGTCAAAGATTAATTCCATAATTAATTTCCGGTTCGCGCCTAGGTTTTAGCCAAAGTTTCAAAGACAGTGCAAAAGTTTTAAAAAGAAGTTTTTAAAATAAATTGCATGATAAAAAGATTTAAGTTAAAGATATAAGTTATAAAAATGCATTGTAATTTCCCTAAAAAGAGTTATATGTGAATAAAATAGTGTAAACCTTAAACCAAAGTGTTTATAATCCAGTTTACCCGACTTACGCCTTTACAGAGAATAAAGACCAGCTAAATTCCAAGCCAGAACTACCCCCAGATTCAAAACCTGAGCAGAGATCTTTACCGGATAAAAACGAAGTCAAAATTCTATACAAAAACGTAGAAATCTAAATAAAACACAATGATACTTGAGAAACACTGAAACCTCAAAGTAGCAAAACTGACACACACACCAACAAAAACACATAGCAAGACACAGCGGACCGATGTAAACGCAATCTAGCAGTCGCAGCCATCTTAACTCGGGGCTATACGACAAGAGATGAATAAAACATACCCCGTTCATAGACCTTTGACAGAACGGTGTTTGACAATAACAAAGTTTCAGATATTAACACATTTCAAGGTCATACGCAGCATACAGAACTCAGCAGAGTTACACAAATGACAACCCCGTGATATATGACTGACACGAGAACAACGTACTGAGAACAGAGAACCGTCGCATGTTATATGTTATAAGTTTTATGCTTTACAGAAACCATAGTTTTAGTCATATGTTTTAACTGACAATTAAGCAGACACTAGATAACAGAACGTTTACAGAAAAGACAAAACAACTTGATAAGAATTCCCATGGAAGCTCTAAGATATCGCTCGAAGTTAGATGCATGTTTTGATATAGGTTTTACAGCTAAGGATTAGGTACTAAAATCGAAGTCAAATTGCAAGCATACAAGCCGAGGCCGGTAACAATAAATAGTAACAATTAATATTAAATAACTCTAATATTATGTCGACTCAAATAGCAAATACCTTTCAACAATGTTATAATAAACAAAATACTACAATTAGAAAAAGCTATAAAATTAAAACCTTAAGTGTTTAAATAAAAAACCCAGTATAAATACATTTGTTTGTCCCGTTGATCTCTAGAATAACATTACAATAGCTGCACGTGTTATTTGAATTTAAGAATAGTTTATTTTTATCGCATACTATTTGTTTGCAAATGCCTCATTACTTAAGGTTTAAATATCAAATAATAATCAATAAATAATAATTAAATACCGTAACTTAAGGCATTGTTACCAAAGAAGACGTCAATGCATTTTTTTTCTCACTGTCGGTAGATAGCAAAACTAATGTCAATTTTTGACTATGACACGGCAATAACGCTGTAGTTGCGCGCCAGAACAAGCATCGGCCTTTATTCCTTAAGAACCCGGACAGAGAGGTTGCTCTCTTATGCCGGTTACACACCAAATAGACTGTTTTAGTTTTATGCAGTGTTTTGGCAACAGACTATTCGCATTGAACAGACCCATAATACCGGTTTCACACCAGATAGACAGTTGCATAAAACTGCAACAAAAAGTTGTTTTTTTTTTAAGTTTTACACCAACTAGACAGTTTTTACAACATTTTTGTCATTTATTGCAGTTGTTTGCAACACAACACAGTCCCATCTGGAGTCGGTAAAGATCAAAAGAAACAGGGTTGCGTTGTTTTTATTCTTCTTAATTTGAACATGCAATTTTATTTTGTGTATATGTTTACAAATTAATGTGTACTTTCTGAAAACCGAAAAAAATTAACAAATTTATATTTGCGAGTTTAATTAATTTGCTATTATTTTATATGTCGTGGCTTTGGAAATAAAACAATTATTTAATAAAATGAATTTTATTAAATTCATATATTTGATGTTTCAATTAATACACTAATACTATATATTATTATTATTAATTATTACAATATTATGTTAATATGGTTTTGTTTCGTTTCTTTTGCAGTTTATTACAGGATGCGCCTATAGCATATAGCATGCAACCCGCAAATCACACTTCAATTATATATATAGAGAAAAAATAAAATAGTAAATTGGATAAAAATAAAAAGTTATTACAATAACAAATTAAAAATAAATAAATAATATTGTTACGAATTTGCGGGCGTCTGAGCATACAAAAATTATAGTTATAAAATATTAACTGGAATTAGCAGAAAAGGTTGCGCATCCCTGTATAAATATCAAGACATTTTGATAACGAAGCTGTTTACTGGTTGGTGCATAACTTGATACGCGTGTTCCTGGAGATAACATAAACAACTGCATACCATGCACTTCTGTTATTGTTTACATGTGATCTTTCTAGAACCAAATATTACGCGTAAGGAGTGGAACGTCATAGAAATAGTCCGGAAGGTCAAACAGCGTATTTGGATATTTATAGGAATATTCTAGAAAGTCAGAAGTGTCGAGACCAGGCAAATTGTACTGCGTAAACCGCTAATATAAAAGGAGCAGAGCAATAGTCAGTGAGTCCGCGAGTAATAATAGTCAACAACAGTCAGTCCGCAAGAAAAGATCAGTCCGCAAGCAAGAATAATTAAGTGAAATAATAAAGAGTAATTGTAAATAGTTGTTAATTGTTGTAATTGTTTTGTGTGAATAAATAAAGTCTGTTAAAGTGTAAATCCTTCTCATTATTTTAATTGAGGCTATTTCTTAAGTTAATAAGTTACAACGCAAGTTAGAAGTTGTTCCGCTCGGCAATTAAAAGAACACCAGTCGCAGGCGTACTGCGGTGTATATTTAGAAGGTTCGAGAAATCTAATCTCTCTTCCCTTAATCCTTTCTCGCACATACAAATTTGTACCTTTGGCGTCCTAAAAGGTTCAAGAGCCAGACTCCCTTTATACCCCTTTTACGCCCTTACAAGTTTGTATCATTTGGTGTTAGAAGCTGAAGAGGATAGTTGCTACGTGCACACAAGCCGTCTCTCTCGTACGCCCAGTAAAATTGTAACATTTGGTGTCAGATGTGAGATAGCCACAGTTACGACCGCTGCAGAAAGAATTCCAAGAAGAATAACAGGAGAGTCTAAAGAAAAAATCTTCGATAAGTTTCAAGAACAAACAGACGCATTACAAAAACAGAATGTTGCGTTTCAAGTACAGTTGCAAGCTGTAGAAGATGCTTGCAGAGGATTTAAAAAGGAACTAGAAATACGTATAGATGATGTGGCACAGGGTCTTGATTTAGTAACAGTACGACAGGAGTAAGCTGAGACTAAAATTCAAGAAATAGAAGAACGCATTGAAAACGTTCAAAATAATGGGAAGCAACTAGCAGGCGTATAACTCGCACAACTGGCCGAGAGGATGCAAGTTCTAGAAAACTCTAAAGGTTGCGTCAACTCTACGATTGCGAAAACTAGCACTATCAAGCCAGCCCCTACGATGGAACAATCTCTTGGCAAGAATATGAGGTGCAATTTGCAGCCATAGCGGAGTTCAATGGCTGGAGTGACAAGGATTGTGCAGGCTAGTTAGCGGCCATGTTACGGGGCTCGGCTCTAATCGCTTTCCAAAATATGAATTCAGACGAGCGGCGTAGCTATACGGCCCTTAAAGCAATGCTAAACCACCAGTATGGGGAAGAAAGTCTCGCACCTTTGTACTGGGCGCAACTGGTGAACAGAAGACAAGCTGCAGGAGAAAGGCTAGCAGACCTGGCGACAGATATCGAACGATTAGTGAAACGTGCTGCAGGTAAAGCCCTCAGAGACACACAGGAAATTGGGAGGTACAATATTTCGCTAACGCTGTACGAGAGCGCAGAATAATAGAGGCCATATTATTGGCTAAGCCAAAGAACATAAACGAGGCCCTGGCAGCTGCGCTTCAAATGGAAACTGTCAGCCATATTCCCGATGTGAGCCGTATAAGGAGCTCCACTACATCTCCCTCTCATACCACCCCTGCTGTTTGGGTTTGGGTGTCTGTTTTCTATGCAATTTAGTAAACACCCAATTATAATATTGTATAAATTTGCTGATGTTTCGTTATTAAAATCATTGGTAATTATTTAAACATTTATTTGAAATATACTAATGAGAAAAATAAATGTGCTTTAGTAAGCTATAAAATGAATGAATGAACTGAAAACAAATGATTCTAGTTAATGATTTACAAATTTATAAGATGACTAAGATAATAAGTAAATTTAATAATAAAAGAAAATTAATAAATATTTAATTGAGGATAAATATTTGTTTGTTTCTTTAACATACTCCCCCCGTTGATGTATCGGCAGGTGCATCAAGATTGTCTAAGGGTAGTAAGGCAATTTTTCTTACGGCTCTAGTAGTTTCACCATATTGTGTGTTTTAATACTGCTACTCGGGCTTGTGAATCTGTGCCTGGTAATAATTTTATTATTCGTCCTAATGCCTATTGGGTTGATGGCATATTGTCATCCTTTATTAGGACCAGAGATCCTATTTTAATGTCTGGACAAGTAGTTGTCTTCCATTTACTTCTTTGTTGGCAGTGATTAATATAATCAAATGACCATCTTTTCCAGTAATGTTGAATACAATCTTGTATATGAGAGAAGCGTTGCATTTTATTTAAATTAACTGGAGGTTGCGCTGCTGGTATGATACTAGTAATGAGGCGACCGATAATTAAGTATCCAGGGGTGATAGGAGTTAAATAGTTAGGGTATATAAGAGTATATAAATCTTTATAAGAAAGATAACTATTCATTAGAACTTTTTTCAAATGACTTTAAGTAGATTTTACATTCGTTTCCCACAGCCTACCAAAATGTGGAGGTCTGGGTGGTTTGAGTTTCCAAGTAATGGATAAATCAGAAGCAGAAACTGCAAGTTTAGAAGTCTTTGACTCATTAGCATGAAATTTTGCTAAAATATGGTTAGTTCCCACAAAGTTAGTTCCATTATCAGAGTATATAGTGTGAGGATTTCCACAGCGAGATATAAACCGATTAAGTGCTGCGAGGAAACATTGATTCTATTCCGTAACAAATTCAAAATGAATTGCTTTAGTAGTAATGTATATATACATATATATAAAAAAATGTAAGCTGCTTTAATGAAAGCTCCTTAAAAGTCCTTACCGATTTTTAAATATTATCGGACCGGCATAATTATTAATATATTAATTGAGGTTTACATTTAAAAGGCCACAAATCCAAAGATTGTTTAAACCAGAAAAGGCATGACCAACACCATAAATAATTATTTATGACTTGGTTAGCAATTGTACCATGGGAAATATAATCAGCAGGGTTACTGTCTTTAGGTATGTGACTCCATTGAAACGGGTCCATCATAATTGATTGTATTTCTGAGATACGATTAGCTATAAATACCTTTAAAGTATGTGGTGAAAGTTTTAACCAAGATAATACTATTGTCGAATCAGACTAAAGTATAACTTTATTAATCTTGATAGGTAGAGTGCTTATTAATTTTTGAGTCATTCTACTCAATATTAAAGCAACCTTAGATTTAGAATGTACTAACGATAATTGTGAATCGCCTTGAATGTTAAAAGATTTAAAATATACGCAGGCGCCATGAGCCTTTTCTGAGGAATCACAAAAATCGTGTAACTCTATATTAATGCAGTCTAAGATTATAAATTTCCTTGGTATTGAAAAGTTATTTAATTCTGGTAAATTTTGTATTCTTGTTAACCAAAATTCAACCAAATTTTGTGGTAATTCATCATTCCAATTCAATTTATGTAACCATAATGTTTGAATCATAATTTTAAATGTAATGATGCAAGGTAATAGTAATCCAAAGGGATTAAATATTTTGGAAATAAATAACAAAATAGTGCGTTTAGTATATTTATCAGGTGGCTTAAAAGTAATATTATACTTAAAGGTGTCGGATTCAGAATCCCATTTTACTCTAAGAGTCTTAACATTTTCCGAATCATTAGAATCGATTATAAAATGTTTATCCGAGTTAGTACCTTTGATATCTGATAATAATATATGTGAATTTGATATCCAATTTCCTAACTTAAAACCAGTGCTGTATAAAATTAGATTAATTCTATGACAACGTTCAGCAAGTTGCTTCAGGTTTGGATTATTTAAATGTGGATATTCTAGTTTGATGTGTTTAGGAATCACAGAGTTTGAAATATTTATTTCAGAGTGCTGTATTTTATTAGTTATTTTGTCCATAATTAGACAATTAAACTGTGTAGTTAAAGAATGTATATTTACATTTATTTTAGAAGTGATATTTGTAGATGCATTGCCAATTCCAGATATAACTACACTAGTATTCATTAAGTTATTACTTAATTTATAAGCTAGATGTTTAGTTATAAAACTGGTTTGACTTATATTATCAAGTAATGCCCTTGCTATAATAGATTCACCTTTATCATTAATGTCTTTAACTAATGCTGTTGAATGCAAAGTTTGATTAGCATTTAAAGTTTGAGATGTAAAAGTATCACTAGAGGTGGGTGGTATAGCTAAATCATTTTGAGGTGGTTTTAGAGGTCGAAGGAGATAAGTGCAACAAAGTATGATGCATCTTATCACATACATTACATGAGTATTTTGAAGTGCATTTTTTAGTAAGGTGACCTTTTCCCATACAGTTCAAACATAAATTATGTTTTCTGGCTTGTTTAATAAGTGACCTTTTTGTCCAATTAGAAAATGTCTTGCATTGGTGGACTGGGTGATTGCCATTACAAAAATAGCATTTATTATTCTGAGAAACTACTACAGATTTCTGAGACTTTGGTTTCGCACTAACTTTTAAATATTCACGTTGCTCATCAATTTCATGGGCACGTTCCAACATGCTTGATAGAAGTGAATCAACAGTTAGAAAATCATTTTTAGAGCTTTGAGACAAATGCCATTGAGCTCTAGTGGAAGAATCTAACTTTTTAAAAATTACAGCAGTAGTATATTGATCCCAACGTTTTTCAGATACATGAGGAATACTATTTTCCAAAGACTTTACAAATTTTCTAATGAGGGATGCTGTGGTTCTCAAGTTATCACTAGATTCTAAATTTAAATTAGGGATATTTAAAAATGAATTAATGTGAATTCATTTATAAGATCTTATTTTGTGAATATTATAAGTGGAAGGATCACCTACAGTTATTTTATCAATTAATTTGTTATGAAGATCTAAAGTAAATTGAATGGAAAGCAATTTAGCATTTAGTTTTCTTAACACTGCCATGATTATAATAAATATTATTGAATATTTAATCAAAACAGTAAATAAGTTATGTATATACCTAACAACTTTGTGTTAACAATATTTAAATTAATGTATATACCTATGAAATCAACTTTGTGGGGTTGAGGTATAAATTAAACAAATATATACTTATTAAATCAACTTTGTGGGGTTGAGGTACAAATGATTAAACATATACGTATGAAATCAACTTTGTGGGGTTGACGTATATTTAAATTTATGTATATACCTATGAAATCAACTTTGTGTGGTTGAGGTATACATAAATTATAGTATATACCTATAAAATCAACTCTATGAGGTTGAAGTATAAATGAATAAACATATACGTATGAAATCAACTTTGTGGGGTTGACGTATATTTAAATTTATGTATATACCTATGAAATCAACTTTGTGGGGTTGAGGTATACATAAATTATAGTATATACCTATAAAATCTACTCTATGAGGTTGAGGTATAAATGATTACACATATACGTATGAAATCAACTTTGTGGGGTTGACGTATATTTAAATTTATGTATATACCTATGAAATCAACTCTATAATGTTTAGGTATACATAAATTATAGTATATACCTATAGAATCAACTCTATGAGGTTGAGGTATAAGTGACCATTTCTATGAGAACGAATGTAAAATATAATAATTGTATATACCTATGAAATCAACTTTGTGGGGTTGAGGTATACATAAATTATAGTATATACCTATATAATCAACTCTATGAGGTTGAGGTATAAGTGATTAAACATATACGTATGAAATCAACTTTGTGGGGTTGACGTATATTTAAATTTATGTATATACCTATGAAATCAACTTTGTGGGGTTGAGGTATACATAAATTATAGTATATACCTATAAAATCAACTCTATGAGGTTGAGGTATAAATGATTAAACATATACGTATGAAATCAACTTTGTGGGGTGGACGTATATTTAAATTTATGTATATACCTATGAAATCAACTCTATGAGGTTCAGGTATACATAAATTATAGTATATACCTATAAAATCAACTCTATGAGGTTGAAGTATAAGTGACCATTTCTATGAGAACGAATGAAAAATATATTATTGAAAGCAATTATAAACAAGATGCAAATGGGGTTATTAATTATTTATCGGTAACATCAAAAACTAGATCATATATGCAGTATTTTTATGCTCCAGATAATCAATTCCCAGCTATGTTGAAGTGTAATATGCAGAATTTCAATATTTTACCTCATAATCAATTTTCGAAGATGGTGTGGATTCATTTTGTTCAATTCACAATAGCTGTTTAAAAATGGTTGGTTGACAACATCCGTTGCTCAATGGAACAATGGTTGGTTGACGACATCCGTTGCTATAAGCACCAATGGTTGGTTGATAACATCCGTTGCTCAATGGAACAGTGGTTGGTTGACGACATCCGTTGCTATAAGCACCAATGGTTGGTTGATAACATCCGTTTTTATAAGGACCAATGATTAATTTACGATATCCGGCTCGAAGGACCAATGTTTGGGTTTGGGTGTCTGTTTTCTATGCAATTAAGTAAACACCCAATTATAATATTGTATAAATTTGCTGATGTTTCGTTATTAAAATCATTGGTAATTATTTAAACCTTTATTTGAAATATACTAATGAGAAAAATGAATGTGCTTTAGTAAGCTATAAAAATGAATGAATGAACTAAAAACAAATGATTCTAGTTAATGATTTAGAAATTTATAAGGTGACTAAGATAATAAGTAAATTTATTAATAAAAGAAAATTAATAAATATTTAATTGAGGATAAATATTTGTTTGTTTCTTTAACACCTGCTATGGACGAGGTGTTTCGGCGATTGGCGGACCTCGAGGATCGAAATAGGAACCGTTATAATCCAGGAATTTCAAGAGGTCGGCGATGGACTTACTACAGGAGAAGAAACCCAACTGTGAATGGTACAAGCTCGGAAAGATGCGGATGTTTCCTAATGCGGATCGGCAGTCGGAAAACAAGTCACCTGCAGCCTAACGGGGACAACTCTGCCTGCTGTTCCGATCAAGAGTCACTACATTACAGCAGTCAGAACAATAGAAGGAGTAAATTGTGATGGGATATATGGAAGACCGGCCATGCAAATTTTTGATTGATACTGTTGCTACGCAATCACTAGTCGGATTAGAATTTATTAGACGACAAGAATTTACGAGGCAGATCATTGCACCAGCAGATCCCATTGTATTGCGAACAATTACTGGAGATACGGCACCCGTTTTCGAAAAAATTAAATTGAAGATCAGGTTAGGTCACATGATCCGAGGCTTTATATTCCTCGTAGCACAAATAGAACAAGAATGTGTTCTGGGTTCCGATTGGATGTCCTCAATAAACTGTACAATTTTTCCAAGAGCTAAAATTATACAAATAGGAAGAGACCGGCTTGAGCTGCTAAAAGATGACACTGAAGAAGCTCTAAATATCAGAACGAGTATTACGAAAAACATAGAGTCCTCAAAAGATAAAGAACTGATTCTTCCGGACCACCTACAGGACGTCTATGAGTAGTCAAATAAAAATTTAACTCTTGAAGAATCTCATGAGCTGAAGGTGGTAATACAAGACAACCAGGACATTTTTTCATCAGGAATAGAAGACGTGGGACACACGACATTAGTGCAACACCCAATAAAGGTAGAAGACGCTAGACCAATTAAACAACCTGTACGAAGACTGCTGTGGGGACAAGAATAGGAAGTTGACGCCATGGTGGATCAAATGCTGCGAGACGGAATAATAGAACCCTTAACAAGTCCGTGGGCATCACCGATAGTACTAGTAAAGAAAAAAGACGGAAAGAAGCGATTCTGCGTAGACTATAGGAGACTGAACGATGTCACGCTAAAGGATGCATACCTGTTGCCTCGTATCGATAGCCTTTTTAGCGTATTAAACGGGTCTAAATACTTCTTAACGCTTGATCTCCGGAGCGGATATTGGCAAGTGGAAGTAAAACAAGAAGATAGTGAGAAAAAAGCGTTCACGACCGGTAAAGATTTATGGCATTTTCGAGTAATGCCTTTTTGTCTAAGTAAAAACCCGCAACATTTGAACGATTAATGGATAGCGTCTTAAAAGACTAACCCCCGGGAACATGCCTCGTGTATCAGGACGACATAGTGGTGTTTGGTAAAGATGCTAGTAGCCAAATAGATAATTTGAAAATTATATTTCAACGATTACGAACAGCAAACCTTCAATTAAACCCAAAAAAATGCAACCTTTGTGCCGAGCAAATAAGATATCTGGGACATGTCGTCACTGGAAATGGAGTATCTACGAACCCGGAAAAAGTGAAAGCTATTCAGACCTGGCCGACACCTACTAACCTGTCGGAAGTGCGGAGTTTCCTTAGGTTATGTGCTTATTACAGAAAATTTGTTTCAAATTTTGCGAAAATTGCAAAACCACTGTATGAACTTACGGAGAAACCAACTACAAAGAGGCGACCCATTGTGTGGACACCATCATGTGAAGACTCGTTTAACCAATTTAAGGGAAAGCTTACAAATGCCCCGATTTTTGCTTTTTCCCAACGTGTAGGCGAATTTATATTGCAAACGGACGCATCGCATACCGGAATGGAAGCAGTACTTTCACAAATACAACAAGGCGAAGAACGCGTAATAGAATACTTCAGTAGGGTATTCTCAAAGGCCGAACAGAATTACTGTGTCACTCGAAAGGAACTACTGGCAGTCGTTAAAGCTCTAAAACAGTTTAGACACTATTTGTGGGACCAGCTATTTCGAATTCGTTAACCTAGTTAACAAATTTTAAGGAGCCTGACGGACAATTACCACGTTGGCTACAACAGATAAGCGAATACTAGTATAAAATCGAGTATCGGCCAGGACGTCAACACGCGAATGCAGATGCATTGTCTAGAAGACCGTGTAAAACCAATGGATGTGACCACTGTAAACGTAAGAAGGCTAAACAGGAGCCCGAAAGCCAACCTCGATGAGGCAATACTTATACGACATACTCAAATCTATTTGCAAAACGGTCGATTACCTCTTTACTATGATGATGCTGAAAAATGGGTTCCCGACACATTAGTAAAAGCAGAAATCAAAATGAGCATGGAATACATCAGAGATGACCTATTCTTAGCACCCTTCGAATACTCGTTAGCCCATTGTGTCGCCGAAGACCTGCATAGGAGTAAAGGTATTGCAGTAACATTCAAGGAGAAATTCGGAGATCTGAAAAAGTTTCGAGAACAACAAAGAAAGGTAGGAGAAGTTACAGTTCTAGAAAAGGATGAAAGATTTATTTATTACCTGATTACAAAACGGAGGAGTTCCGGAAAACCAACGTATCATGATCTATGGCAATTATTGGTATCACTACGAGAACACATCCTGCAGCAACAAGTATAAAAGTTAGCCATTTCGCAAATAGGTTGCGGACACGATCATTTGACGTGGGCACATGTAGAGCGTCTGCTGAGATACGTGTTCTACGATTTGGAGCTTAACATTCAGGTTTATATACCAGAACCAGTATTAACCGTTCCCATAAGATACTTGACGCGGGCGATGGCTAAAACCGAAGAAACTCAAGTAACAGAGAATAATGATTCGCCTCCACCTGCAGATAGCTCGATTGAAACGACTGATCGAGCAGAAGATAAACTAGGTGACATCGTAGGTTAAGCACAGAAAGAAGATGAAGATCTGGCACTCATTGCGGCATGGAAAAAGACAGGAATTAGACCTCAATGGCCAAAGGTATCAGCCTATAGTCCTCGTGTAAAAGAATATTGGTCTATGTAAAACTGTTTAGAACTTCACGATGGAAGGCTATATCGGTTGTGGCATTTTGTAGACAACAGGTCACCCATTCGACAACTGATAGTACCTAATAAACTAGTCCCGGATATATTGAAACAAGTACACGACAGTTTCTCAGGTGGACATTTTGGGGTGCATATAACAATAGAGAAGATACGGCAAAGGTGGTACTGGCCCCAAAACGGAGCCTCAGTAAAATGATGATGTCGAAATTGTGACACTTGTACGACCAATAGAGGACCCCGCCAGAGAAATCGACGACTGATGCATACCTACACGGTGGGAGCACCGTTTGAAAGAGTTGGAATGGACATTTTAGGACCACTGCCACGGAGCCAATCCGGCAATAAATACGTGTTGATCGTGGTGGATTACGTTACCAAATGGCCTGAAATACTTCCTATTCCGAATAAAGAAGCGATTACAGTTGCAAAAGTCTTTGTGCAAGAAGTAGTATCGCGTTATGGAGTTTCCCAAGAGCTACATTCGGATCAAGGAAGAAATTTTGAAGCCGCCGTATTCCAGCAGATTTCGAAACTTCTAGGAATGCATAAAACCTGAACTACACCATTACATCCGCAGTCGAACGGCATGGTTGAGTGACTAAATCGTACGATAGAAGAATATCTTACGAAATTTGTCAATGCTAATCAAGACAATTGGGACGAGATAATACCTCTGTTTCTACTAGCATATCGGTCAGCGGTGCACGAAGCAACTCGGCAGACTCCAGTTGCTATGCTAATGGGACGTGAACTCAGGTTACCCTGTGACATGATGTACGGACTTCCTCCCGAAAGAAGGTTTATTGGCAACGAAGAATACTGCAAAACCCTCGCGCAAGAATTAAAAGAGATCCACAAATTTGCAAGAGAACGCCTTCAGTTAGCGACGGATCGCTCGAAAACGCGTTATGATTGTGGAAAACAAAGTCAGCGCTTTTGCAGAGGTGATGTGGTTTGGCTCTACTATCCTAAGAAGAAGTATCCAGTGCTCCCGCCCTTAAGCCACAATTATCACCTTTTGCCCCCATGCTCTCTTACGTTTGCGAACTTTTAATTCGATTCCTCTAAACTTTCGTTGTGGAGTGCCTCCTTCCTTCAGCACTCTGTATCGCTTCTTGCCTGAGCATCGTCAATCCTTAGAGTACTTTCACAGCGCCCCCGCTTTAGCGATATAATTAAATAATCCTTCGCTTCCTCCTCCCTGCGTATAATTATCAATAGCCCTAATAAAGCAAAGTATTGAACAATGTCCACTGCTACGCCCCTAAGCACAAATCATCACCTCTTGGCTCTTCTTTCAGTTGTATTCGTCTGCACCTCTGCTACAATGCGCCCACTTGCAACATTACAGTCCACCTGAGCATCATCGTTTATTAAGGCACTTTCCTATCGCTTTCGTTTTCGCGCAATCATTAAATAATCCTACGCTTCCACCTTCTGCGTACTAATCTCTTAACAATTAGTTTCCAAAATTAATACTTTACTGACAACCTACATACTAAATTTCATCCATAGTACATTATTTTTTAATAATTATTCGATAAGATAAATGCTTTATAAAATTAATTTTTACTCATTTTAATGTAAACCTTATAATTACATCAATTCATTTATGTTTTTAAGAAAGCCAAGCGGCCGTTAACCATTTCCGTCCTATACCTCTCACTCGTGTTTGATTTTGCAACACAAAAAACGCAAAAAAAATTAATCCAATTCTACTACTGAATGTAATTTGAATATCTAACTTATAGAGAACTATTGTGCTTCTATTTAATATTCTACATGCAAAATATCATCGCTGTACCTCCATATTGTTCTTATACTCGGTTTATCAGCTTCCACTCTAATATTACACTTAGGAAAATGTAGTTTTTTTTATAGTTTCGTTATTAATATGTCAATCTGTCTGTCAATTTATATCTGCATACCAAATTTTAGCTTTGTACTTATATTTTAGCACTAGTTCCCCCCACATACCATCGCTACTGAACAAATTTGTCAAATCTCAGCACTGGGATCTATTTTGTTTGTATCTAAGAACATATATTTTATATTATAGTCTTTCATCACTATGTGTTTGACATTTCCGGTTTTTAGCCCACGGCACCCGCCACTTTTTGAAATTTGTGTTTTTCTATGGTTTGTCATATATTTCAACGTTCTAGCTTTGTAGGGACATTGTCCCCAAAAATTCCAAAAATAATTTTAGTGTTATAATTATTAGCAAATATCTTAATTAGTGTCTTAATACATGTCCCAAGTTTCAATTTTCTAAATTTAATATTTTTATCCTTCACTGTCTCAGTTCTCGCCGAAACTGGAAATTTAGAGTTTTTAATATTTATTCTTTAATGACAGTCTACTGCAAGCCTTCATACTAAATTTCAACGTTGGAACTCTATTCTAACAATACCCTCAAAAAATCGCCCCGGTACTGAATATAATATGTGGTTTTCCAATTATTGGCAAATATTTACAATTAGCGTATATAATCGTATATACATATCGCAAGTTGAAATTGTCTTTATTCAATATTTCTAGATTTTACGGTTCTTACTTCCGCCGCCACAGGAAATTTTGGGTTTCCTATTTTTTTTTTATAAGGTACTGTCTACAGAGTGCTTATCTACAAATTTAAATATTCTAACTGTATTCTTACATAGCCTCAGAAAATCGCGCCTGTAATAAATTATTAATTTGGTGTTCTAATTATTGGCGATAATGCACAATTAGTGAATCTATACATGTCGCAAATTAATATTTTTTTAATAAATATTAAATTAATAAATTTTAAAATTATAATAAATTTTAGGGTTTCAACTCCCACCGCCACTGGAAATTTGGAGTTTTCAATTTTTTCCCTTAATTAGGAAAATTGCACTTTTACCACCCTGTGTACCAATCTCTAAACAATTAATTTGCTAAATTTATTTTTTACTGTTAATCGCTCTGCACCGCCACCCACACTTTAAGCACAACGACTCATCGCTTGCAGAGGAGTTACATTCTACCGCCACTACTTTAAGCGCCACCCCTACAAGCGCGTACTGACCCCCACTGAATATCTATTTAATATTCTACATGCAAAATATCATTGTTGTACCTCTATTTTGTTCTTATACTCGGTTTATCACCCCCACTCTAGTGGTACACTTAAGAAAATGTAGGTTTTTTATATTTTCGTTATTAATATGTCAATCTATATCTGCATACTAAATTTCAGCTTTGTATTTATATTTTACCATTAGTACCATCCACATACCTGTGCTACTGAACAAGTTTGTCAAATTTTAACACACTTTTTCAATATTTCTAGCTTTTACTGTCTCAACTTTCTCACTGGAAATTTAAGTTTGTTTATTTTTTTTCAATAATAACTGTCTACAGCGAGCCTACATATTAAATTTGAACGTCTTAACTCTATGCTAACATTGCCCCCGGAAATTCGCGCCGCTACTGAACTTAAATTTCAAATGTCCAACAATTGGCAATTGTGCACTATTATGATCTCAATACACACTCCAAATTTCAGTTTTCTATCTTTTCTAGTTCGTCAGATATTTGCAAAAGTATTTGTTTGAATTTTCCAGTTTTTCCAGAATAATTTTTTCCAGGGAAATTCAGGGAAAAATTCAGGGACGTAGAAAGTCTTAGAAATTCGTCCTTTACATAATATCAAAATTTAAGAAACTTTGTAGTCGCCGTTTAGAAGATACCATATACGATTTTGTTACCGGAAATATATATATATATACTAGCTGTCCCGGCCACGCGTTGCTGTGACTAACGTTTTTGTCATATTACATTACATAGCGCCATCTATTTAATATTTACTCAGTCTAGTCAACAGAATATTTACTCAATCTATTTATCAACAGATGTCGCCATCTTTTAAAATCAGATAATTAATAATTAATTATAATAAATAATCATAAATTGAGATGTAAGCTATCCTATCTTTCAAGTTGGATCAAACTGCACCCGGTGTACAAATTTGATTAAAATCGGTTAAGTAGTTTAGGAGTCCATTGGGAACAAACACGGACAAACAACGTGACACGTAATTTAAATATATTAAGATAATTATCTATGAGTTCTTATGAGTTTTCCATGTTCAATTAGAACATTACAAACATTATAATAGTATGACTAGCGCTTCGCCCCGTCGCAAAGCGACGTGTATATAATATTTGTGAATAAATAAAAGTTATTTGCTAAATTGAAAATAATGCAAAACATTATTTTTAAGTACTCGTAATTTTCGCTAAAATATATCATTTTTTAAGTTTATGTTTCCTTATTTTGTTAGTTCTTCTTAGTAATAGTTTTGTTAGTAATTCTTTCATTTACAGTAATAAAGCACTGTATTGAGTCTCCAGTCTCAAGTGCCCCAGCCGGTAAGCCCCAATCATCACCTCTTGGTTTTATGCTCTCTTACGTTTTGGAACTTTTAATTTGATTTCCCTAAACTTCCGCTATTGAGTGCATTCTTCCTTCAGAACTCTGTATCGCTTCTTCCCTGAGTATCGTCGGTCCTTAGAGTACTTTTACAGCGCCCCCACTTCAGCGCTATAATTAAATAATCCTTCGATTCCTCCTCCCTGCGTAAAATTATCATTTGCCTTAATGAAGCACAGTATTGAACAATGTCCACTGCCCCGCCCCTGACACCAATCACCACCTCTTGGCTCCATGCTCCGTATCGTTCTTTACACTTTCAATTGTATTCCTCTGTACCTCTGCCACAATGCGCCCATTTGCAACACCACAGCCCACCTGAGCATCATCGCTCATTAAGGCGCTTTCCTATTAACCCCGCTTTAGCGCAATCATTAAACAATCCTGCGCCTCCACCTCCTACGTACTAATCTCTTAACAATTAGTTTTTAAAATTAATACTTTACTGGCAACTACATACTAAATTTCATCCTTGGAAGTATTTAATTTCTTAATAATTATTCGATAAGATAAATGCTTGAAAAAATTAATTTTCACTCATAACCTACTAATAACATCAATTCATTTATGTTGTTTAAAAAGCCTAGCGGTTCGCTCTTAATAATCTCATCTCTAGTTCTTATCCTTCCCGTTATTATACTTTCAATTTAATCCCCTGGACCGCCGCCGACATATTTAGCACCAAAGCACATTTTCTACAACACAATTATCTCCCAGAGCCATTATAATCCATCGCTACCTCTTCTAACACCACCGAAATTTAGTGTCCTGAACCCCGGCGCCACCCTCTCCACCAATCAGGCACTATCAATTCAATATTACAGCAATTCATTTACATAATTAAAACTGCACTGTAATCTTATGTTTTAATTTTCGTATTTATATTTACGATATAATATGAGTCTCCCCATTAATCCCCGCTCCTGAAATAAAATTGTCAAATTTTAGGCATAACAATACAGTAAGCATAACTATTTTGCTCGTAACAATTCTCTATACCTTTATAACCTTAATCTACCTCTACTTTTATAAATGATTGAAATTTCAAAATTGAGCTCTTTGGCAAAGCCTCTCCCCAATTTAACGCCGCTACTAAGGTTTAATTTATTTTTCGCAAATATGCACATGCGTAGTTTCAATTTTTTTAATTTGATATTTGGGGCTGTTAACTATTTCCTCCCTATACCTCTCACTCCTGTTCGATTTCACAGCACAACAAACGTACCAAAAATCAATTCAATTCTACTATTAAATGTAATTTGACTATCTTACTTATAGAGAACTATTGAGCTTCTATTTAATATTCTACATGCAAAATATCATCTTTGTATTTCTATTTTGTTCTTATACTTGGTTTATCACCCCCCACTTTAGTGTTACACTTAAGAAAATGTAGTTTTTTTTATATTTTCGTTATTAATATGTCAATCTATATCTGCATACTAAATTTTAGCTTTGTATTTATATTTTAGCATTAGTACCCCCCACATACCTGCGCTACTGAACAAGTTTGTAAAAATTTTAACACAGGGATCTATTTTATTTGTATCTAAGAACATATATTCTAAACTATAGCCTTTTATCTCTATAAATTTCATATTTCTGGTTTTTGACCCTAAGCGCCCGCCGCCTCTGAAAAGTTGCAGTTTTCTATAGTTTGTCTTTAATGACACTCTATATAAGGCACACGTTCCAAATGTTAACGTTCTAGCTCTTTTGCGACATTGCCCCCAAAAAATCACGCCGCTACTGAATTAAAATTTTGGTAATCCAATTATTGGCAAACATGCGCAATTAGTGTCTCAATACATACCCTAAGTTTTAATACTACTTTTTCAATATTTCTGGCTTTTACTATCTTAACTCCCGCCGCCACTGAAAATTTAGGGCGTTATATTTTTTTTCTTTAATTACCGTCTACAGCGTGCCTACATAATAAATTTGAACGTCCTAACTCTTTTCTAACATTGCCCCCAGAAATTCGCGCCGCTACTAAACTCGAATTTCAAATTTCCAACTATTGGAAAATGTGCACAATTATGATCTCAATACACACACCAAATTTCAGTTTTCTATCTTTTCTAGTTCGTCAGATATTTGAAAAAGTATTTTATCGAATTTTGCAGTTTTTCCTGAATAAGTTTTTCCACGGAAATTCAGGGACGTAGAAAGTCTTAGAAATTCATCCTATACATAATATCAAAATTTTATAAACTTTGTAGGCGCCGTTTAGAAGATACCATATACGATTTTGTTACCGGATATATATCGCTCTATATATCTATATAAATATCTATGAGTTCTTATGGGTTTTCCATGTTCAATTGGATCATTACGAACAATATAATAGGTAGATAAGTCCTTTGCTTGCATTGTACTCCAAATCTGAAAATAATAAGTACTTAATATTAAGAATTATAGTTATAACACCTACATATTTGGAATAGATTTTATCTGCATACATACCGTGCTTATATATTATTAACTGCTTTGTTTATATTAAAATGCAAATCGGAAGAAGATTAATAGAAACGTATGTTTATAAAAATGTATCAAAATAAATCACAAGCAATTAAATACAGAGACTGTACAAATATACTCCAGAGATATACTCATGTCAAAGCATGAGTCATATTTTTTATGTTACAATGTGATGTCAATTTGCTTGTTTGGGTAGAATGAGATAAAAGTATATTCATTTCATGTTCTCTTGTATCGACTGCGGGGCGAAGAGCAAATGTATGCAGAAACTAAAACTGCGTATTTAAACCAAATACACTAAAGCCTGCTGCACACTTAACGTGTTTTAACCCGGTCGTGACTTGGATGGGACGGAGACGGAACGTGGTAGTAGGTAAACACGTACAGGATTTTAAAGCCACCAAGTGCATACGCACCGTGACAGTGACTCGAAAGCAACGTGCTAGTGTTGTTAATAAGCAAAGATGAATTTTAACATGCATAATGAATAAAATAAGTAATCCAAATTAAAATGCAAACTAATTTTAACCAAAATGTGCTTTATCTCTTTCTGTCATATTAAAAAGTCATAATACTTGATTATATTGATGTAATAAAAATCGACATTTAAAACATGACAGTCTACTTTATTTACCTACCTGTCTTTTGATTTTAACATAAAAAAGTTAAACTGTAATTGTTACATATTGCAAAATTATGAGTGTATATAATGCAATAAATGAATTAAATAATATACTTTGGATCTGCCAAACTGTATAAACATGGATTTGATCTTAATAATTTTTTGTCGTCCATTTTATTTATAATATTTTTATTATTATTATTTATTTACTTGATATTTTTATTATTATTATTTATTTATTTATTCAATATGTCCAATTGATAAATACACAACGCATATCACTACTTAAACACGTCTCGTGTGCAGAAGGCTATGCATACGCAGCGGAACCACGTACGGAACCGTCCTCGCACGGGGCGGGATGTGCTAAACATCGTCGTCGACGATATTTTTCCCGTTCTTTCAGCCCCACGACGCCGTCCCGTCCGTGCACCCGTGATGTATGCACTTTCCTATACATTTTTTATGAAACGATATTGTCGTCCCGTTCCGACCGGAATAAAACACGTTCCGTCCGGTTTAAAACACGTTACATGTGCAGCAGGCTTAAGGCCATTCACACAGGACTCTGATTGAAAATTTGAAGATTTAAATGTCGAGCAATGTTTCGTTACTCTATAGAATTTTTAACAATAGCATAATACTGCTCATGCTGTTCACCATCAAGATTAAGGGCTCGCGTTTGCGATCATGTGTGGAGGGTCTAAAAATAACGCAACCGTGTTTCTTTTGATTTTTACCGACTCTAGATGAGAATGTGTTTTGTTGCAAACAAATGACAAAAATGTATGTTTAATAAAAACAAGTTTTTGTTGCAGTTTTATGCAACTGTCTTTCTGGTGTAAAACCGGCATTATGCGAGCCCTGAATCTTGATGGCGAACGGCATGAGCTGTATTATGCTATTGTTAAAAATTCTATAGAGTAACGAAACATTGCTCGACATTGAAATCTTCGACTTTTCAATCAGAGTCGTGTGGGAACGGTCTTAGTCTTTTTGGTTTGAATACGCAGTTATAGTTTCTGCATACATTTGCTCTTCGCCCCGCAGTCGATAAAAGAGAGGGGAAACATGAAATGAATAATAATTCTGCCATGAGTAGGAGCGAGAAGGTATTATCCGCGTGCATGAGAGTATGTGAGACATAAACCTTCTTTACCTGATACCCGGAAAATGGCCGTCTGGTCAAGTTAGCAGGTAGGCATACAATCATTGTACATACTAACACGACTTAATCTTACAAATTTTGTTCTTTAGAAAATAAGTGATGTCTGCCGGCTCTGGGATCTCACTCTATGATTAATTTAATATAATAATTGAAGTGTGATTTGCGGGTTGCATGCAATATGCTATAGGCGCATCCTGTAATAAACTGCAAAAGAAACGAAACAAAACCATATTAACATAATATTGTAATAAGTAATAATAATAATAAATAGTATTAGTGTATTAATTGAAACATCAAATATACGAATTTAATAAAATACATTTTATTAAATAATTGTTTTATATCTAAAGCCACGACATATAAAATAATAGCAAATTAATTAAACTCGCAAATATAAATTTGTTAATTTTTTTCGGTTTCCAGAAAGTACACATTAATTCGTAAACGTATACACAAAATATAATTGCATGTTTAAACCAAGAAGAATAAAAACAACGCAACCGTGTTTCTTTTGATCTTTACCGACTCCAGATGGGACTGTGTTGTGTTGCAAACAACTGCAATAAATGACAAAAATGTTGTAAAAACTGTCTAGTTGGTGTAAACATTGATACAACTTAAAAAAAAAAACAACTTTTTGTTGCAGTTTTATGCAACTGTCTATCTGGTGTGAAACCAGTTTTATGGGTCTGTTCAATGCGAATAGTCTGTTGCCGAAACACACACTTGTTGCAAAAAAGTGCAACACGTTTTGTTGCAACACTTTTGCAACGTTGAAAAAACTGAAACTGCCTGTTTGGTGTAAAGCCGGCTTTACAATTAGGAGTCTACATTAGCATCAAATTATTATTATATATTCATTTGTTATTTTGTACACGTGTTTTTAAACTTATTCAAATATAGTCATTAGATATTAAATCGTGTTTTTCTGTGAGTCTCAAAATAAATATACAATCCACTAATAAATAAAGAAGTCTAAATTAATAACATTAAATTTGCATTAACATTTGGTTTTTCGTGTTTTAATCGATAAGAATAATGAAGAATTCACTTAACATTTTGATCCACAATGATACAGATCCGAAACAGCGTGTCAATATCACGAGAAAATCGCACAGGAGGAAAGCTGAGCGACACCATTTGAGATAAGTTCACATTGTTTCAATTGATTATGTTTGATATTCGAAATATATAACAGTTGGTGTTATTTTCGTAACTCAGATTGAAAGAATAAAGCAATTTATGTTCCAAGTAACGTTTAGTAAATACACACGTGTGCAAACACATTGCATTATAGAAGGTATTTCGGCATCAAGCATCATGTTATAGTGTTTCATCATGATGCAACATCTTGTTATAGAGTATTTTAGTAAACGAATCTTATAAAGCTAAATGAGCCCTAGATCATTCAGGTATTTTATAACATTTTATAATAAAATCTCTCTTTTGTACTGGAACATGAGCATGAGGTGTTTTATATATGGCCGTTTCCCAAACCATAACTCGTATGGAGATTTCTCTCAAATACTAAAAGATTCGGTCCTATTCGATACAAATGTGTCAGCATTTTTTTCTTCTAATAATAGATTTTTGGGCTTCGTAGGCACGTAGCCTTTTATCGCCCCTAATACTATTCTGTCTCTTCTTATATATTATACCCAGATAACAAGAATGATCTATTCATGGCTACTGCAGTTATAAATCTCGGTTTCTCAATTAAAAAAGCGGTGTTAACAGGATGCGTCTGCGAAGTCTGTAGCACCGCCCTTTGGAGTCCATTTCTTGCCATTGCTGTATTTTTACATTGCCACAGAATGTGGTCAGGGTCTGCCTCTTCTTCACCACATTCGCATTTAGAGTTTGGAATGATTTTGTTTCTTGCTAGATGTTTTGGAGCTCCAGTATGATTCATTCTTAGTCTTGAGGTCATTGTAATTAATCTTCTTGGCCATTTTAGTTTGGCAAACCATGGCTTACGTCTCAGTATTGGTTGTATTGTAAAAAACTCTCTACTTTTATCAGAATTATCCCACTTGTCTTGCCAATTTTTCATTTCATTCTTTTCTAATTCTGCTTTCATGTCTGATTTTATAAAAAATGAAATATATTTATCACAGGAAGTAGCTACCTTGGCCATTTGGTCAGCTTTTTCATTTCCCTTAATTCCCTTATGTGACGGTATTCAAATTAGTTTAATATTTCGGCCCTTATCTATTTCCTTATTTATTTTTTCTTTGACATAATAAATTTTGTTGTCTAATTTTGTATTGATTCCCTTACTGCTTAACGACTGTATGACTGATAACGAGTCGGATAATATTGAAGTGCTGTCTCTGTCATCAGTAATGATTTGATCCACAGCTAGATCTATAGCACATAACTCAGCTGTATATATGGATGCTTGATTATGAAGCTTGTAAATTCTGCTATTGTTAATATCTACTACTGCTGCACCCACTCCATCTGCTTCTTTTGAGCCGTCAGTATATAATTTTGTATAATTCGGGAATTGTTGATCTAATTTTTGTTGTAAGTCTATAGTTATTATCTTAGGTAATATGTTACTCATATTTAGCTCCTTGCCAATAGTTATGTTTGCAGGAGTTCCTCTACCTGAGTAATAATAATCTAATTCGAAAATTGGTATTTCTACTGGGGTTCCTCTTTCTGTCCATTTCCTTTTTTCATTTATCCAAATTGCATTAAGCTCATGACTTCTTGAACCTGTTCTTGATAATTCGTTAAGTTCGTCCCTTATTAATGTGTTATTTGTCATTAAGGCGCTAGCCATAAAGTAAGACGTTTTCTTTATCCATCTTTCTTTTAATGGTGGCATACAAGCCTCTGCTAGTAATGAAAGGGTATGAGTTGTACAGATAGCTCCTAATACTATTCTTAAAGCTTTATATTGCAATTTTTCAAGTGATTCTATTGTATTCTTTTTACACATTATTAGTACCTCTGCACGATACTCCAAATGAGGGCGGACTAATGATTTATATAAATTTAGTAGCGAAGATGTATTTAGTCCCCATCTTTGTGCAGCAAACATTTTGAGTATATTGATTGCAGGTTCAGCTTTCTTTTTAATATTGAGTATTATTGATTTTTCGGATTTATTTGTGGAAAATGGAAATCCTAAGTATATATAATTATTTGTGTATTCCAATTTTTGTTTACCTAGAGTTATTATAGGTGGCTGTGATATTTTTAAACTCATGTTAAAAATCATTAGTTTAGATTTTTCTGTTGATGCTTCTAAACAAGCACCATTAAGCCATTTCTCTAAGTTATTTACAATCTTTTGCATTTTTTTCCAGTCTCCTCTATAGTATTTTCTTGTGATAAGAAAACTAAGTCATCCACATATGATATCCATGATATTGTTGGGTTGAGATACGGTTTTATTGACCTAACCATCATATTAAAGAGAAGAGGACTTAGTGCTGAGCCTTGTGGATTGCCTTTAGAACATAGTCTTCAGTCCGATAATAATCCATTAAACCATAGTTGAGTTTTCCTGCCACTTAGTAAATTTTTTAGTATATTAATTATTACTCTCCGTACTCCTATTACATATAATTGCCTTAATAAAAAATTAATGTCTACATTATTGAAAGCTGCTTTAATATCTACAAAACAGGCCATTGATACGTTGCCTTTGTTTTTTCCTGCTTTAATTCTAGCTGATAATGAAACTATGGCATCCCTGGTACTTCTACCTCTTCTACAGCCTAAAATTTGCTTTGGTATTAACGACTTAGAATCTAACCAATGTTCTAATCTCGTTTTCAATATTTTCTCAAAGACTTTTCTGCAGCAATTAATGAGGTTGGTTGATTTACTGGCTTATCTATTTTTAATATTGGAACAATCTGAGTATTTTTCCAGGACTCAGGAATTAGTTCTTCTTCCAAAATTGTGTTGTATATGTTTAATAATAAGTTTTTAGCGATTGATGGGAGATGGCCTAACATTTCATAAGATATTCCATCTGGACCGGGCGTGGTTGTTTTCGTCATTATAAGGAAAGATTGTAGCTCCCACATTTCTACTTCTTTAATCATCATTTTACTAGAGTCGTCTTGAGTTGCTCCATATAGTACGCTTTCTTGCTCAGGTACCCAGGGCGGTGCTATTACTTGTGAAAGTTTACATAACAGGTCCTCACTGTTAGGTGAATTTGTTTTCGTGCATTTTTCTGAACCTCTCATCCTATTAATTTTTCCCCATAATTGTTTAGTAGTTAAATTATGGTTTAACTCTTCGGCAAGGTTTCTCCAAGCTTGTCTTTTCTTAAACTTTAGTCAGTTGGTCGTTTCAGATTCTACTTTTTTTAAAGCTACTTTATTTGTTTCAGAACTATTTCGGTGATATCTTCTGTAGGCTCTTTTTCTGTTTTGCACAGCCTCTTTGCATTCATCATCCCACCAAGGATTTGGCGGATATTTTGAGATTTTATTGTCTGCAATATTTTTCCCCCACTTTTTAGCTGCAGACTCAATTGAGTCAATGAGATAATTAAACTTTTTTTGCAGCGTAGTATTGGACTGAATTTGGTTTGCCAATAAGTCTGTTTCTATTTGGTTAGAGAAATTGTCCCAGTCGATTGTATTTGGTACAATGTTTATTTTAAATCTTTCCTTGCCTCTGCTTAATTGACAAATTTGTGCCCCATTCATAAGTATAATAACGTGATCAGAACCTAGTTGATAATCCATTACGTTCCATGAAAGTTGGCTACCAAGAGATGGGGTTGCCCATGATAAATCAATTGCTGACGCTGTTCCTGAATGGATGTCGATTCGAGTAGGAGAACCATCATTAAGGAACATCATATTGTTATTGTCCATCACCTGACATATAATTTTACCCCTTGGACAGTCATGGGTGTTTCCCCAAGGAATGGCTTTAGCATTCCAGTCATCTAGAATTAGCCTTGGTTCTGGAATAGATCTTAATATTGCATTCAATATTCCTGTAGTAATAGATGCTGTTGGTGGGGCATAAAGAGATACAACATTAATATGCTCATTACCCCATTTAATTTTTGCTCCTATAATTTCAATATCCCCTGAGAGAGGAATTAAAATTTTGTCAATAAAAATGTTATGGTTTATTACTAGAGCAACGCCTCCACCGTTGTTATTTCTATCTGCTCTTACTAGTTCCATATTTCTCCATTTGATTTTATAAGATGGATCAAGCCAGGTTTCCGAGAGCGCGATTATTTCAATATTATTTTCAAAAACTAGTTGTTTAAGATTTATCAGTTTGGATTTTAAACTGCGGCAGTTCCATTGCATTATACAAGTATTTTTATACATTTTTTATTATGTTTGTTAACTAATATTTGTATTAGAACATTTCAATATTTTGATTATCTGGGGGTGGAATAGTATTGTTATTTACAATTTTTTGGTTAAAATTATTAGTAATAGTTTCTGCTTCTAAAACTACTTCGTCAGTATCAATATTTTGGTTTATCTCCTCTAAATCTCTGATCTCTTCTGAATTCTCAATAATATTTTTGTCTAAATCAGTTTTCTTAACGAACTCTGATTTCTTAATTATCTCTGGTTTTTTCACTTTATCGGTTTTATTTACGGGAATTGGCTTAAAACGTTAATTTTCCTTTACCTTATGTGTATTGTCAGGTTTCCACGTCCTTTTCTTTACTTCTCGGGGGGATCTGCGGAGCTCTGAAATTTTCAAAACTCTACGGATTTTCCTTTCCGGTTCACCGCTTATAATACAGTCTGTAATTTTCTTTTTATTTATACTTTCTTCCAAAGAAGGGAACTCAAAAAGGTTTAATGTAAATACCTCTTTCCCACGATCAATTTTAATTTTTTCTATATAGGTAGTTTTAGCTTTAGCTTCGTTTTTATTTAAATTCTAAGTATTTGCTGCAGGATCTATCGTCAGCTTAATGGTCTTCTTTACAGTTGCGACAAAATAACTTCTCTTTCTTGCAACTTAAAGAGCTGTGATCTCCACCACAAAATTGGCAATATTCAGCACTTCTGCAGAAATTAGTGGAGTGGCCAAATTTTCAGCACCGACGACACTGTCTAATTCTCTGTATATACGCCAAAACTGGGTAAAGGATACCCTGGAAGGCTATATATTCCGGGATCTTATCCCCGCTAAAGGATATTAGGCACTGCCAAGTAGGAGTCTTTTTGCCTTCTTTAATTCTATTAAATCTAATAAAATCGGTAATTTTTGGTGCCAACTGTCTACTATTTTTATTAAAGCCTACTGCGTCATGTAGGAATACATCATCCAGATTATCGGGGTGTAAGTCGATTATTCCCTGCACTTCTACCAAATTTTTCGGAATTATGCTCTTGTATTTAGCTAGAACTATGGCGTCTTCTATAATTTTATTAGCCAGAAATGGGCTATTGGTCTTCACCTCAATTTTTCTTTGGCTGACAGCAATAATGTTAATGTCCTTATAATTTGACCGCAAATATTGTGCAATAAAGGCAGGGTTTGTATTATAAGTAATTGGTTTTGGAATTACCAAGCACACTTCTGAATAACTATGTGGGTAATAGCTGGTTCTTATCCTTTTTGCTTCAAAGAGGTCTTTCTCATGAGACCTGTCATTCATTATTATAACCTCACTTTCACTTAACACAAATAAAAAAAAAAATTCATTATCTGTTACTTTGTTTTTACACTTTATTATCTTTAAACTCCTTTTCCAATTGTATTTATTAAATAAATAATTTATATTTACTATAATAAATTTAATAAATTGAAAATAATTTCAGGAGCAAAATTAATACCTGTGTCAGCATTTACAAGTTCTGCCCATAAGGACTGTGGTAGATCATTTGTTGACTGCATCATGGCGCGGGCAGTCTCTACGACAGTGCGATTCTCCCTCTCACAAGGATTTTGCTGTAGTGTATATGGCAAAGTTGATTTTTGGGTAATATCCTTCTCTTGTAATATTTCTCTTATCACATTACTATCGTATTCCCCTCCATTGCCACTCAAAATACCTCTTACACGATTACCTTTAATTGTGGCCTTCACGTGTCGTTTATTGTGATGTCCCATCCTTTCATGGTATAGTTGCAAAGCAGCCACCAGATTTCTACTCCCAAAAAACACAATCTGCTCATTTATTTGTAGTTGGCAAACAGCAACATTTAAATTAAATTCATTAATAATTTCTTTATCATTAGCAGCAAGAGTAGAAAACAATTTTTTCTTAATACCAGGGACGTACCACACATCTGTTCATTAGTTGAACCTTAACCGTTCTTTTACTTACAGGTTTAACACAATCGACATTTGCAGTGACCACATTACGAGGAATATATTCGTCAGTATTCAGAGAACACATAATTTTATTTACTATGTGACTCGTCACTCCACTGTCAACATAGAATTTATTTTTTCAATATTAAGTACAAGATTTAAGGTAGCAAAAAACACATGCCCACTTCTTATTAGGCATTATTGGGTGATTTTCCGGTGATAACAGCAGTTTAATTATTTGACATGACAGATGTGAATTTTGCTGGTCCAGTAATTAATAAAAATAGATACGGTAGAAATTCAAAGCTTTTAAAGTCATACATGGCATTGTTTGTTTGTTTTGCCACTAAAGCTGTACATCTTGTATTGGTAACGGATCTTACAACGCAAGTATTCCTGTTATCAGTTGAACGATTTATAGCACGTATTTTCTGTCAATAGAACAAATTATGTAGGTATTAGAAATTATTTGAGGGAATTAGGTCAACTATTATCAGATACGTCATTTCAAAATAATGTATGTACTTGGAGAATTTTGCGTAATTGCTTGGAAATTTATACCTCCACGATCAATACGTTATGGGGGTCATTGGGGTCTATGGAAGGATGCGATAAAATTATTCAAGCATCACGTCCGACGTGTGATGCACAATTAAAATGTAACTTTTAAGGATTTATTTACAGTTTTGACTAGAATAGAATCAATTATAATCTATCAATAAACTATTAAACTATTAAAAATGATAAAAACGTCCCAACTCACAAATGGACCACTGACTGAGTATTAGACCCTTAAAAAGATGACACCAGGAGGGACCTATCAACGGGGTATTCAAAAAGTCCGTCACCTGCAATCTTTAGATCTTAAATAATATTGGTATTGAATAATATTAAATTTGATTAATATAATTAATAGGAAAAGTTTGATGGTCGCTAGGCTGTTTGCGAATTCCTCATCACTTAAGGTTTAAATATAAAATGATAATCTACGCCATCTAAATTTGTTTAACTTAAACAACAAAATACAGTAACTTAAGGCATTGTTGCTATTAAAGACATCAAAGCATTATTTTTCTCACTGTCGGTAGACAACAAAGATTATGTCCTTTTTTGATAGCTGACACGGAAATGACGGGATAGGTGCGCACCAGTAAAAGAATCAGCCCTTCATCTTTCAAGATCCGGACAGAGGGTTGCTCTTTGTTATAATTAAAAGACTAAATTAGCAACAAATTATTATTATATATTCATTTGTTATGCGTGCAACACGTGCACCAAGTGTTTTTTAACATATTCAAATAAAGTCATACATTAAATCGTGTTTTTCTGTGAGTTTTAAAATAAATATACAATCCACTAATAAATAAAGAAATGCAAATTAATAACATTTGCATAAACATTTGGTTTTTCGTAATTTAATCGACAAAAATAATGAAAAATACACTTAACATTTTGGTTCTTTAAGTTAGATTGAGGATCACTATATTTTGTCTTAACACTATTGACTTGCTATTACTATTTTTATCGCATACTATTGACTATGCTAAAAATTAGGTTTAAGAAACAAAAGTCGAAAAAGTTACAAAAGCACAAAGAAACAAACAAAATACACTAAGAAATATTCAGAAACTAACCAACAACAAACGAAACAAGTAAAATAAAGATTAATAAAATAATTAGAAAATAACTTATTAAATTAATTAACCAACTAACAAATAATATTATTGTCTCACATAAATAATTAATAATCGAAACTAACAAGAAACAAATGTAATTTAGAATTAAAATTTGATTAATAAAATACAGTTTTTTAAATATAAGTTTCATTCTAATATTAATGTCAACAAGTACTAACAACCTACAGACGACCACGATATATGAACTAGCACACCGTTCTTAAAATTACGACTGAAGAAATTAATAAAGTAAATTAATCTACTAAAATATAAATTTGTTAATATTTTCGGCTCCATGATAACTTGGATTTATACTTACATTTTTATGCATAACACTAAATGTAAACGCCAATCTGTCTTCTGGATCTGTCACCACATTAACATTTAGGTCGCAGAATCTGTACCTTGCAGAGTTTATAGTTATATCTGAGTTTGCAACTCTCAAAAGGAAATTCCCTAAAAGAAGTAAAAAAATCGTTATATTTGTTTCCTATATGGACAAAAACATGCATCAAAATAAAACTATAATATAACTTAATTTTACATGTTTTTAAGGCAAAAGTGTAGATGTACTTTAGTGAGTGCCGCTTGTACATTTTTATGTGTGATATGTTATATTATATTATATATATTTATTGTTTATTGTTCGCCTTTCGGCTTTACAATCTACATTCTCAATACATACTTTAAATTACAATCAAATTTACATTATTCTCCACCAGCTTAACTATTCTCTTGTTCTTCCTTTCCTTCTTACTATTTCCGCCATCCACCTCTTTCCTTCACTGCCTCCCTTTAATAGCTGGCCAATATTCCTTTTGCTCGCTACTTTTTCCTTACACTCAAACTTAATGTGCTCCAGTGTTTCGTCCTCCGCTCCACACATTCTACACTTTCTTTCCTCACTCTTTTTCCAGTATCTGTTTCCTTTTTCCTCATTTCCCAATCTAAACCTTGCTGTTCTTCTTATGTGTTTTATGTCTTTTTCTATAAGGTACTGAGGCACATTAATTTCCCATAACCTCTTATATCTTTTATTGTAGTTACTTTTTTCTATTTTTCCCATTCTCTCCTGCTGTTGTGTCTCCTTATCCCTTCTCCTTAGCTCCTCTTTCACACTTGCGCCACCTTCTCTTCTCCTCTCTGCCTCCTCGATCGCCATTCCATTCCTTTCAAAGTACTCCTTTCTCTTTTTTGGACCTCCTTCCCTCCCATTCTTTATGTTATCCTCTCTTATTTTCTTTAAAATTTTGCTTTCCGCTCTATTCAATTTCTCCTCGTATTTAACTGCTCTTTCCCCTGTTTTAATTCGTATCTTATCCCTTTTTATCTTCTCCATCACCATGTATCCTGGCGTGCACTTTTCGTGCCTCCATCACCATGTATCCTGGCGTGTTCTTTTACTTCCACAATGTCCTCTGTCTTGTATTTCCACCTTTTATGTCTCCTTTTTCCACCCCCTTTTTTAAATACCATAATTTTTGTCTTTTCCACGTTTAACTCTAGTCCTTCCCTGTCTATATATAGCCAATGTGCCATCTCCTGCAGCTCTCCTTCCTTTTTTGCCAACAGGACTATATCGTCAGCGTATGCTAAAGTCCATATCTTGTAGTGCCTTTCTATTAGCACCCCCCATCTTGTCCTCTTTCCATTACCCCTTCCAAGTCTGCTGTATATATCGCAAATAAAATGGGTCTCAGAGGACAACCTTGCCTCAACCCCTTGTCTGTCCAGAATTCTTCTGATTCTTCACCCCGAACTCTTATTCTCATTCTTGTGATGTGTGATATGTAAAACCAGACTTACATTCTTATTGTTACCAATATTTTTATTACCTATTTCCGTTCAACTATGTCCGACAAATTGTATTATGGGTTCATCCCTACTCTTTTCTATTTTAAGTGTTAAATGTATTATAATAAAATCATCCCTTTTTAAACTAGCTCCCAACGAGACAACAAGTATTAAGTAACATTAAAATTTTCTATTAAAATATATTCATATAGACAATCATATACATTTATATACATTTATTATTATTAATTATTAGGATAAGTGTTTAATTGTGTAATTCTGTTGGGATTTACGACCCCAATGTGTAATTTTGTATGAAATAAATATACGTTTAAATTCATATTGAGTTCACGAACTTCAAAGACTTGCTGACTATTTACGGTGAAATACCCGGGCATCACATTCGTCCAAACACTATATATGTAACAGTAAAACTGGCACGAGCATATTGTAAAATACAGGGGCCATCTCTTAAAGTGACAGTATTTAAAAATGCTGTGGTTTTGTCTAATAAAAATCATTTAATTTTTGGTAAAATATCTATATACAACAAGAACTTGTGAACGCCAGACCTACGTCATACTATAAAGGCTGAATTTTTTTTTGCGCAGGTACATTGCAGCAGGTTAGAACTATTAACTACTATGAACCTTAAGTCGCGTACTGACTTTAACAGAAAAAATGTAGCAAAGGTGAATAAAATTGCTTTTAAAAACGTAATAGTATACAGCCTGATTTTTTGATATTCTTAAAGGGATACTATTAGAAATCACGTCTATCCATTTCCAGACATGTGGTATGGAGATAACATTCCGCCGAATCTATGTAAAATATATTAAATTGCGCTCCAGTCCTCGTTCGATCCTGAAGATTTAGCACCAGTTGGCCTGATCACAGTTTGTACGGGTGGTTTAAGCAAACTTGCTCTCGTCTAGACACACAATGTCATTTTGAAGGGTGTAGTGTGTCTATGATAGGCTAGTACCGCATAGCCTTTAAGACTGGAGAAATCGTAGCGCCATTTCGTAACATCCAGTGTAATGCAGAACTCGCACTTGCTTGGTATTCGAGAGAAACCGAGATCGATAAACCGAACATCTCCAAAGCGTATTTTTTGTTTAAACAAAATCGGTTATCTTTTATATATTCAGATAGTAAAAAGAAGAAGTTTAACTTAAATCATACCTGAAACTTAAGGAAACGACACTTAAAGTGTATTATTTACCATAAATTGTCTATTCCGTTTTATCCATCTTTTTATTATAACCTCACAATATGCACTTAAATAAGTGGCTAAAAACGTGATTTCTGTCGACTACAAATATCAACTGTGTTGGCCGTTATTCCTACAGCGTTATGCATTAAAATGATGATTTATTAAACATTGTAGTACTCCTTCATATCAAATATTCGCATTTTAGAAATTAAAATAACGGTTTACAGACAGTCAAACATTTAAAATTTTCTAATTAGGCACAGATTCTCGTATGATGTTCAAATTTGAATAAATTTTGTAAAGAAGTGGTTGTACCAGTGAACTACATTAATATTTTAAGACATTGTTAAAAGGAATAATAAGTCACTATGCGGTATGCCATCATATTTTGACAAGCGTTAGTTTTCCAAGTTATTTAAATACCTATGAAAGTATTTTACATGTTCTAGTTGTACAATAATTTTTGTGCAATTTGTAATACCTTCATCAGAAAATTTAATTTCATCATTAGCACCAGAAATAACCATATCAAGCAATGAATTGCTTTCATAAATTATTAAATAATAAGATTCACAACTGATAGCAGCGTTTTTAATTAGTATTACTTTGAGAGGCAGCCCCTATATACTCGTATTGTTAATGTGTATGAATGAGTCTGTGCGCACACAACCGTGTCAACACGTGACTGTGAAAATATTATAAAAAATGATATTGTTCTATACATTTTGTTTGGCGCTATACGTACTTATCCGTGTCTGTAACCTTTGGTGATTGTCTCGACGCTCGGCGTAATTAGACATACATTTCTAGCTAAGAATATTTTTAGTGACACTAAAAATGCACGAGCAATTGATAGAATTGTTGCGTTCACATTCTATACTCTACTACCTACACCACTACAAAACTTAGTAGTGGACATTTCGTCCCTGCTGTTTTGATTGTTACATAAAGAAAAAGCCGCGTTGCTATTTAATATAAGTATAAATTTAAAATATATTTATTATTCATTATTCATATTATTTATTCGATACAAAATATGGACAATATAAATGTCTCTATAATATTTGTTATAAAATTTAAAGTTAGCCGTTAACTTGGCATTAATGCAAAATATAATTTTTGGGTAATTTTTAATATAGTAAATGTTTTTCTAAATTTATATTTACCCATTACAAATAAATTTACTCTAATTAGACGCTGTATTGAACGGTGTCCATTGCCCTGCTACTGGTCGCAACCGCTCTCTCTATCGTTCCCGCTGAAACTAAACTAAAAAGAAACTGGAAAAAACGATACGCACTTTTTGCTGTACAACTGTTTTTTTTAAGGAGGTATGAACTTAAAAAAGTATATATCTTTAATGTGAAATATGAAATACGAAATATATCAGGATCAAACAAATATCGAGACTGTAGCTTTGAAAATGAATTTTTCAACTTCCAATTTAATGGTTTTTTGCCTGTTAAAATTATTTTTTATGCATTTAATACTTTATTAATTAATTACTTACCCATAACTAATGTCAAATATTAATTAATTTAAGGTGAAATGATACTTGGCCATTTTTTCTAGCAAAATATATATGGCGATACTACACAGCAGATTAAATATTATAAAAAACATGTTTTTTTATGTTTTAATCGTTTTATATATGTAACTTTAAACGCGAATCAAAATCTAAAGCTGCAATTAGTTATATGAATAGCGTATTTACCTTTTGAACTCTCTTCCACTGACTTTTAATGAGTTGGAACCGCAAAAATAACTTATGAAAATTAATATTGTTGCATTTTCTAGTTAAATTCCAATTTTAATATGACTAGTAACATTTCTAAGGGTTTGTCATAAATTTTATAACCTTTGTTGGTTTTAAATTTAGCGCCCTCTCGATATTGACACTATTGTATCTTTCTTTCTACACACGGTAATACTGTAGTTAATACTATACTCTGTAATACCGTCCTAGTATGTAATTTTATACTCAGTGACTCCATAACACATGTGTACATTTTAATTAAATAATAAACCTGATTAATATAAATTAATAGTTTATCTCTGCTAAATATAACAGGTTATCGGCCCAGATAAACCTAGAGACGTTTAGTGAGTGTTTTTCGGAAAAATGGATAAAGACTTTAGTGTGGTGAACATAACCTTAAAAAAAACGTGGCTGTTGAAACTGTTTCTGTTCTTTTTTGTGTTTAAAGTGTTCTCAACGAATAAAAATGGCATCGAATAATTCACTGGCATTAATCGAGAAGTTAACCGGCCGTGAAAACTATTCGACTTGGCAATTCGCAGTGAAAACATACCTACAACACGAAGAACTATGGGATTGTATTGAGGTTAACCCGGCGTCACCCACAGATTCAAAACGTTATACAAAAGCGAAAACAAAGTTAATTCTTCTGGTTGATCCGATCAATTACGTTCATATCCAAGAGGAAAACACGGCCAAAGGAGTTTGGGACAAATTGGCTGCAGTGTTCGACGACTCATGACTTACACGCCGAGCTGGTCTGCTACGTGATTTATGTAACACATCGTTAAGTGGATGTCAAAGTATAGAAGAGTATGTGAGCAAAATTATGTCAACTGCTCACAAGCTGCGCAACATTGGCTTTAAAGTGGACGATGAGTGGCTCGGGACATTGCTGCTCTCCGGTCTGCCCGAATCATATCAACCAATGATTATTGCGATCGAAAGCTCAGGCACAAAAATAACTGCAGACAGTGTTAAAGCAAAACTATTGCAAGATGTTAGAAATTCAGACAACAAAACAACGGCTTTTGCTGTCAACAAGAAGTTTCATAACAACTCTGTAAACAAGAAGTTCTACAAGGGTCCGAGATGTTATTCCTGCAATCAATATGGACATAAACGTTCTGAATGCAACAAATACAAAACCATGAACAAGACTCAGAAACCTAGCTCTTCTCATGCTGCTGTGTTTGTTACATCATCCCACTATGATGATGCTTGGTACATAGACTCCGGTGCTTCGGCACATATGACTAAGACCAAGAATATAATTGTAAAGGAAACTACCCCTATAACAAAGAACATTCGTGTTGCAGATAACAAAGTGTTATCTGTGCAAAGCTCAGGAGATGTCAGCTTAAACATTTATGACCAAAACGGGCAAGAGAATAAGATTCTGTTCACAAATGTCTTATATGTTCCTGAATTGGCAACTAAACTGATATCTATAAGCCAAATTATTAAAAATGGAGGCCAAGTGAAATTTGATACCTCAGGCTGTGTAATCATGAACAGCAAGAATCAAATTATAGCAACTGCGAGCATTGTAAACAACATGTACCGACTGAACATGTCTGGAAGCCTAGCGCACATGTCCAGTGTTGAACATGAACAAGATGCTTTTTGCTGGCACCAGAGAATGGGACATCTTAATTTCCAAACTTTGAAAAAATTGTCTGATAACACAGAGCATTTAACTTTCTCAGGAAATACAGAAAATCTGAAATGCATAACTTGTAAAGAAGGAAAGCAGACACGGTTACCTTTTAAAAGTGATGGATTAAGAGTCACCAAACCCCTAGAACTGGTTCATTCTGACGTATGTGGGCCAATATAAACCCAGTCTTTTGGTGGGAGCAGATATTTTTTAACCTTCCTAGATGAATATTCCAAGAAGATTTCAGTATACTTTCTTCACAACAAGTCTGAAGTGCTCAGTAAATTCAAAGAATTCAAGCAAGAAGTTGAAAATCAATCGGATGCTTATATAAAGGTTCTTCGTACAGACAACGGACTTGAATACGATAACAAAGCCTTCTCTGATTACCTGAAAGGTGCCGAAATCATTCATCAGACCACCACACCATACACGCCTGAACAGAATGGGACTGCGGAACGTATGAATCGGACACTGGTTGAAAAAGCGAAGTGCATGCTACTCAACGCTGGTCTGCCGAAGTTGTATTGGGCAGATGCAATACACACTGCTGCCTACATCATCAATCGTTCCCCAACCAAATACTTAGCTTTCAAGACTCCTATGGAAATCTGGTCTGGACGCAAACCAAATGTTAATCATATGCGTATATTTGGCTGCGAAGCAATGGTTCATCTACCTAAAGAAAAACGCAGAAAATGGGATCCAAAGGCTCACAGAATGATCTTCATCGGATACTGCGACAATACAAAAGGATACAGATTCACATTACCAAATACTAGAATGGTAATAAAGAGCAGAGATGCTACATTTCTTGAATCCTTAGTGAAAAGAGATTTTGTTTCGGTAGAATTGAATGAGACAGAAACTGAAAATGACAAAATAAATACATGAAAAGAAGATGTAAGAGAAAATGCTAAAACGGAAGAGGGCAGCTTGATTGACAACGACACAAATTCAGAAAGTTCATATGAAACAGAGAAAGGAAACAGGTCAACATCCGACAGAGAATACTTACCTAACACCAGTATTGATTCTCCTCCTGTCAGTAATGTGACATTGAGACCAAGAAATAAAACAAAAAAAAAGAATTTCAACTGTCCATGTACTGAAGAACATACTCATCTGTGTTTATTCTCATCCTGTGTTCCTGAAACATATGAAGAAGCAGTACATTCAACAAATAAAAATGAATGGATAAAGTCAATCAATGAAGAACTTGATGCACATATGAAAAATGAAACCTGGACATTGATAGAAAAACCTCCAAATGCCAAAGTGATCGGTAGTAAATGGGTGTTCCGAATAAAAGAAGAGTCAACGGGTCCACGGTTCAAATCAAGACTTTGTGCTAAGGGATTTGCACAAACCGCAGGTATTGACTACACAGAAACCTTCGCTCCGACTGTAAGGTATGATTCAATACGTTTATTACTTTCCATGGCTGTTCAAAATAAACTTAAAATCTTACAACTTGATGTAAAAACTGCATTTTTATATGGTGAACTTGAAGAGACTATATTTATGACTCCGCCTGAAGGTCTATCCTGTGAAAACAGCATGCAAATTGAGATATTTAGCAACGGTATTTTTATACATCAGACCAAGTATGTTGAACAACTGTTTGAGAAGTTTAACATGACTGACGCTAACCCGAACACTGTTCCAGTGGACCCCCATGTCAAGCTACAAAAGAAAGATGGAGAACCAGAGAAAAACTATCCTTATAGAGAAGCTGTAGGTTCTCTTATGCATCTGGCTACAGTCAGTCGACCAGAAATTTTGTTTACCGTAAGCCTGGTAAGTCGATTTTTAAGTTGCTATAACAAATCACACTGGAATGCTGTCACGAAGATCTTCAAGTACCTGAAGGATACTAAAGATTATGGCCTGAACTACTCATCAACATCAGAGCCACCAGCTGTTACTGGTTATAGTGATGCTGATTATGCAAACGATATTGATACAAGACGATCAGTTACTGGCTACGTCTTCATAAAGAATGGTGCTGCTGTAACATGGTCAAGCCAATGCCAACAGACGGTTGCTCTGTCAACAACAGAAGCTGAATTTATGGCCGCCTGTGCTGCAACAAAAGAAGCTATGTGGATAAAGCAAGTGTTAAGTGATATTGGTGAATATAAACAAGACACTATGTGTTTACATTTGGACAATCAAAGTGCCATCAGTGTAATTAAGAATATAAATTTTCATAAAAGATGAAAACATATTGATATTAAGTATCACTTCATAAAAGAAAAATATTCTCATAAGATTATAGATCTTAAATCTGTAAGCACTGCTGATCAATATGCAGATATATTAACTAAAGCAATGTCAAAAGATAAATTCCAATTTTTAAGATCTAAACTTGGTATGTTTAACTACAACTCTTTTGTTAAGTGATATGTTAGAATATCTTGTACTATAACTTGATTAATATTTTCATGTTTTTTTGACACTCAATTAATTATAATTTGTTGTTAGAAAGTCTAAATTTAGAGGGAGTGTTGGATTTAAATTTAGCGCCCTCTCGGTATTGACACTATTGTATCTTTCTTTCTACACACGGTAATACTGTAGTTAATACTATACTCTGTAATACCGTCCTAATATGTAATTCTATACTCAGTGACTCCATAACACATGTGTACATTTTAATTAAATAATAAACCTGATTAATATTAATTAATAGTTTATCTCTGCTAAATATAACAAGCTTTATTATGGTTTTCAAACTAACGCTTAAGACTTAACAATATATAGAGTATAAAAAAATAAATAGAAAATAAAGCATTATTAATTTTCAAAAGTGATTTTTGCGGTTCCAGCTCATTAAAAGTCAGTCGAAGAATACCTAAAATGTAGATACGTTATTCATCTAACTAATTGCAGCTTTAGATTTTGATTCGCGTTTATAGTTACTTACATAAAACGATTTAAACATTAAAAAACATGGTCTTTTTGATAATATATAATCTGCTGTATAGTATGCCCATTTATATTTCGCCAGAAAAAATGACCAAGTATCGTTTTACCTTAAATATTTAGAAAAAGTTGAAATAGATTTCGCAACATTTATTGTGTTTCTTACTGGTTTTGTTTAAGTATATTAGAAAATAAGCACCATTGTGTTTTCCTTTTTTAATAGTTTCGAAAAAGAATTTTTTATATACACATAGTTTTTTAAACCCGTTCCATCATTTCTATATAGTTGAAATTTATAATATATGGTGAAATTAAGCTAAAACTTTGATATATATGGATGTAGGCTGTTTTAAATCATTTCTAAGATAATAGGAACCATAGCTCACTACAATTTTGAGATAGTTTTGTTTTTCATCATTAACGAAAAGGTCTTATACCTATTTAAAAGGTAGAAAGTAGAAATTAGCCATGTGTATAAAGCTATTCAATGCCATCATTTTTCAAAATATAGAAATCAAGAAATTGATGAAAGGGGGAGCCTTTTGAGAACATAAGAGAACCCGGTAGAGAACATTGAAGAAATTTAAAATTTTGAATTTCAATAATAGTAATAGTCGTAATTGAGTATCTAATTAATAATAAGAAATCAAATTTTACGATGGTAAAAATTGTGTTTAAATATTTTTTCTTATTTTTAAAGAATATTACAACTTAGCGTGGCTTATCTAGTAATGTATAAATAAAGTTAAACATATTTGTTCAGTTGTAGTCCACTGATTAGTTCTACAATTTTAAACATTATGAAAAAGACTTCTGCGGTTTGTAGTAGCATGTACCAGTCCAAGAGATTCATTAATTATTAATATAATATTACTAACTATTTAGGAACCTGTGTAAAGGTTCATATGTAAACTAAAACGTAGATTTTTATTTTAGTTTTTTAGATTTATTGTTAATTGTGTGTGCCTTTCGGCTTTACAATCTACCGTATTCTTTTTCTTAATACATTTCATTCTTATCTTAACAATTCAGCCTTAAAACTACACTGGCTAATTTTATTTAAAACTAATTATTTTCCTAAAACTAAACTTAATTTATTTATTAAAACTAAAAACTTATTTTAGACTTTTAGTACTTCCAAACAGTGCTTTCTGCTTCTTCTTCTCTTGACCCTCTCTCTTCATGTTCCCCATGCAAACTAGATAACGAGCTGGACCAGATAACTGGATTTTATATATGGACGACGGTCACTTCACAGACAATTAAATTTACATTATTCTAGACCTTTTTATCTCCAAACGTACTTTCTGCTTCTTCTTCTTTTGACCCTCTTCCTTCATTTTCCCTAGTCTTCCTTCTGTACTGGTCTATTCCCTAGTCTATTTTTTCTGGGCTGAAGTTTACCTGTTTCCTCGCTACTTCTTTCTTTCTTCTGTTTCCCTTCATTGCCTCTTTTAGTACTTCCTTTCTCTTCCCTAAAGTCAATTCCTTCCAGTATCAATATTAGACGACCATCTCATACTCCAGTATCAGGGATTCTGCCAATTCATTATTCTCCACCAGCTTATTTATTCTCCTGTTCTTTCTTTCCTTCTTACTATTTCCGCCATCCACCTCTTTCCTTCACTGCCTCCCTTTAGTAGCTAGCCAATATTCCTTTCGCTCGCTACTTTTTTCTTACACTCAAACATAATGTGCTCCAGTGTTTCGTCCTCCGCTCCGCACATTCTACACTTTCTTTCCTTACTCTTTTCACAGTATCTGTTTCCTTTTTCCTCATTTCCCAATCTAAACCTAGCTGTTTTTCTTATGTGTTTTATGTCCTTTTCTATAAGGTACTGAGCACATTATTTTTCATAACCTTTTGTATCTTTTATTGTAGTTACTTTTTTCTATTTCTCCCATTCTCTCCTGCTGTTGTATCTCCTTATTTCTTCTCCTTAGCTCCTCATCCACACTTGCGCCACCTTCTCTTCTCCTCTCTGCCTCCTCGATCGCCATTCCATTCCTTTCAAAGTACTCCTTTCTCTTTTTTGGACCTCCTTCCCCCCCCCCATTCTTTATGTTATCCTCCCTTATTTTCTTTAAAATTTTGCTTTCTGCTCTGTTTAATTTCTCCTTGTATTTTACTGCTCTTTCCCCTGTTTTAATTCGTATCTTATCCCTTTTTAACTCCTCCATCACCATGTATCCTGGCGTGCACCTGTCCAGCCCTAGTACCCATTTCAAATATCTCACCTGTATTTTTTCCAACTATTCTTGTTCCTTCCACCCCCAAACCTCTGCTCCATACAACATCATACTGACTATCAGTCTATCAAATATCCATATTCTCTTTTGTATGTCACACCCAAATACCTTTTCATCTAGTCCCCATACCCGACGCATTGCTTGCTCTGCCTTCTTTGCTACTTCCCTTATCTGAGCCTCTTTTTCTTTATTTTAGTTTTTAGACGAAAAAGTGGCGGGCGTAATATTTTGATTAAGTATTGTTTTATCAAAAGAACCACGAAGCATATTATTATAATTTGTTTAATTCTTCAATCGCCAGTTTAAAGTGTTTGACCGATGTGGTATTTAACTAATCCTTTGTTCATAAGCACGTAGAGTTTCAAATAATGTATATATAAGAACCAAATACCAAAATCCAAAGAAGTGGTCAGTTCGCATCGAGACTCCTTGGTGAGCGCACGTGTTTATAATAAACAAAACAATAAAATAAATAGTGATCTTTCTTTGCAAATTATAATATTTTTTCGTGATTTATTTGTATTTAAATTATAATTTAGATTATTATTAAGTTATATTACAAAGAAGTGAAGTAACTTCTATTTAATTATCACAGGGTAATTACCAAAATGGATATGGAGACTAAACCTCCCGATAAAGATCCGAACAATAAAAACAACTCTGTGATTAACAAATCTTTTCCTACAGAAAAAACATCCAGTGATATGGCAGAAAACTTAAATAACAATAGTGACAATGCTAAAAAAATATATAATAATTTATACAACACATAAACAAAATATGACTTGTATAAAGTAATAATTGTTAAAAATAATAGTGATGGAAATACATTTTTCAGTTCTCTTAAATTAGCAGAAATAATTTGTAAAATCAGCAATAAATCTAATATAATAGAAATTAAAAAAGTGGGAAGAAATAGAGTAATCGTTTAATGTGCTAATGCAATACTAGCTAACGAAATTACCAAATCAATATTGCTGAAAAACAATGGATATGAAGCGTTTATCCCATTTTACTGGTGCACAAAAGTAGCTATTATAAAAGGTGTTGATAAAGAATATACGGAAGATACAATTTTAAATAATATATAGTGTCCACCTTTTAAAGTAACGAGAGTACAAAGGCTAAATCGAAAAATAAGAGTTGAAGGAGCTATAAAATATGAACCCAGTACAACAGTGAAAGTATTCTTTAAATGACTTGCAATTCCTGCTTATGTTTACATGTGAAGAGTGAGACGAGCATGTAAACCATTTGTACAACAGACGATACAATGTTAAAATTGTTTTAAATTTGGACACGCAGTCACAAAATGTAGAGCAAAAGTAGCAAAATGTAAATTCTGCGGAAGTAAAGATCATTTACGTACTGCATGTACATCTCTTAACCCGACATGCATAAATTGTAAACTCAACCAAAAGGCTACAGACAATGAATGTCCTGAAAAAAAAGACAAATCAAGATAATAGATCTCATGGCCCAACACAATCTCAGTTTTTATGAAGCAGAATTAGAATTAATAGAAAAAAATACAGACTATTTATACTCAGTAAGAACTTAAAACTCTTTTGAAGCTCTAAACTACAGACTTTTCCCAATATCACAAATAAATACAATAGTATCAACATAATACCAACATACAAACCAAACCCTTTAACCAGAAGAACCAATACCAGAGTGAATAATTTAAATAATGGTAACTCATTACAAAGATCTTACAGTCAACCACAACCTACGACATCCACTAAAGAACCAATTCCAAAAAGGAGAAGAGAAGAAAAGAAACCTAACAATGAAGAAAGCGACACATTCCTTAAGAAAACTAATCAATAAAAAAACAGAAAGCAAATCAACCAAGAGAAACCTGATATTACAATGGAAAACAATGATAATGATACCTGCTATACACCAATATATAATAAAAATAATGATGACAAAATTAAAGATACAAACAAAGACCCAAATATTACATCCCAATCTCTTAAAGCTACAAGAAACAAATATCTAGTGTACAATGGCCAAACTCGTAAGAAAATATCGATACATAAATTAAGTTTATTTTTTAATAAAACACTATTCACATCACTAAACCTAATCGTTTAATAAATTTACTAAAATATTAAATCAACAATAATTATATAAACATAAAGAAAAAATAAAATATATAAATAAATCGAACAACAAGACATCAGATACAAAAATCAATCATTAAATAAAACAGTTAAAATGATAAATTTTATTCAATGGAACTGTAGAGGAGTCAGATATATTAAAGAGGAACTACAACATATGCTACAGAAGCGTAACATGCTACAAAAAATATATAATACTATCAGAAACGTTTTTACAAAAAATCACAATTTCAACATCAAAGGCTATTTATATGAAAGAGAAGATAGGATACAGTTAACAGATCATAACCCCTATGGAGGTGTAGCAATTTTATTACATAAATCCGTAAAATATAAAGATTTATAATAAATAACCCATTTAGCTCAGTAGAAATTGCAGAAATAACAATAAAACTTAACAGAGTTAAAGAAATATGTATACTATCCGTTTATGCTAAACAAAATCACAAAATTAATAACGTAAACTGGCCTTTCATAAAAACTCAAGTAAATGTGCCCATAATTTTTGCTGGAGACTTTAACTCAACACATCAAGTGTGGGACCCTTTCACCCTAGGACAAAATTACAAAGTAGAGTGCTGCTAACATTTATTGAGAATGAAAATTTAGTAATAATAAATAATGATAATCCAACTAAAGTTAGAAACCCAAGGACAAGAAATAGTATTTTAGATTTAACAATAGTATCCCCTTCTATCGGTAAATACATACACTCTACTAACAGATAATGTGGGAAGTGATCATTACCCTATAATATATGCTTTAGTGACAACAATGATGTTGAGAACAGGGAAAAAATCATGCAACGCAACTTTAAAAAAGCTGATTGGATAAAATACTCCAGCTATATAGACTTGAGATTAAATAATCTAAATACGTCTAGTGAAACTAATGTGGAATCTCTTTACGCTAGCTTCACTGAGATAGTCAATGAAGCCGTAGATTTATCTGTACTAACTACAAAAATATACAATCTGAGGCCCAATAAGATTAAACCAATATGGTGGGATACTGAATGTAACAAAATGATCGCTAAAAGAAGACTAGCTTTAACTAACTTTATTAGATACTTTACTATTGAAACATTCCTTGTATTTGAGAAGCAACAAGCGAAAACAAAAAGGTATTTCAGAGCTAGGAAAAAACCAAGTGGCAGAAATTCTGTGATAATCTAAATCCCAATACTACCTCTAAAACTATTTGGGAAAATATAAGAAAAATTAACAGCAAAAACTACAGCACTAAAAAATGTTGTGATATTGACAATTGGTTGGATGATTTCATTAAAAACAAATTTTCTCAGAACAATGTTAATCTCTCTACTGACACTACAATCATTCCAAATAGTAACATTCCAATTTTGGACAATCCTATACTCATAGATAAACTTCACTACTCTCTAAATCATAACAAAAATACAAACACCGGTTTCGACAGATATAACTACAAAATGATACAATTATTACCTCCAGTAGCTAAATCACTTCTAATACAAATCTTCAATAATATATTTAACACTCAAACTATACCCGAGGATTGGAAAAAACATTTTATTGTACAAATATTAAAACCGAATAAAGATCCAAACTCAGCTGAATCATACAGGCCTATCACTCTACTTTCATGCATAGGGAAAACAATGGAATCCATTATCAAAAACAGATTAGAATGGTATCTGGAACATCATCAAAAATTGCCTGACCTTTAATTTGCCTACAGATGGCGGATAATTCTACGAAAATCTTACTATATGCCAATGATATAGTAATTTACAGCAAGGGCTATTCACTTAACATAGCGCAAAAAAGACTTCAAAAGAAAATCAAGATGCTAAAATCTACTTTAAGTAATTTAAATCTAGAGGTATCCACTAATAAAAGCAAAGTAATCATTTTTACCAGACACAACTTAGATCGAAGTCCAAGAATTATTATAAAAAATAAATGTTTAACTGTTACAAGTAACGTTAAACTCCTGGGTGTTTGGTTTGATTCAAAAAGCACATGGTGCAAAGAAATCAACTCAATTATAGCAAAATGTCACAAAGGAATAAATATAATGAGATGTCTAGCTGGAAGCAGCTGGGGAAGTCATCTTCTAACTCTACTCAATATTAATAAATTCATTGTCATACCCCATTTTGACTACTCCAGTACATTCGTTTGTACCGCAAATAATACAAGACTTCAAAAATTAGACACAGTACATGACAAAGGACTAAGAATAATAATAGGTGCAATTGGTTCTACTCCTATACAGATCCTTAACCTGGAAACCAATATGCCACCTCTAAAAATTCGTAGACAGATATTAGGTGACAATTTCTTTATCAAAATAATCCAAAATAAGTAAAAAAATATCATATCTAGAATAGAAGAATTAGGAAAAAGCACCCAACATAGCTTAAATATATTAAACTTGGACATACAGAAAGTATATAGTAACAATCATTACATGGTCGCAGCTTTTCTAGACATCAAATCCGCGTATGATAGTGTAAGTTTTATAAATCTAAAAAACAAAATGACAGAGATTGGAATATCTACAAAAATTATAAAATGGATTTTAAATTATTACCAACTAAGAGAAGTTTTTATAAGACACAACAACAAATTATTAGGTCCATACGTGAACTCTCAAGGAGTGCCGCAAGGCTCAATATTATCTCCTCTACTGTTCAATATATACACAAAAGATATCATCAAACTGGCGGATAATTCTACGAAAATATTACTATATGCCAATGATATAGTAATCTACAGAAAGGGCTATTCACTTAATATAGCGCAAAAAAGACTTCAAAAGAAAATCAAGATGCTAAAATCTTCCTTAAGTAATTTAAATCTAGATGTATCCACTAATAAAAGCAAAGTAATAAATTTTACCAGACACAACTTAGATCTAAGTCCAAGAATTATTATGAAAAATAAATGTTTATCTGTTACAAGTAACTTTAAATTCCTGGGTGTTTAGTTTGATTCAAAAAGCACATGGTGCAAAGAAATCAACTCAATTATAGCAAAATGTCACAAAGGAATAAATGTAATGAGATGTCTAGCTGGAAGCAGCTGGGGAAGTCATCTTCTAACTACTCAATATTTATAAATTCATTGTGAGACCCCATTTTGACTACTCCAGTACATTAGTTTGTACCGCAAATAATACAAGACTTAAATAATTAGACACAGTACAAAACAAAGGACTAAGAATAATAATAGGTGCAATGGGTTCTACTCCTATACTAATTCTTAACCTGGAAACCAATATGCCACCTCTAAAAATTCGAAGACAGATATTAAGTGACAATTTCTTCATCAAAATAATCCAAAGTAAGTACCAAAATATCATATCTAGAATAGAAGAACTTCAAAATGTATACTTTAAGCCATATTGGATAAACAAGAACCAGCCTCTTCATTTAATAAGCTACAATCACTACAAAAATATACCTATAGAAAGTTTTGAGATCATGCCCTACTTTAAATCTTCATATGAACTAAAAGCTGTTAAAATAGATACCGAAATTAAATATTTTAACAAGAAAGACAACAACACTATTATATGTCAACGGTATATGAATTTTATATGCACTGAAAACATAAAATGGGACATATGGTACACAGATGGTTCCGTAAATCATAAATCTAAAAATGGAGGTGCTGGCTTATACAACTCTACAACAAACAAGCAATATAAGTTTAAGTTAAATAATATATCAAGTTCATTCAATGCTGAACTTATAGCTATATTGAAGACAATGAAGATAATTAAAAACACTAAAGAGTCTAACATATTAATAGTAACAGATGCATATAGTGTATTAGCAGCTTTAAATAATAACAACTTCAAAAACAATAATAATAATAAAATTTGTAAAATAAAAGCAATATATTGTAAACTGAAAAAGAGTGGTGTGAACATAAAATTTTTATGGGTACCAGGTCGTTCTGGAATTTTAGGCAATGAAACTGCAGATAAGTTAGCAAAAGAAGCATGTACTGACTGCAAATTAATAGATATAAAATCTTTCTTAAATGAAATGAAAATAATTATCAAGGAAAAGGCATATATAGACTGGCAAATAATATACAAAGAGGCAAGTCAAACCACAGGCAAAACATTCTACCTTTTCAACAATAAAATTAAAGATAACATGTGGATCAATAAAAATTTATCTAGAAAATTCATTTATACAATATGCCGACTAAGATCAGGTCATTGTAAAGTCCTATCACATCTAGCAAAAATAGAGTTTAATAATAGTTCTTCTATTTATTTCTCGAAGAAATTATATTGTAAAAATGTTAATAAATCAAAAATAGTTCACAATAATATTATTAAACAACAAATATTTCAACTAGTAATATTGTTAAACGGATTATAATTCTTAATGTTATTAAAAACTAGTTAATACAACATTTCCCGAATTTACCAATGACCGCCATACAAACTATGTATGCTACGACTATCGCCATTTTAACAATCTTATGCCGCGCTAACCATGCATCGTGCATGTAGTAGCAAGCGAACGTGTGTCGTGACCAGTTAGAGGGGTCCACAAGTCTTTTCAAAACAGCGCTAGTAACATTTAAATATAACTTAATATTAACAAAGTTCCTAACCTATTTTATAGAGTTCTTTATAATTATTATTTCTTACAAAGTAATTATGTCTAATCCTAAATTACATCCCACATATACATATATATATATATATATATATATATATATATATATATATATACATATATATATATCTATATATATATATATCTATATATATATATATATATATATATATATATATATATATATATATATATATATATATATATATATATATCTATATAATTAACTATGAGTTCTTATGGGTTTTCCATGTTAAATTGGAACATCACGAACATTATAATAGTAAGACTAGCTATTCGCCCCGTCGCAAAGCGACGTGTATATAATATTTGTGCTTAAATAAAAGTTATTTACTAAATTGAACTTAATGCAAAATATTATTTTTGAATAATTTTCACTAACATTTCTTTTTTTTTAAATTTATGTTCTAAAATTATAATTTTCCCTAATTAACCATTATTTTGAACAATGTTCAGTTCCCTGCTCCTGAACACCAATCATTACCTCTTTGCTTCATGCTCTGTATCGTTCCCGCACTTTCGAATTTATTCCTCTGCACGTCTGCCACAGAGCACTACGGCACATGCTGAGCAGCTATTGCTCCTTCCCTTAACATCGTCAGCTGTAGCTTTTGCCAATCCTTCCCCGCCCCCACTTCCCAAAATTCACTTTACTACTGAGGTTAAATTTTTTTTCGCAAATATGCACATACATAGTTTACACTTTTGTAATTTGATATTTAGGGCTATTGACTATCTCCCCCTTCCCCCGCCAGATATAGTAGCACTTCAAACGCACCAAATAAAAATCCAATTTTACTACGGGATGTAATTTGAATATATAACATATAGAGCACTTTTTGCTAAACTATATGCTTTTTAAAATTTATCTTTGTATCATCATTTGTATCTAATCATACCACTAAATTTAATTAAACACTGTATTGAACAATATCCAGTACCCCGGTTGTGATTATTTAATCCCGTAATTTAATCCCACTGCACCATTGATCTCATATTCACTACCACAAATCATGATCATATAGTTGCTCTCCGCCATCATCTCTGCTTCAAGCATCTCAGCTTCTTTCTTGACTCCAACGCCCCCTTCTTCACGCCCCTTTAATATACTATACTTCCACTTCAATACTCCAAAAATTCATTCAAGTAATTAATACTGCACTATAAACTAACATACTAAATTTCATATTTATATCTAGAATATAATATAAGTCTTCTCATTTACCCCCGCCGCTGAAGTAAAATTGTCAAATTTTAATCAAAGTAATCTATTTTGCTCGTACTGTATATTTTCTCCACCTAGTTTAACCCACCGTTTATAAAGAACCATACAAATTGAATTTAAAAATTGTAGGTCTGGCAAAGCATAAACTTCCCGAATATTTACAAATTTTGCACCGCTACTGAAATATGTATAATTTGAGTCTTAATACTTAGTTTTAATTTTATTTTTTCCACATTTGGGACTATTACCCACCCCTTTCCTTCATCGCTTGCCATCCGGATCCGCAGTGTTCTGCTTCTAGACGCAACCCCTATCAATTCAATTCTATAATGGATGTAATTTTTTTTGAATACTTATTTTTAGTGCATCAACTATAAAAAGTTATTAGCACTAAAAAAAATGTTTACACATATAAACATTTGGAATATATAATTTATAACTTATTATTTACAACTAATAAACATACTTAAGATAAAGAGATTGAACTCTGCCTACAAACGCACCAAATATCATTCTCATTCTGCTACTGAATATATTTTGAACATGTCTAACACATAGAGAACTATTTTACTTCTATTTAATATTCAACATGCAATATATCATCGTCGTACTTCTATATTGATCTTATATTTGGTTTATCACCTCCTACCCTAATGTTACACTTAGCTAATGTAATTTTTTTATTTTCGTTATTATTATATCAATCTTTATCTGCATACTAAAATTCAGTTTTGTATTTATAGTATAGCATTAGTGCTGAAAATAATTTCCGCCACTAAACTAAATTTGGCAAAGTAGGCACAGGAATCAATTTTGGTTGTACCTAAGACACAAATACTAAATTATAGCCTTTCATCCTTATTTATTTAATATTTCTGGTTTTTCGTTCTCGGCGCTCACCCTCACTGGATATTTGCCGTTTTCTATAGTTTGTCTTTGATGACTATTTACTAACGTCTCAAATCTTAACGATCTAAATCTGTTGTGACATTGTCCCCAAAAATTCGTGCAGATATTTAATAAAAATGTTGATCTTTCAATTATTGGCAAATATGCACCATTTGTGTCTCAATGCATACCCCAAGTTTCAATTTTCTTTATTTAATATTTCTGGCTTTTACCTTGTCATATCCCGCTGCCACTGGAAATTTAGAGTTTTTAATATTTAATTATTAATTCCTGTCTACAGCGAGCCTACATGCTAAATTTTAACGTTGAATCTCAATTCTAACATTACCCCCAAAAAATCGCGCATCTACTGAATAAAATATGTGGTGTTCTAATTATTGGCAAATATTCACAATTAGTGTACTTATATATATCTTAAGTTATAATTGTCTTTATTCAAAATTTCTAGATTTTACGGTTTCAACTTCCGGTGGCACGAGAAATTTAGAGTTTCTTATTTTATTGTCATTAGTTACTGTCTAAAGGAAGCTTACTTAATTACTTACTTAAATTGGTCATAATTTAAATATTCTAACTCTATTTTAACATTGCTTTAAGAAATTCGCTCCGCTACTGATTTACAAATTTGGTGTCTAATTATTGGCGATGATGCACAATTAGTGTGCCAAGAAAACATTTTCTTTATTCAATATTTTTAAATTTTAGTGTTTCAACTCCCACCTCCACTGGAAATGTGGGGTTTCCAATTTTTCTTCTTAATGAGGATTAATGCGCTTCCACCACCCTAAGTACTAATCTCTAAACAATTAATTTTCCAAATTTATTATTTATAACAATAAAGGATATTTGGTTAATTTTGTTAACTTGGTTAAGAAGGTAAACAAACCTTAATACCAAATTTCATTTTTAAATAAGAGCTCGATAAGATAAATGCATGTTAAAATTTATTTTCACTCATTTCACTGTAAACCATATTAATTTCTCTCTTCCTCCCGTCCGATTTCGTAGCACTTTGTCTACAAATGCACCAAATATCACTATCTAATACTGGATGAAATTTGAATATCTAACATATAGACAACTATTTTCTTCTATTTAGTATTCTACATGCAAAATATCACTTTTGTATTTCTACATTGTTAATATACTCTGTTTATCACCCACTGCTCTAATGCTACACTTTAGAACATTTTGTTTTTTCATATTTTTGTTATTAATATGTCAATCTATATCTGCATACTTAATTTCAGATTTGTATTTATATTTTGCATTATTACCACCCACGTACCACCGCTACTGAACAAGTTTGTCAAATTTTAGCACGAGGATCTATTTTGTTTGTATCTAAGAACATATATTCTGAACTATAGCCTTTCATCTCTATATATTTCATATTTCTAGTTTATGGCCTCCAGCACCCGCCGTCTCTGAAAAGTTGCAGTTTTCTAAAGTTTGTCTTTAATGACACTCTAAATAGGGCCCACATTCCAAATATCAACGTTCTAGCTCTGTTGCGACATTGCTTCTAAAAAATCACGCCGCTATTGAATTAAAATTTTGGTAATCCAATTATTCGCAAACATGCGCAATTAGTGTCTCAATACATACCCTAAGTTTAATTTTTTCTTTTTCAATATTTCTGGCATTTACTGTCACAACTCCCGCCGCCACTGGAAATTTGGGGCTGTTAATTTTTTTTCATAAATAACTGTCTACTGCGAGCCTACATATTAAATTTGAACGTCTTAACTCTATTCTAATATAGCCCCCGGAAATTCGCGCCGCTACTGAACTCAAATTTTAAATTTCCAACTATTGGCAAATATGCACAATAATGATCTCAATACACTTACCAAGTTTCAGTTTTCTATTTTTTCTAGTTCGTCAGATATTTGCAAAAGTATTTTTTCGAATTTTTCGGTTTTTTCAGAATAAGTTTTTCCACGGAAATTCAGGGACGTAGAAAGTCTTAGAAATTCGTTCCTTCACATAATATCAAAATTTAAAAAACTTTGTAGGCGCCGTTTGGAAGATACCATATACGATTTTGTTACCGGAAATATATATATATATATATATATATATATATATATATATATATATATATATATATATATATATATATATATATATATATGAATATATATATATATATATATTTTTATATGTTTTCCATGTTAAATTGGAACATTACGAACATTATAATAGTAAGACTAGCGCTTCGCCCCGTCGGAAAGCGACGTGTATATAATATTTGTGAATAACAGTGAAAATAATTTGCTAAATTGAAAGTAATGCAAAATATTATTTTTAAGTAATTTTCGCTAAAATATATCATTTTTTAAATTTATGTTTTCTTATTTTGTTATAATCCTTTTATTTTATTTTACCAGTCTCCAGTGCCACGCCACTAAACCCCAATCATCACCTCTTGGCTCCATGCTTCCACGATTTAATTTCTCTGCACCGCCACCTACACATCCAGCACCATTCTTTCAGCACATATTCTACAGTGCGGCTACGTCTTACAGCCACTATTCTCTATCGCTAGCATTTCGCTTACCACCGCTACTTAGCGTACTGACCCCTAGCTCTATAACCCCCTCCCCCGCTGCTCAGGCACATCCAATTCGATACTACAGCAATTCATTTAAATATTTAATACTGAAGTGTACACTTACATTTTATATTTCATATTTATATTTACTATATAATATTAGTCTCTTTATTTATCCTCTCTACTTAAGTAAAATAGTCAAATTTTCTGTTCTGGTCATACTTATCTGTTTTGCTCGTATTAAATATTCTCGTTACCACTTATAAATGACCGTTTATAGGGACCCTCCACATACTAATTTTTAAAATTGAGCTCTTTGGCAAAGCCTTTCCCGCCCCCACTTCCTCAAATTCGCGTCACTACTGAGGTTCAGTTTTTTTTCGCAGATATGCACATACACAGTTTTCAATATTTTAATTTGATATTTGGGGCTATTGACTATCTTCTCCTACCTCACCTACCAGCACTTGATTTAGTAGCACTATAAACGCACTTAATATAAATGCAATTTTACTACGGGATGTAATTTGAATATCTAACATATAGAGCATTTTTCGGTAAAATATATGTTTTTTTTTTAATTTATCTTCATCTTCAGTCTATAAGCTCTATCATTTCCGTACTTTTATTTAATTTCATTGCTCCTACACTACAGACGATAACTTACAGTACCGCGGCACACGCTCAGCAATTCTCTTTCTCTCTTGCGTTGACCGCCGTCGCCACTTAGAGTCTCCAAAGCTCAACCAATCATTGCTCTTCCAATGATATATCCCTCCGCTAACACCCCCTGCCTAACAATCTCTTAAGCAATTTATTTTCAAAATTAATACTTTACTGTTAACCTACTTACTAAATTTCATTCTTATATGTACATTATTTTTAAGAAGTTAAATTTAAAAAAAGGAAGATAAATGCTTGTTAAAATATATTTTTACCCATTTTCCTCTATATCTACCAATTACATCAATTAAATTCTGTAATAAACCATGCTAAACGCCACGCTCCTAATTGCTCCTTAGCACTTTCGCCCTTATCGTTCCCATTCTTTCATTTTTAATGTAATCCCATCGCACCGTCGATCTCATATTCACCACCACGATTCATGATCTACAACGTCCCAATCCCTCCTGCGAACATTTCCTCTAAGGATGTTGACGCCGGCGCTCTCTCCCTCTCTCGCGCCACTATAATGCAATACTACTTCGATACTACAGAAATTCATTCAAATAATTAATACTGCACTGTAAACTTACATACTAAATTTCAAATCATAAACATACTGCATTTTTACCAATTTTGCACCACTACTAATATATGTATAATTATAGTCTCAATAATTAGTTTTAATTTTATTTACATTTAGGACTATTAACAACTCCTTTCCCCATCCCTTGCCATCCGAATCCGTAGTGTTCCACCTCCAGACGCAACCGCTATTAATACAACTTATTAATAAATAAAATTTTTTTTTTTATTTATTGTTAGTCAAGGCCGGATTTATATTTATGGAAATCCTAGGGAAACGAAAGAGCGGAGACCCCTAATTATTTTCCAAATAAAAGGAACAATTTTTTTAATTAAGTCTTTTCAAAGTAGGCGCAGCAATCTTTTTTGTTTGTATCCAAGACATATATACTAAATCTTAGCTTTTTATTCCCATATATTTCATACTTCCTCTTAGGTGCCAACCCTCACTGGAAATTTGCAGTTTTCTATGCTTTGTCATTAATGACCATCTACTATCGTCTCAAACTTCAACGTTCTAAATTTGTTAGGACATTGTCCCCAAAAATTCGAGCCGCTAATGAATAAAAACTTTGTGGTTTCGATTATTGGCAAATATGTTCAATTTGTGTCTTAATACATACCCCAAGTTACAATTATCTTTATTTAATATTTTGGCTTTTACCGTCTCAACTCCCGCTGCCACTGGAAATTAAGAGTTTTAAATATTTATTCATTAATTACTGTCTTCAGCAAGCCTACATACTATATTTCAACGTTGGAATTCCTTTCTAATATTACCCCCAAAGAATCACCCCGCTACTAAATAAAATATGTGGTGTTCCAATTATGGAAAAATATTCACAATTAGTGTAGCTATAAATATCATAAGTTAAAATTGTCTTTAATTAATATTTATACCATTTAATCACTCTGCACCGCCACCCACACTTCAAGCACAAAGACTCATCTCTTGCAGAGCAGCTACCTTCAACCGCCACTACTTCAAGCGCCAATATAATACTGACCTGCAGCGCCTCCACTCCTCTCGCTGAAGCACTTCCATTTCGATACTACAGGCATTCATTTACATAATTAATGCTGCACTGTAGACTTACATTCTATTTTTCATATTTATATTTACGATATAATATTAGTCACCCCATTTGCCACCGCTACTGAAGTAAAACAATCAAATTTTAGCAATATAAATTTATTTTGCACGTACCAAATATTCTCACTACCTTTTATAAAAAACCCTTTATAGAGACTCTCCACATACAAAATTTTAAAATTGTGCTCTATTGCAAAGCTGTTCTTGCTATCACTTCCCCAAATTCGCGTGGGTACTAAGGTTTATTATTTTTCACAATTATAGGAAATATGCACAAACATAGCTTTCTAATCCCTTTTCCTCTTGTCCGATTTCGTAGCACTTTGCCTACAAATGCACAAAATATCAATCCAATTCTTCTACTGGATTTAATTTAAATATCTAACATATAGACAACTATTTTCTTCTATTTAGTATTCTACATGCAAAATATCACTGTTGTATCTCTACATTGTTATAATACTCGGCTTATCACCCCCTGCTCTAATGGTACACATATAAAAATGTAGTTTCTTTATATGTTCGTTAATAACATGCAAATCTATATCTACATAATAAATTACATTATTGCATTTATATTTTAACATTAGTACCCCCCCTCCCGTACCACCGCTACTGTACAAGTTTGTCAAATTTTAGCACGGGAGTTATGTTATTGCTAGTTTTAGTATAACAATAATAACAATATTTAAAATATAATGTACTTTATTTAATAATAAATGCACTTTTAATACAAGATATACTTATACTCCTAAGGTTACTTCCTCAATGGATAGTTACTATTATTCTACTTAATATTACAAAATGGTTCCTTATTTATACTAGTTTATTACTTATGTGTTTAGGTAAAAACGCCCTCTTGGATAATAGATAGAGTGGGGAAGCTCCACCTCTTGTTATACTATTGGTCTTCTCATATTTTATTGCTACGTTAGATATCCTTGGGACCGTGGGAAGGTTCCACCCCGTGAGCCTGGATAATAATATAAAGTATTTATATTATTATGCTATTTTCCATTTAGTTTATTATTATGTTAGATTTGTTAGGGATCGTGTTAAATCTCCGCCTCTCGAGTACGTCAGTTTGTATAATAATATAAAGTGTTATATTATTATGCTATTTTCCATTTAGTTTATTATTATGTTAGATTTGTTAGGGATCGTGTGAAATCTCCGCCTCTCGAGTACGTGAGTTTGTACAAAGTGTTATATTATTATACTATTTTCCATTTTTAGTTAATTGTTATATTAGGGTTGTTTTACACCGTGGGAGAACTGTGTCGTCAGATAACTCTTCCATCCTTAGAGAGAAAAATAGAGAAATCTTGTAAAGGTGTCTCGATTTTTCTAGATGTAGTCATCATTTCTGTAGTCGCCATATTTGTTTCAAATATTCTAGTTGTCTGTAGGCATGAAATTTTACGTTTTATTATTTTCAAAAGTATTATTACTAATACTGCCGCGGTGATAGTTATTGCTGTATAACTATATTCGTTGGCAGGTTTTGGCAAGTCTCGTATGGTTGTCTGGGTGTCACCAAGTTCCTTTTGTATCTGCTTCAATTGATGAAGATCTAGGTTTCCCAATTTGGTTTCGTTTCGATATCAGGTAATGGTATCAATCTCAGTTATTTATAGGTTGGTTGTCCAGTAGTTATACTTCGCATCTGTTTCCTATTTTATTGCATATCTTTTCTACTTCGCATGAAAAGTTTTATTAGTTTTCATACATGGTTGATTTTAGTTCTATACATGATTTATTTTAATTCCATACAAGGTTAAAGTAAATGTTATCGTCAATGGATAGGAATCAGGTATTTGAGATAACTATTTGATAATGATCTTGTATGGGTATCGATATGGGAAAATATAATATATAATGGTTAGATGCGATAAAGGTAATTATATATACAATACCATAGAAGTCGACTTGTCGTAAAGGTCGATTTTTTATAATGGAGTAATCTGCGTATTCGGTGTGTTGTTATGAGCTATGAAAGAGTTCATCATCCTTCTTTCTTTGTCAATTTCTTGTGAATAAAGAGTTTTATTTAGTTTATACAATTCTATAAGGATCTAGTGAAATCTGTCAACTGGCCCATTTGATTTGTGGTGCCATAGTATTATAAAATTAAAGTTTCTTTTATGTAGTTGCATTAATGTTTTCACTTCTATGTTGTTGAATTCTAAATTATTATCTGTTGTAATGTTTTCGGGTAATCCGTGTTGTGCAAATATTTCTATTAATGTTCTAATTGTTTCATCTGCGTTTTTTCCTAAGATTCTTTTAATGAAGGCAAATTTAGAGAAAGTATCAATCAATGTCCGGTAGGTAATATTTTATAAAGGTCCATATGAAGTGTCTGAAAGGGTTTATTTGGTGTTTTTGTTACGTTAAGTAGGGGTATGTTTGGATGTCTTTCGTATTTTGATGTTTGACATACTTGAAAATTATTTATATATTCTTAAATGTGTTTGTTCATATAGTCCTAATAGTATTTTATCTAATTATTTCTTCTGTTATTTAAATCCCTTGATGTGTGGTCTTTCTTTTCTTCAAGAAAATGCTTAATAATTTCGATTTCACTTTCTTCTCCTATAGTTTCTTTTAGTTTCCTTAGACGTTTAATTATTTTTTGATTGGGGAATAATTCTATATTTATTTGACATGCTACTTCGTATATGTCATCTGAGCAATGCATATAATATTTATGTTTCATATTCGTATTTTTTAATGTGTTTAAAAGTTCTTCTTTTACGTTTTGTCTATTTACTTCTATTGTTTCCATGTTTCTAAGCTTGGCTTTTATTCTTTTATTTTAAGAATCTGCTAATGTGAATTGAAAAATTAACTGATTTTTTTTGTTATTCACGATTTTATTCGACATAGGTATTCCTTGATCACTATACTCCTGTGTGTGTACTGTATGGATAAGTTCGTCATTATCCAATTCTTCCAATGCCGTTAGCATTTTATTTTCGTTTATTTCTGCAATTATATTTTCCTCTGGTTTGTTGGAAATTGTTTTACTTATATCATATTGTTTTTGGAATAAGTAATTGATTAATTTCTTTACTTGGGTCAACTCTAGATTATCTAGGTCAAATGCTAGTCTACGTATTCTGAGTCTTTTCACTTGACTTTCTATCATGAGTCTCCTTAGCGTTTGTAGTGCCTTGAACAGTATTTGATATGTTGGCTTATTATAATATTTTTCTTTTCTGTGAACATTTATCCACATAGTATGTGCCTCTTTTTCTGAATGTTCTTGCTTTTCCGGTAAGCACTTAGTTTTGTTTTCCTTTTCAATTTTTCGTTCTATTTTAAATTTTTTAATTTTCTTATTTTCTGTTTTTTCTTGCTCAATACGGTATGACTTTTCTACCTCGAAATATTGTGTATTTTGTTTTCCTGGTTCTTCTTGTTTCATGTTTTGTTGTTTCTCTATTTCAATATCTTGTATAGTTTGCTTTTCTGCTACTTGCTTGTTTTGATTTTTGTTTTGAAAGTTTTGATTTTTTGTTTGTTGTTTAACATTTTGCAGATTTTCTACTTTGAAATCTTGCATGTTCTCATCTTCTGTGTCTTGATTGACGTTTACTTCAACAATTGAATTTTTATCGGTTTTAATTTTAATAAATGTTTTAACATCTCTTTCGTTTACTTCTGTATTCCAAACTTCATCTGTAATGTTTTCACTCTGTACTTTGATTTCAGTATTATACAGTTCCAATTTATTTGAATTCTGAAAGTATATCGGTATCACGGTATCATTAATGGTTAATATTTTTTTATTGAAGTTAATATTAGCTCCAAGTTTTGTCAACAAATCCATTCCTAGTAATCCATCATATTTATCACTACATTTAAACAAGAAGACTTTACATATGTCTTGACTCTTAAATATTAAAAATATGGGGATGTGAGCCACTTTATTATGGTTTGTGGTACCATAAGCCGTCTGGATACAAAAAGCTTCTTCAGAAATACATTGATGTAAATTACTGTATATCAAATTGGGGTTAATTATGGTTTTAGATGATCCGGTGTCTATAAGTAATTTTATGTTGAGTTTTATATAGGGTAGAAAATTACTTGATGTTATATTATTAATTGTTATATTTTCTCTGCTTCCAATCTGTAAATTATTTACTAATGTAGTATTTATAGGTGTCCACTGCATCTTAATAGGTTCATTAGGGTATCTATTCCATAAGCTGCTTTGTTTGGAGACCATTGTATTTGGTTTTTGCTGTATAGTAGGGTTTGGTGCCCGCCAATTCTGTTGTTGCGGTTGTTGGAAATTGCGCTGTCTCCGTAATTGATTATCATTAAAGCGGGATGTGTAAAAATTGCTCTGTCTCCATGATCGATTATCATTAAAATCGGATGTGTCAGAAATATTAAATTTTTCAAATTGTTTAGGGTGGTTGAATATTCTTTGTGTCATTCTGACTAGTTGTTGTACCAGTTTATCATTCCTATTTTCTTGCCTTTGCCAATTCCTGTCGTTCTGTTCTTCCGTTACAATAGAGATTGCTTGTTCCAGTGTGGTGGGTGCTCTGGTTCTCAAGAAGGATCCAAAAGGTTCCCTTAGGCCTGCTTTAAAAGATTTTAGAGCCACTTCGTCGTACATTTTTGTTTTTATAATTCTTTCCACTATTGCTCCATTGCATTTTTGGTTAGCATATAATAATGCTCTCAATTTTCTACACTTTTCGTAGTATTCAAGGAATGTTTCATTCTTCTGCCTAATTTCCATGAGTTCTCGCAGTAATGACATCTCATCTCTAGGGTCGCAAAATGCTTGTGTCAATGTTATTTTAATTTCTGCCCAGCTCTGTATATCTCTTCCTTCTATTAGTGAGGCAGCTTTTCCAATTAATTTTGCCCGAATCGCTTCTATTAAAGCGACGTTGTCGAAGCAATCTACTTTATTTTCATTAAAAAATTGTCCTAGTAATAATTCACTTGTTCTAATGTAGTCCGGTAAGCCTTCGGATCTACCATCATACTCCTTTATCATTCCCAAATATTGTTGGAAATTAATATTAGTTGTCATTTTTTCTTCTTTATTTATATTTAATTGTGTGAAAAGGTGATTCAATTGATCTACCATATATTAGAGTAGTATAAAAGGAAAATAGGATTATTTTCAAAAGTTATAATATTGTTTATATTAATAGATGAACTATTATTATTTAAAATAGGATAGGAATATTAGAAATTTTATTAGGATAATTAACGATAACAAGTACTTACAGTTGCATGAGGATTAAAGTGATTAAAATCATTCTTTAATTTAATCTTCTGTAGTCCTTCGTCCTTGGTCCTTAGTTATTGGTTCGCTTCACTATGTTTTCCACACAGTTTATTTTTAATTTTATTTAATTTTTGAATCTTCTTCCCTGAGGTGAGTAGATTAGTTCTTTTTCGTCACGATGCGTTGGTTTTATCTCCACTGCTAGACGACGACTGCGCCAGTTATGTTATTGCTAGTTTTAGTATAACAATAATAACAATATTTAAAATATAATGTACTTTATTTAATACTAAATGCACTTGTAATACAAGATATACTTATACTCCTAAGGTTACTTCCTCAATGGATAGTAACTATTATTCTACTTAATATTACAAAATGGTTCCTTATTTATACTAGTTTATTTACTTATGTGTTTAGGTAAAGACGCCCTCTTGGATAATAGATAGAGTGGGGAAGCTCCACCTCTTGTTATACTATTGGTCTTCCCATATTTTATTGCTACGTTAGATATTTTTGGGACCGTGAGAAGGTTCCACCCCGTGAGCCTGGATAATAATATAAAGTATTTATATTATTATGCTATTTTCCATTTAGTTTATTATTATGTTAGATTTGTTAGGGATCGTGTGCAATCTCCGCCTCTCGAGTACGTCAGTTTGTATAATAATATAAAGTGTTATATTATTATGCTATTTTCCATTTAGTTTATTATTCTTTTAGATTTGTTAGGCATCGTGTGAAATCTCCGCCTCTCGAGTACGTGAGTTTGTATAAAGTGTTATAGTATTATACTATTTTCCATTTTTAGTTAATTGTTATATTAGGGTTGCTTTACACCGTGGGAGAACTGTGTCGTCAGATAACTCGGAGATCTATTTTGTTTGCATCTAAGAACATATATTCTAAACTATAGCCTTTCATCTCTATATATTTCATATTTCTGGTTTTTGGCCCCCAGCGCCCGCCGCCTCTGGAAAGTAGCATTTTTCTATTGTTTGTCTTTAATGACACTCTATATAGGGCCTGTGTTCAAAATATCAACGTTCTAGCTCTGTTGCGACATTGCCCCCAAGAAATCGGATTATGGATTACTGATTTCGGATTACGGATATTGGATTACTAAAATTTTAATTGAGTAGCGGCGTGATTTTTTTGGGGGAATGTTGCAACAGAGCTATAACGTTGATATTTGGAACGTGGGCCCTATATAGAGTGTCAATAAAGACAAACTATAGAAAACTGCAACTTTCCAGAGGCGGCGGGCGCTGGAGGCAAAAACCAGAAATATGAAATATATAAAGAGATGAAAGGCTATAGTTTAGAATATATGTTCTTAGATACAAATAAAATAGATCTCTGTGTTAAAATTTAACAATACCATGCCGAAGCACAATACACAACTATTAGCATAAATGCCCCCTTGTATAGTGTCGGCATAGTTGCCGAGTTTAAGCTTCATTCCGTCCTTGTGACACGCGCAAGATGTGTTACAAGTTTATCATTCGTTGTTACTGTATTTGTTTCGTAGCTTTGTAGCTTCAAGAAACTACAGATTTTATATATAGCAGGTCGAGAACGGCTTTCTAGGGTTTCTGTACTATTTGCACCGATAAGGATCACATTATCGTTGGCAAAACATATGTCTACACAACCTTTTGAGTGAGAAACACAGTTCTCGTCGAATATTATGTTCCAGAGCTCAGGCCCCATTACAGATCGCTGAGGACAACCTTTAGATAGTTGCCTTTTCATGGAACGGTAATCGGTTTGTAAAATAATGTTCGACAATGAAAATAGTTCTCCATAGCGCAGTAGACGTACCTATAGGTTTTTGCCGGTCTAATTCATTAAAGGTCACTTGGCCACCGGACATCAACAAAGGCACACTGAATTTCTATAAATATCTCATATACATACTTGTACTTATGCCTACTTATTTACCATTTGTTTGTTACCATTGAATGTTCATGAACGATTAATCACTATTTCCAAGAAAACCGCATATATTGTTCACTTAATCACTTATAACAATTAATACACTCTCATTATTATTTAAAACATGCATTTATATAAACTAATTCTTGTGTTTTTATAATATTTATAGTTAATGTTATTCGACTTACTTGATAGTGGGCGGCAAACTTTTGTCTTCCGTATATTTGTAGTGTCTATATGAGGTCTTCCTTATATATCTCTACAGATTTCTTGAATTTTAAACTACTTGATGTTTTAGCAGTAACACTAACCTAATTATTATCATTATTTTTGTCTATCGCACTTATTAATGTCTTAAATCAAACATAAAAGTTACAAATTTAAGGTTATGTTTATAAGACCGCGTGTACGGGTAATGAAAAATTCGTTTTTAACACTGGTTTCCAACTGTTAAACTTTTGTAAAAACACTTTGTTTAGGGTAAATTAACACAAATTTAAAACAAACTTAAATACTTTTCGTTTGAAAAAGTCTTCACATAATTTATTTAATTTTTTTCCATAATTAATTTCTTACTTTTATTCACTTTTTTCACCTAAAGTAGCAGGAGCCGATCACACCCATAGTAGATAGGAACCACTTGTGTTGCAAAGCAATATTAACGTCCTTGTAAACCAATACGTAGGTCTTTCTTTTTGTATTAAGTCCCATCTGTCTTGCCAGAGCTTACGTACTATTTGCACCGATAAGGATTACATTATCGTTGGCAAAACATATGTCTACACAACCTTTCGAGTGAGAAACACAGTTCTCGTCGAATACCATGTTCCAGAGCTCAGGCCCCATTACAGATCGCTGAGGACAACCTTTAGATAGTTGCCTTTTCATGGAACGGTAATCGGTTTGTAAAATAATGTTCGACAATGAAAATAGTTCTCCATAGCGCAATAGACGTACCTATAGGTTTTTGCCGGTCTAATTCTTTGAAGGTCACTTGGCCACCAGACATTAACAAAGGCACACTGAATTTCTATCAATATCTCATATACATACTTGTACTTATGCCTACTTACTTACCATTTGTTTGTTACCATTGAATGTTCATGAACGATCACTATTTCCAAGAAAACCGCATATATTGTTCACTTAATCACTTATAACAATTAATACACTCTCATTTTTATTTAAAACACGCATTTTTTAATAATATTTATTGTTAATGTTATTCGACTTACTTGATAGTGGGCGGCAACCTTTTGTCTTCCGTATATTTGTAGTGTTTATATGAGGTCTTCCTTATATATCTCTACAGATTTCTTGAATTTTAAACCACTTAATGTTTAAGCACTAACACTAACCTAAATATTATCACTTTATTTGTCTATCGCACTTATTAATGTCTTATATCAAACATCAAAGTTACAAATTTGAGGTTATGTTTATAAGACCGCGTGTACGCGTAATGAAAAATTCGTTTTTAACACTGGTTTCCAACTGTCAAACTTTTGTAAAAACACTTTGTTTAGGGTAAATTAACACAAATTTAAAACAAACTTAAATACTTTTCGTTTGAAAAAGTATTCATATAATTTATTTAATTTTTTTCCATAATTAATTTCTCACTTTTAATCACTTTTTTCACCTAAAGTAGCAGGAGCCGATCACACACATAGTAGATAGGAACCACTTGTGTTGCAAAGCAATATTAACGTCCTTGTAAACCAATACGTAGGTCTTCCTTTTTGTATTAAGTCCCATCCGTCTTGCCAGAGGTTATGCATATATGCATTCATCTCTTTGGCAATATATTTGGTATCGTCTCCAGACTTTTATCCTACAGCCGCATTAACTTTAAATCCTCCAAATTTGTCGCATTAATTTTAAATCATCAAAATTTGATTTTTTCAGTTCTAGCGTAATTTGCACTTGAGTAAGTGCATGAGTGATATTTAAATCTAAAGGAATTGTCCCCAATATCACTTGCACCACTTCTGTAGATACAGTTCTGCAACAACGCGTCATCGTCAATAACATAGTTCTTTGCATGGAAGATCTGGAAGATTGATCCTGTAATACCATGCCGAAGCACAATACACAACTATTAGCATAAATGCCCCCTTGTATAGTGTCGGCATAGTTGCCGAGTTTAAGCTTCATTCCGTCCTTGTGACACGCGCAAGATGTGTTACAAGTTTATCATTCGTTGTTACTGTATTTGTTTCGTAGCTTTGTAGCTTCAAGAAACTACAGATTTTATATATAGCAGGTCGAGAACGGCTTTCAAGGGTTTCTGTACTATTTGCACCGATAAGGATCACATTATCGTTGGCAAAACATATGTCTACACAACCTTTCGAGTGAGAAACACAGTTTTCGTCGAATACCATGTTCCAGAGCTCAGGCCCCATTACAGATCGCTGAGGACAACCTTTAGATAGTTGCCTTTTCATGGAACGGTAATCGATTTGTAAAATAATGTTTGACAATAAAAATAGTTCTCCATAGCGCAGTAGACGTACCTATAGGTTTTTGCCGGTCTAATTCTTTGAAGGTCACTTGTCCACCGGACATCAACAAAGGCACACTGAATTTCTATAAATATCTCATATACATACTTGTACTTATGCCTACTTACTTACCATTTGTTTGTTACCATTGAATGTTCATGAACGATCAATCACTATTTCCAAGAAAACCGCATATATTGTTCACTTAATCACTTATAACAATTAATACACTCTCATTATTATTTAAAACACGCATTTATATAAACTAATTCTTGTGTTTTAATAATATTTATAGTTAATGTTATTCGACTTACTTGATAGTGGGCGGCAACCTTTTGTCTTCCGTATATTTGTAGTGTTTATATGAGGTCTTCCTTATATATCTCTACAGATTTCTTGAATTTTAAACCACTTGATGTTTTAGCACTAACACTAACCTAATTATTATCACTTTTTTTGTCTATCGCACTTATTAATGTCTTATATCAAACATCAAAGTTACAAATTTGAGGTTATGTTTATAAGATTGCGTGTACGCGTAATGAAAAATTCGTTTTTAACACTGGTTTCCAACTGTCAAACTTTTGTAAAAACACTTTGTTTAGGGTAAATTAACACAAATTTAAAACAAACTTAAATACTTTTCGTTTGAAAAAGAATTCATAGAGTTTATTTAATTTTTTTCCATAAATAATTTCTCACTTTTAATCACTTTTTTCACCTAAAGTAGCAGGAGCCGATCACACACATAGTAGATAGGAACCACTTGTGTTGCAAAGCAATATTAACGTCCTTGTTAACCAATACGTAAGTCTTCCTTTTTGTATTAAGTCCCATCCGTCTTGCCAGAGGTTATGCATATATGCATTCATCTTTTTGGCAATATATTTGCTATCGTCTCCAGACTTTTATCCTACAGCCGCATTAACTTTAAATCCTCGAAATTTGTCGCATTAATTTTAAATCATCAAAATTTGATTTTTTCAGTTCTAGCGTAATTTGTACTTGAGTAAGTGCATGAGTGATTTTTAAATCTAAAGGAATTGTCCCCAATATCACTTGCACCACTTCTGTAAATACAGTTCTGCAACAACGCGTCATCGTCAATAACATAGTTCTTTGCATGGAAGATCTGGAAGATTGATCCTGTAATACCATGCCGAAGCACAATACACAACTATTAGCATAAATGCCCCCTTGTATAGTGTCGGCATAGTTGCCGAGTTTAGGCTTCATTCCGTCCTTGTGACACGCGCAAGATGTGTTACAAGTTTATCATTCGTTGTTACTGTATTTGTTTCGTAGCTTTGTAGCTTCAAGAAACTACAGATTTTATATATAGCAGGTCGAGAACGGCTTTCTAGGGTTTCTGTACTATTTGCACCGATAAGGATCACATTATCGTTGGCAAAACATATGTCTACACAACCTTTCGAGTGAGAAACACAGTTCTCGTCGAATACCATGTTCCAGAGCTCAGGCCCCATTACAGATCGCTGAGGACAACCTTTAGATAGTTGCCTTTTCATGGAACGGTAATCGGTTTGTAAAATAATGTTCGACAATGAAAATAGTTCTCCATAGCGCAGTAGACGTACCTATAGGTTTTTGCCGGTCTAATTCTTTGAAGGTCACTTAGCCACCGGACATCAACAAAGGCACACTGAATTTCTATAAATATCTCATATACATACTTGTACTTATGCCTACTTACTTACCATTTGTTTGTTACCATTGAATGTTCATGAACGATCAATCACTATTTCCAAGAAAACCGCATATATTGTTCACTTAATCACTTATAACAATTAATACACTCTCATTTTTATTTAAAACACGCATTTATATAAACTAATTCTTGTGTTTTAATAATATTTATAGTTAATGTTATTCGACTTACTTGAAAGTGGGCGGCAACCTTTCGTCTTCCGTATATTTGTAGTGTTTATATGAGGTCTTCCTTATATATCTCTACAGATTTCTTGAATTTTAAACCACTTGATGTTTTAGCACTAGCACTAACCTAATTATTATCACTTTTTTTGTCTATCGCACTTATTAATGTCTTATATCAAACATCAAAGTTACAAATTTGAAGTTATGTTTATAAGACCGCGTGTACGCGTAATGAAAAATTCGTTTTTAACACTGGTTTCCAACTGTCAAACTTTTGTAAAAACACTTTGTTTAGGGTAAATTAACACAAATTTAAAACAAACTTAAATACTTTTCGTTTGAAAAAGTATTCATATAATTTATTTAATTTTTTTCTATAATTAATTTCTCACTTTTAATCATTTTTTTCACCTAAAGTAGCAGGAACCGATCACACACATAGTAGATAGGAACCACTTGTGTTGCAAAGCAATATTAACGTCCTTGTAAACCAATACGTCGGTCTTCCTTTTTGTATTAAGTCCAATCTGTCTTGCCAGAGCTTATGCATATATGCATTCATCTCTTTGGCAATATATTTGGTATTGTCTCCAGACTTTTATCGTACAGCCGCATTAACGTTAAATCCTTGAAATTTGTCGCATTAATTTTAAATCATCAAAATTTGATTTTTTCAGTTCTAGCGTAATTTGTACTTAAGTAAGTGCATGAGTGATTTTTAAATCTAAAGGAATTGTCCCCAATATCACTTGCACCACTTCTGTAGATACAGTTCTGCAACAACGCGTCATCGTCAATAACATAGTTCTTTGCATGGAAGATCTGGAAGATTGATCCTGTAATACCATGCCGAAGCACAATACACAACTATTAGCATAAATGCCCTGTTGTATAGTGTCGGCATAGTTGCCGAGTTTAAGCTTCATTCCGTCCTTGTGACACGCGCAAGATGTGTTACAAGTTTATCATTCGTTGTTACTGTATTTGTTTCGTAGCTTTGTAGCTTCAAGAAACTACAGATTTTATATATAGCAGGTCGAGAACGGCTTTCTAGGGTTTCTGTACTATTTGCACCGATAAGGATCACATTATCGTTGGCAAAACATATGTCTACACAACCTTTCGAGTGAGAAACACAGTTCTCGTCGAATACCATGTTCCAGAGCTCAGGCCCCATTACAGATCGCTGAGGACAACCTTTAGATAGTTGCCTTTTCATGGAACGGTAATCGGTTTGTAAAATAATGTTCGACAATAAAAATAGTTCTCCATAGCGCAGTAGACGTACCTATAGGTTTTTGCCGGTCTAATTCTTTGAAGGTCACTTGGCCACCGGACATCAACAAAGGCACACTGAATTTCTATAAATATCTCATATACATACTTGTACTTATGCCTACTTACTTACCATTTGTTTGTTACCATTGAATGTTCATGAACGATCAATCACTATTTCCAAGAAAACCGCATATATTGTTCACTTAATCACTTATAACAATTAATACACTCTCATTATTATTTAAAACATGCATTTATATAAACTAATTCTTGTGTTTTAATATTATTTATAGTTAATGTTATTCGACTTACTTGATATTGGGCGGCAACCTTTTGTCTTCCGTATATTTGTAGTGTTTATATGAGGTCTTCCTTATATATCTCTACAGATTTCTTGAATTTTAAACCACTTGATGTTTAAGCACTAACACTAACCTAAATATTATCACTTTATTTGTCTATCGCACTTATTAATGTCTTATATCAAACATCAAAATTACAAATTTGAGGTTATGTTTATAAGACCGCGTGTACGCGTAATGAAAAATTCGTTTTTAGCACTGGTTTCCAACTGTCAAACTTTTGTAAAATTACTTTGTTTAGGGTAAATTAACACAAATTTAAAACAAACTTAAATACTTTTCGTTTGAAAAAGTATTCATATAATTTATTTAATTTTTTTCCATAATTAATTTCTCACTTTTAATCACTTTTTTCACCTATAGTAGCAGAGCCGATCACACACATAGTAGATGGGAACCACTTGTGTTGCAAAGCAATATTAACGTCCTTGTAAACCAATACGTAGGTCTTCTTTTTTGTATTAAGTCCTATCCGTCTTGCCAGAGGTTATGCATATATGCATTCATCTCTTTGGCAATATATTTGGTATCGTCTCCAGACTTTTATCCTACAGCCGTATTAACTTTAAATCCTCGAAATTTGTCGCATTAATTTTAAATCATCAAAATTTGATTTTTTCAGTTCTAGCGTAATTTGTACTTAAGTAAGTGCATGAGTGATTTTTAAATCTAAAGGAATTGTCCCCAATATCACTTGCACCACTTCTGTAGATACAGTTCTGCAACAACGCGTCATCGTCAATAACATAGTTCTTTGCATGGAAGATCTGGAAAATTGATCCTGTAATACCATGCCGAAGCACAATACACAACTATAAGCATAAATGCCCCCTTGTATAGTGTCGGCATAGTTGCCGAGTTTAAGCTTCATTCCGTCCTTGTGACACGCGCAAGATGTGTTACAAGTTTATCATTCGTTGTTACTGTATTTGTTTCGTAGCTTTGTAGCTTCAAGAAACTACAGATTTTATATGTAGCAGGTCGAGAACGGCTTTCTAAGGTTTCTGTACTATTTGCACCGATAAGGATCACATTATCGTTGGCAAAACATATGTCTACACAACCTTTCGAGTGAGAAACACAGTTCTCGTCGAATACCATGTTCCAGAGCTCAGGCCCCATTACAGATCGCTGAGGACAACCTTTAGATAGTTGCCTTTTCATGGAACGGTAATCGGTTTGTAAAATAATGTTCGACAATGAAAATAGTTCTCCATAGCGCAGTAGACGTTCCTATAGGTTTTTGCCGGTCTAATTCATTGAAGGTCACTTGGCCACCAGACATCAACAAAGGCACACTGAATTTCTATAAATATCTCATATACATACTTGTACTTATGCCTACTTACTTACCATTTGTTTGTTACCATTGAATGTTCATGAACGATTAATCACTATTTCCAAGAAAACCGCATATATTGTTCACTTAATCACTTATAACAATTAATACACTCTCATTATTATTTAAAACACGCATTTATATAAACTAATTCTTGTGTTTTTATAATATTTATAGTAAATGTTATTCGACTTGCTTGATAGTGGGCGGAAAACTTTTGTCTTCCGTATATTTGTAGTGTTTATATGAGGTCTTCCTTATATATCTCTACAGATTTCTTGAATTTTAAACTACTTAATGTTTTAGCAGTAACACTAACCTAATTATTATCACTTTTTTTGTCTATCGCACTTATAAATGTCTTAAATCAAACATAAAAGTTACAAATTTAAGGTTATGTTTATAAGACCGCGTGTACGGGTAATGAAAAATTCGTTTTTAACACTGGTTTCCAACTGTCAAACTTTTGTAAAAACACTTTGTTTAGGGTAAATTAACACAAATTTAAAACAAACTTAAATACTTTTCGTTTGAAAAAGTATTCACATAATTTATTTAATTTTTTTCCATAATTAATTTCTTACTTTTAATCACTTTTTTCACCTAAAGTAGCAGGAGCCGATCACACCCATAGTAGATAGGAACCACTTGTGTTGCAAAGCAATATTAACGTCCTTGTAAACCAATACGTAGGTCTTCCTTTTTGTATTAAGTCCCATCCGTCTTGCCAAAGGTTATGCATATATGCATTCATCTCTTTGGCAATATATTTGGTATCGTCTCCAGACTTTTATCCTATAGCCGCATTAACTTTAAATCCTCGAAATTTGTCGCATTAATTTTAAATCATCAAAATTTGATTTTTTCAGTTCTAGCGTAATTTGTACTTGAGAAAGTGCATGAGTGATTTTTAAATCTAAAGGAATTGTCCCCAATATTACTTGCACCACTTCTGTAGATACAGTTCTGCGACAACGCGTCATCGTCAATAACATAGTTCTTTGCATGGAAGATCTGGAAAATTGATCCTGTAATACCTAGCCTGAGCACAATACACAACTATTAGCATAAATGCCCCCTTGTATAGTGTCGGCATAGTTGCCGAGTTTAAGCTTCATTCCGTCCTTGTGACACGCGCAAAATGTGTTACAAGTTTATCATTCGTTGTTACTGTATTTGTTTCGTAGCTTTGTAGCTTCAAGAAACTACAGATTTTATATATAGCAGGTCGAGAACGGCTTTCTAGGGTTTCTGTACTATTTGCACCGATAAGGATCACATTATCGTTGGCAAAACATATGTCTACACAACCTTTCGAGTGAGAAACACAGTTCTCGTCGAATACCATGTTCCAGAGCTCAGGCCCCATAAGAGATCGCTGAGGACAACCTTTAGATAGTTGCCTTTTCATGGAACGGTAATCGGTTTGTAAAATAATGTTCGACAATGAAAATAGTTCTCCATAGCGCAGTAGACGTACCTATAGGTTTTTGCCGGTCTAATTCATTGAAGGTCACTTGGCCACCAAACATCAACAAAGGCACACTGAATTTCTATAAATATCTCATATACATACTTGTACTTATGCCTACTTACTTACCATTTGTTTGTTACCATTGAATGTTCATGAACGATTAATCACTATTTCCAAAAAAACCGCATATATTGTTCACTTAATCACTTATAACAATTAATACACTCTTATTATTATTTAAAACACGCATTTATATAAACTAATTCTTGTGTTTTTATAATATTTATAGTTAATGTTATTCGACTTACTTGATAGTGGGCGGCAAACTTTTGTCTTCCATATATTTGTAGTGTTTATATGAGGTCTTCCTTATATATCTCTACAGATTTCTTGAATTTTAAACTACTTGATGTTTTAGCAGTAACACTAACCTAATTATTATCACTTTTTTTGTCTATCGCACTTATTAATGTCTTAAATCAAACATAAAAGTTACAAATTTAAGGTTATGTTTATAAGACCGCGTGTACGGGTAATGAAAAATTCGTTTTTAACACTGGTTTCCAACTGTCAAACTTTTGTAAAAACACTTTGTTTAGGGTAAATTAACACAAATTTAAAACAAACTTAAATACTTTTCGTTTGAAATAGTATTCACATAATTTATTTAATTTTTTTCCATAATTAATTTCTTACTTTTAATCACTTTTTTCACCTAAAGTAGCAGGAGCCGATCACACCCATAGTAGATAGGAACCACTTGTGTTGCAAAGCAATATTAACGTCCTTGTAAACCAATACGTAGGTCTTCCTTTTAGTATTAAGTCCCATCCGTCTTGCCAAAGGTTATGCATATATGCATTCATCTCTTTGGCAATATATTTGGTATCGTCTCCAGACTTTTATCCTACAGCCGCATTAACTTTAAATCCTCGAAATTTGTCGCATTAATTTTAAATCATCAAAATTTGATTTTTTCAGTTCTAGCGTAATTTGTACTTGAGTAAGTGCATGAGTGATTTTTAAATCTAAAGGAATTGTCCCCAATATCACTTGCACCACTTCTGTAGATACAGTTCTGCAACAACGCGTCATCGTCAATAACATAGTTCTTTGCATGGAAGATCTTGAAGATTGATCCTGTAATACCATGCCGAAGCACAATACACAACTATTAGCATAAATGCCCCCTTGTATAGTGTCGGCATAGTTGCCGAGTTTAAGCTTCATTCCGTCCTTGTGACACGCGCAAGATGTGTTACAAGTTTATCATTCGTTGTTACTGTATTTGTTTCGTAGCTTTGTAGCTTCAAGAAACTACAGATTTTATATATAGCAGGTCGAGAACGGCTTTCTAGGGTTTCTGTACTATTTGCACCGATAAGGATCACATTATCGTTGGCAAAACATATGTCTACACAACCTTTCGAGTGAGAAAGACAGTTCTCGTCGAATACCATGTTCCAGAGCTCAGGCCCCATTACAGATCGCTGAGGACAACCTTTAGATAGTTGCCTTTTCATGGAACGGTAATCGGTTTGTAAAATAATGTTCGACAATGAAAATAGTTCTCCATAGCGCAGTAGACGTACCTATAGGTTTTTGCCGGTCTAATTCTTTGAAGGTCACTTGGCCACCGGACATCAACAAAGGCACACTAAATTTCTATAAATATCTCATATACATACTTGTACTTATGCCTACTTACTTACCATTTGTTTGTTACTATTGAATGTTCATGAACGGTTAATCACTATTTCCAAGAAAACCGCATATATTGTTCACTTAATCACTTATAACAAATAATACACTCTCATTATTATTTAAAACACGCATTTATATAAACTAATTCTTGTGTTTTTATAATATTTATAGTTAATGTTATTCGACTTACTTGATGCAAACTTGGCGGCAAACTTTTGTCTTCCGTATATTTGTAGTGTCTATATGAGGTCTTCCTTATATATCTCTACAGATTTCTTAAATTTTAAACCACTTGATGTTTTAGCACTAACACTAACCTAATTATTATCACTTTTTTTGTCTATCGCACTTATTAATGTCTTATAACAAACATCAAAGGTACAAATTTGAGGTTATGTTTATAAGACCGCGTGTACGCGTAATGAAAAATTCGTTTTTAACACTGGTTTCCAACTGTCAAACTTTTGTAAAAACACTTTGTTTAGGGTAAATTAACACAAATTTAAAACAAACTTAAATACTTTTCGTTTGAAAAAGTATTCATATAATTTATTTAATTTTTTTATATAATTAATTTCTCACTTTTAATCACTTTTTTCACCTAAAGTAGCAGGAGCCGATCACACACATAGTAGATAGGAACCACTTGTGTTGCAAAGCAATATTAACGTCCTTGTAAACCAATACGTAGGTCTTCCTTTTTGTATTAAGACCCATCTGTCTTGCCAGAGCTTATGCATATATGCATTCATCTCTTTGGCAATATATTTGGTATCGTCTCCAGACTTTTATCCTACAGCCGCAATAACTTTAAATTTTCGAAATTTGTCGCATTAATTTTAAATCATCAAAATTTGTTTTTTTTAGTTCTAGCGTAATTTGTACTTGAGTAAGTGCATGAGTGATTTTTAAATCTAAAGGAATTGTCCCAAATATCACTTGCACCACTTCTGTAGATACAGTTCTGCAACAACGCGTCATCGTCAATAACATAGTTCTTTGCATGGAAGATCTGGAAGATTGATCCTGTAATACCATGCCGAAGCACAATACACAACTATTAGCATAAATGGCCCCTTGTATAGTGTCAGCATAGTTGCCGAGTTTAAGCTTCATTGCGTCCTTGTGACACGCGCAAGATGTGTTACAAGTTTATCATTCGTTGTTACTGTATTTGTTTCGTAGCTTTGTAGCTTCAAGAAACTACAGATTTTATATATAGCAGGTCGAGAACGGCTCTCTAGGGTTTCTGTACTATTTGCACCGATAAGGATCACATTATCGTTGGCAAAACATATGTCTACACAACCTTTTGAGTGAGAAACACAGTTCTCGTCGAATACCATGTTCCAGAGCTCAGGCCCCATTACAGATCGCTAAGTACAACCTTTAGATAGTTGCCTTTTTATGGAACGGTAATCGGTTTGTAAAATAATGTTCGACAATGAAAATAGTTCTCCATAGCGCAGTAGACGTACCTATAGGTTTTTGCCGGTCTAATTCTTTGAAGGTCACTTGGCCACCGGACATCAACAAAGGCACACTGAATTTCTATAAATATCTCATATACATACTTGTACTTATGCCTACTTACTTACCATTTGTTTGTTACCATTGAATGTTCATGAACGATCAATCACTATTTCCAAGAAAACCGCATATATTGTTCACTTAATCACTTATAACAATTAATACACTCTCATTATTATTTAAAACATGCATTTATATAAACTAATTCTTGTGTTTTAATATTATTTATAGTTAATGTTATTCGACTTACTTGATAGTGGGCGGCAACCTTTTGTCTTCCGTATATTTGTAGTGTTTATATGAGGTCTTCTTTATATATCTCTACAGATTTCTTGAATTTTAAACCACTTGATGTTTTAGCACTAACACTAACCTAAATATTATCACTTTATTTGTCTATCGCACTTATTAATGTCTTATATCAAACATCAAAGTTACAAATTTGAGGTTATGTTTATAAGACCGCATGTACGCGTAATGAAAAATTCGTTTTTAACACTGGTTTCCAACTGTCAAACTTTTGTAAAAACACTTTGTTTAGGGTAAATTAACACAAATTTAAAACAAACTTAAATACTTTTCGTTTGAAAAAGTATTCATATAATTTATTTAATTTTTTTCCATAATTAATTTCTCACTTTTAATCACTTTTTTCACCTAAAGTAGGAGGAGCCGATCACACACATAGTAGATAGGAACCACTTGTGTTGCAAAGCAATATTAACGTCCTTGTAAACCAATACGTAGGTCTTCCTTTTTGTATTAAGTCTCATCTGTCTTGCCAGAGCTTATGCATATATGCATTCATCTCTTTAGCAATATATTTGGTATCGTCTCCAGACTTTTATCCTACAGCCGCATTAACTTTAAATCCTCGAAATTTGTCGCATTAATTTTAAATCATCAAAATTTGATTTTTTCAGTTCTAGCGTAATTTGTACTTGAGTAAGTGCATGAGTGATTTTTAAATCTAAAGGAATTGTCCCCAATATCAATTGCACCACTTCTGTAGATACAGTTCTGCAACAACGCGTCATCGTCAATAACATAGTTCTTTGCATGGAAGATCTGGAAAATTGATCCTGTAATACCATGCCGAAGCACAATACACAACTATTTTTTTTTTTTTATTGATATTCATTTATTTCTTAATATTACAACTACAAAACAAGGATCTTAGTAAAACATTTTATAGTAGGAGTATTTTACAGTGAGGGCTATCTTCAGAAACATAAACTCTATCAATTCTTGATGCTATGTTCATTCCCCTAAAGTAAGTGAAGCCCTGTTGAGTTTTATTCTTGAGGATCCAAATATCAGATAGAATTCGTTCAGTTATTAACCTATTTAATCCAGAACAGAAGTTTAGATTCCCAAGTTGGTCTCTCTGGTTCAGCACACAGTTAAAATCGCCAGCAATGATTAGAGGTAGTCTAAAGTTAATCTTCAACAGTTATCGATAGGATACGTCCATCTTCTTCACATATGCAATCTGTAGCTTCTATTGCTTAACAAAATTGCAGTTCCTCTATTATTTATGCCAATGTTCGAGATATAGGAATAAGGTTTAAAGAAACTTAAATTTTCTATATTAATTTTTTGTAATAAAATTATGTCCAAATCGTGGTCTATAATAAATTGTTTCAGCATAATTTTAGATGTTACAGAGGATAATCCATTGATATTAAATGTTGCAAATGTTCTTAGTACCATATTAATAAGATATTGAATAAATTAAGGTTATTCAATTGTTTTATCTTTTATATCCATTGCTTTTCCTGTCACTTTTTTTTGTTTCTTTGGTCTTTTGTTATTTTTCTTATCTTTTTTTTCCAATCCTATATCCATTTTGGATGCAGCGGAATTATCTGAGCAATCTTCAATTTCAGAATTTGCCAAAGTATCTTCATTTGACGATGATTCTACAATTTTTCTCTTAATTTCTTTGTGTGCTGTAGGAATTTTGGACAAATTATCATTATTATTTACAATCGCAATAGTATCATCATTAGTAGCTGTTGAAATGATTTTTGTTTCATTTTGCGTATTCTTTGGCATTAAGGGTGGAAAAATTGAATTATTGACAAAACTTAATTCTTCATTTTTTGATTCAGTTGGAACAACACAATCAGATACCGCTTTGTCATTCATTGTATTCCCCGCAATGGCTGCATAGCTGCGTGCGAAACCATTTGAATTTATTCTGTTGCTAATTTTAGTAGGGCAATCTTGTCCTAAATGGTCTTCTCTATCACAAAACCTACACTATTAGCATAAATGCCCCCTTGTATAGTGTCGGCATAGTTGCCGAGTTTAAGCTTCATTCCGTCCTTGTGACACGCGCAAGGTGTGTTACAAGTTTATCATTCGCTGTTACTGTATTTGTTTCGTAGCTTTGTAGCTTCAAGAAACTACAGATTTTATATATAGCAGGTCGAGAACGGCTTTCTAGGGTTTCTGTACTATTTGCACCGATAGGGATCACATTATCGTTGGCAAAACATATGTCTACACAACCTTTCGAGTGAGAAACACAGTTCTCGTCGAATACCATGTTCCAGAGCTCAGGCCCCATTACAGATCGCTGAGGACAACCTTTAGATAGTTGCCTTTTCATGGAACGGTAATCGGTTTGTAAAATAATGTTCGACAATGAAAATAGTTCTCCATAGCGCAGTAGACGTACCTATAGGTTTTTGCCGCTCTAATTCTTTGAAGGTCACTTGGCCACCGGACATCAACAAAGACACACTGAATTTCTATAAATATCTCATATACATACTTGTACTTATGCCTACTTACTTACCATTTGTTTGTTACCATTGAATGTTCATGAACGATCAATTACTATTTCCAAGAAAACCGCATATATTGTTCACTTAATCACTTATAACAATTAATACACTCTTATTATTATTTAAAACACGCATTTATATAAACTAATTCTTGTGTTTTAATATTATTTATAGTTAATGTTATTCGACTTACTTGATAGTGGGCGGCAACCTTTTGTCTTCCGTATATATGTAGTGTTTATATAAGGTCTTCCTTATATATCTCTACAGATTTCTTGAATTTTAAACCACTTGATGTTTTAGCACTAACTCTAACCTAATTATTATCACTTTTTTTGTCTATCGCACTTATTAATGTCTTATATCAAACATCAAAGTTACAAATTTTATGTTATGTTAATAAGACCGCGTGTACGCGTAATGAAAAATTCGTTTTTAACACTGGTTTCCAACTGTCAAACTTTTGTAAAAACACTTTGTTTAGGGTAAATTAACACAAATTTAAAACAAACTTAAATACTTTTCGTTTGAAAAAGTATTCATATAATTTATTTAATTTTTTTCCATAATTAATTTCTCACTTTTAATCACTTTTTTCACCTAAAGTAGGAGGAGCCGATCACACACATAGTAGATAGGAACCACTTGTGTTGCAAAGCAATATTAACGTCCTTGTAAACCAATACGTCGGTCTTCCTTTTTGTATTAAGTCCAATCTGTCTTGCCAGAGCTTATGCATATATGCATTCATCTCTTTGGCAATATATTTGGTATCGTCTCCAGACTTTTATCCTACAGCCGCGTTAACTTTAAATCCTCGAAATTTGTCGCATTAATTTTAAATCATCAAAATTTGATTTTTTCAGTTCTAGCGTAATTTGTACTTGAGTAAGTGCATGAGTGATTTTTAAATCTAAAGGAATTGTCCCCAATATCACTTGCACCACTTCTGTAGATACAGTTCTGCAACAACGCGTCATCGTCAATAACATAGTTCTTTGCATGGAAGATCTGGAAGATTGATCCTGTAATACCATGCCGAAGCACAATACACAACTATTAGCATAAATGTCCCCTCGTATAGTGTCGGCATAGTTGCCGAGTTTAAGCTTCATTCCGTCCTTGTGACACGCGCAAGGTGTGGTACAAGTTTATTATTCGTTGTTACTGTATTTGTTTCGTAGCTTTGTAGCTTCAAGAAACTACAGATTTTATATATAGCAGGTCGAGAACGGCTTTCTAGGGTTTCTGTACTATTTGCACCGATAAGGATCACATTATCGTTGGCAAAACATATGTCTACACAACCTTTCGAGTGAGAAACACAGTTCTCGTCGAATACCATGTTCCAGAGCTCAGGCCCCATAAGAGATCGCTGAGGACAACCTTTAGATAGTTGCCTTTTCATGGAACGGTAATCGGTTTGTAAAATAATGTTCGACAATGAAAATAGTTCTCCATAGCGCAGTAGACGTACCTATAGGTTTTTGCCGGTCTAATTCATTGAAGGTCACTTGGCCACCAAACATCAACAAAGGCACACTGAATTTCTATAAATATCTCATATACATACTTGTACTTATGCCTACTTACTTACCATTTGTTTGTTACCATTGAATGTTCATGAACGATTAATCACTATTTCCAAAAAAACCGCATATATTGTTCACTTAATCACTTATAACAATTAATACACTCTTATTATTATTTAAAACACGCATTTATATAAACTAATTCTTGTGTTTTTATAATATTTATAGTTAATGTTATTCGACTTACTTGATAGTGGGCGGCAAACTTTTGTCTTCCATATATTTGTAGTGTTTATATGAGGTCTTCCTTATATATCTCTACAGATTTCTTGAATTTTAAACTACTTGATGTTTTAGCAGTAACACTAACCTAATTATTATCACTTTTTTTGTCTATCGCACTTATTAATGTCTTAAATCAAACATAAAAGTTACAAATTTAAGGTTATGTTTATAAGACCGCGTGTACGGGTAATGAAAAATTCGTTTTTAACACTGGTTTCCAACTGTCAAACTTTTGTAAAAACACTTTGTTTAGGGTAAATTAACACAAATTTAAAACAAACTTAAATACTTTTCGTTTGAAATAGTATTCACATAATTTATTTAATTTTTTTCCATAATTAATTTCTTACTTTTAATCACTTTTTTCACCTAAAGTAGCAGGAGCCGATCACACCCATAGTAGATAGGAACCACTTGTGTTGCAAAGCAATATTAACGTCCTTGTAAACCAATACGTAGGTCTTCCTTTTAGTATTAAGTCCCATCCGTCTTGCCAAAGGTTATGCATATATGCATTCATCTCTTTGGCAATATATTTGGTATCGTCTCCAGACTTTTATCCTACAGCCGCATTAACTTTAAATCCTCGAAATTTGTCGCATTAATTTTAAATCATCAAAATTTGATTTTTTCAGTTCTAGCGTAATTTGTACTTGAGTAAGTGCATGAGTGATTTTTAAATCTAAAGGAATTGTCCCCAATATCACTTGCACCACTTCTGTAGATACAGTTCTGCAACAACGCGTCATCGTCAATAACATAGTTCTTTGCATGGAAGATCTGGAAGATTGATCCTGTAATACCATGCCGAAGCACAATACACAACTATTAGCATAAATGTCCCCTCGTATAGTGTCGGCATAGTTGCCGAGTTTAAGCTTCATTCCGTCCTTGTGACACGCGCAAGGTGTGGTACAAGTTTATTATTCGTTGTTACTGTATTTGTTTCGTAGCTTTGTAGCTTCAAGAAACTACAGATTTTATATATAGCAGGTCGAGAACGGCTTTCTAGGGTTTCTGTACTATTTGCACCGATAAGGATCACATTATCGTTGGCAAAACATATGTCTACACAACCTTTCGAGTGAGAAACGCAGTTCTCGTCGAATACCATGTTCCAGAGCTCAGGCCCCATTACAGATCGCTAAGGACAACCTTTAGATAGTTGCCTTTTCATGGAACGGTAATTGGTTTGTAAAATAATGTTCGACAATGAAAATAGTTCTCCATAGCGCAGTAGACGTACCTATAGGTTTTTGCCGGTCTAATTCTTTGAAGGTCACTTGGCCACCGGACATCAACAAAGGCACACTGAATTTCTAGAAATATCTCATATACATACTTGTACTTATGCCTACTTACTTACCATTTGTTTGTTACCATTGAATGTTCATGAACGATCGATCACTATTTCCAAGAAAACCGCATATATTGTTCACCTAATCACTTATAACAATTAATACACTCTCTTTATTATTTAAAACACGCATTTATATAAACTAATTCTTGTGTTTTAATATTATTTATAGTTAATGTTATTCGACTTACTTGATAGTGGGCGGCAACCTATTGTCTTCCGTATATTTGTAGTGTTTATATGAGGTCTTCCTTATATATCTCTACAGATTTCTTGAACTTTAAACCACTTGATGTTTTAGCACTAACACTAACCTAAATATTATCACTTTATTTGTCTATCGCACTTAATAATGTCTTTTATCAAACATTAAAGTTACAAATTTGAGGTTATGTTTATAAGACCGCGTGTACGCGTAATGAAAAATTCGTTTTTAACACTGGTTTCCAACTGTCAAACTTTTGTAAAAACACTTTGTTTAGGGTAAATTAACACAAATTTAAAACAAACTTAATTACTTTTCGTTTGAAAAAGTATTCATATAATTTATTTAATTTTTTTCCATAATTAATTTCTCACTTTTAATCACTTTTTTTACCTAAAGTAGCAGGAGCCGATCACACACATAGTAGATAGGAACCACTTGTGTTGCAAAGCAATATTAACGTCCTTGTAAACCAATACGTAGGTCTTCCTTTTTGTATTAAGTCTCATCTGTCTTGCCATAGCTTATGCATATATGCATTCATCTCTTTGGCAATATATTTGGTATCGTCTCCAGACTTTTATCCTACAGCCGCATTAACTTTAAATCCTCGAAATTTGTTGCATTAATTTTAAATCATCAAAATTTGATTTTTTCAGTTCTAGCGTAATTTGTACTTGAGTAAGTGCATGAGTGATTTTTAAATCTAAAGGAATTGTCCCCAATATTACTTGCACCACTTCTGTAGATACAGTTCTGCAACAACGCGTCATCGTCAATAACATAGTTCTTTGCATGGAAGATCTGGAAAATTGATCCTGTAATACCATGCCGAAGCACAATACACAACTATTAGCATAAATGCCCGTTTGTATAGTGTCGGCATAGTTGCCGAGTTTAAGCTTCATTCCGTCCTTGTGACACGCGCAAGGTGTGTTACAAGTTTATCATTCGTTGTTACTGTATTTGTTTCGTAGCTTTGTAGCTTCAAGAAACTACAGATTTTATATATAGCAGGTCGAGAACGGCTTTCTAGGGTTTTTGTACTATTTGCACCGATAAGGATCACATTATCGTTGGCAAAACATATGTCTACACAACCTTTCGAGTGAGAAACACAGTTCTCGTCAAATACCATGTTCCAGAGCTCAGGCCCCATTACAGATCGCTGAGGACAACCTTTAGATAGTTGCCTTTTCATGGAACGGTAATCGGTTTGTAAAATAATGTTCGACAATGAAAATAGTTCTCCATAGCGCAGTAGACGTACCTATAGGTTTTTGCCGGTCTAATTCTTTGAAGGTCACTTGGCCACCGGACATCAACAAAGGCACACTGAATTTCTATAAATATCTCATATACATACTTGTACTTATGCTTACTTACTTACCATTTGTTTGTTACCATTGAATGTTCATGAACGATCAATCACTATTTCCAAGAAAACCGCATATATTGTTCACTTAATCACTTATAACAATTAATACACTCTCATTATTATTTAAAACACGCATTTATATAAACTAATTCTTGTGTTTTAATATTATTTATAGTTAATGTTATTCGACTTACTTGATAGTGGGCGCAAACCTTTTGTCTTCCGTATATTTGTAGTGTTTATATGAGGTCTTCCTTATATATCTCTACAGATTTCTTGAATTTTAAACCACTTGATGTTTTAGCACTAACTCTAACCTAATTATTATCACTTTTTTTGTCTATCGCACTTATTAATGTCTTATATCAAACATCAAAGTTACAAATTTGATGTTATGTTTATAAGACCGCGTGTACGCGTAATGAAAAATTCGTTTTTAACACTGGTTTCCAACTGTCAAACTTTTGTAAAAACACTTTGTTTAGGGTAAATTAACACAAATTTAAAACAAACTTAAATACTTTTCGTTTGAAAAAGTATTCATATAATTTATTTAATTTTATTCCATAATTAATTTCTTACTTTTAATCACTTTTTTCACCTAAAGTAGCAGGAGCCGATCACACACATAGTAGATTGGAACCACTTGTGTTGCAAAGCAATATTAACGTCCTTGTAAACCAATACGTAGGTCTTCCTTTTTGTATTAAGACCCATCTGTCTAGCCAGAGCTTATGCATATATGCATTCATCTCTTTGGCAATATATTTGGTATCGTCTCCAGACTTTTATCCTACAGCCGCATTAACTTTAAATCCTCGAAATTTGTCGCAATAATTTTAAATCATCAAAATTTGATTTTTTCAGTTCTAGCGTAATTTGTACTTGAGTAAGTGCATGAGTGATTTTTAAATCTAAAGGAATTGTCCCCAATATCACTTGCACCACTTCTGTAGATACAGTTCTGCAACAACGCGTCATCGTCAATAACATAGTTCTTTGCATGGAAGATCTGGAAAATTGATCCTGTAATACCATGCCGAAGCACAATACACAACTATCAGCATAAATGCCCCCTTGTATAGTGTCGGCATAGTTGCCGAGTTTAAGCTTCATTCCGTCCTTGTGACACGCGCAAGGTGTGTTACAAGTTTATCATTCGTTGTTACTGTATTTGTTTCGTAGCTTTGTAGCTTAAAGAAACTACAGATTTTATATATAGCAGGTCGAGAACGGCTTTCTAGGGTTTCTCTACTATTTGCACCGATAAGGATCACATTATCGTTGGCAAAACATATGTCTACACAACCTTTCGAGTGAGAAACACAGTTCTCGTCGAATACCATGTTCCAGAGCTCAGGCCCCATTACAGATCGCTGAGGACAACCTTTAGATAGTTGCCTTTTCATGGAACGGTAATCGGTTTGTAAAATAATGTTCGATAATGAAAATAGTTCTCCATAGCGCAGTAGACGTACTATAGGTTTTTGCCGGTCTAATTCTTTGAAGGTCACTTGGCCACCGGACATCAACAAAGACACACTGAATTTCTATAAATATCTCATATACATACTTGTACTTATGCTACTTACTTACCATTTGTTTGTTACCATTGAATGTTCATGAACGATCAATCACTATTTCCAAGAAAACCGCAAATATTGTTCATTTAATCACTTATAACAATTAATACACTCTCATTATTATTTAAAACACGCATTTATATAAACTAATTCTTGTGTTTTAATATTATTTATAGTTAATGTTATTCGACTTACTTGATAGTGGGCGGCAACCTTTTGTCTTCCGTATATATGTAGTGTTTATATGAGGTCTTCCTTATATATCTCTACAGATTTCTTGAATTTTAAACCACTTGATGTTTTAGCACTAACACTAACCTAATTATTATCACTTTTTTTGTCTATCGCACTTATTAATGTCTTATAACAAACATCAAAGTTACAAATTTGAGGTTATGTTTATAAGACCGCGTGTACGCGTAATGAAAAATTCGTTTTTAACACTGGTTTCCAACTGTCAAACTTTTGTAAAAACACTTTGTTTAGGGTAAATTAACACAAATTTAAAACAAACTTAAATACTTTTCGTTTGAAAAAGTATTCATATAATTTATTTAATTTTTTTCCATAATTAATTTCTCACTTTTAATCACTTTTTTCACCTAAAGTAGCAGCAGCCGATCACACACATAGTAGATAGGAACCACTTGTGTTGCAAAGCAATATTAACGTCCTTGTAAACCAATACGTAGGTCTTCCTTTTTGTATTAAGACCCATCTGTCTTGCCAGAGCTTATGCATATATGCATTCATCTTTTTGGCAATATATTTGGTATCGTCTCCAGACTTTTATCCTACAGCCGCATTAACTTTAAATCCTCGAAATTTGTCGCATTAATTTTAAATCATCAAAATTTGATTTTTTCAGTTCTAGCGTAATTTGTACTTGAGTAAGTGCATGAGTGATTTTTAAATCTAAAGGAATTGTCCCCAATATCACTTGCACCACTTCTGTAGATACAGTTCTGCTACAACGCGTCATCGTCAATAACATAGTTCTTTGCATGGAAGATCTGGAAGATTGATCCTGTAATACCATGCCGAAGCACAATACACAACTATTAGCATAAATGCCCCCTTGTATAGTGTCGGCATACTTGCCGAGTTTAAGCTTCATTCCGTCCTTGTGACACGCGCAAGGTGTGTTACAAGTTTATCATTCGTTGTTACTGTATTTGTTTCGTAGCTTTGTAGCTTTAAGAAACTAAAGATTTTATATATAGCAGGTCGAGAACGGCTCTCTAGGGTTTCTGTACTAGTTGCACCGATAAGGATTACATTATCGTTAGCAAAACATATGTCTACACAACCTTTTGAGTGAGAAACACAGTTCTCGTCGAATACCATGTTCCAGAGCTCAGGCCCCATTACAGATCGCTAAAGACAACCTTTAGATAGTTGCCTTTTCATGGAACGGTAATCGGTTTGTAAAATAATGTTCGACAATGAAAATAGTTCTCCATAGCGCAGTAGACGTACCTATAGGTTTTTGCCGGTCTAATTCTTTGAAGGTCACTTGGCCACCGGACATCAACAAAGGCACACTGAATTTCTATAAATATGTCATATACATACTTGTACTTATGCCTACTTACTTACCATTTGTTTGTTACCATTGAATGTTCATAAACGATCAATCACTATTTCCAAGAAAACCGCATATATTGTTCACTTAATCACTTATAACAATTAATACACTCTCATTATTATTTAAAACACGCATTTATATAAACTAATTCTTGTGTTTTAATATTATTTATAGTTAATGTTATTCGACTTACTTGATAGTGGGCGGCAACCTTTTGTCTTCCGTATATTTGTAGTGTTTATATGAGGTCTTCCTTATATATCTCTACAGATTTCTTGAATTTTAAACCACTTGATGTTTTAGCACTAACTCTAACCTAATTATTATCACTTTTTTTGTCCATCGCACTTATTAATGTCTTCTATCAAATATTAAAGTTACAAATTTGATGTTATGTTTATAAGACCGCGTGTACGCGTAATGAAAAATTCGTTTTTAACACTGGTTTCCAACTGTCAAACTTTTGTAAAAACACTTTGTTTAGGGTAAATTAACACAAATTTAAAACAAACTTAAATACTTTTCGTTTGAAAAAGTATTCATATAATTTATTTAATTTTTTTCCATAATTAATTTCTCACTTTTAATCACTTTTTTCACCTAAAGTAGCAGGAGCCGATCACACACATAGTAGATAGGAACCACTTGTGTTGCAAAGCAATATTAACGTCCTTGTAAAACAATACGTCGGTCTTCCTTTTTGTATTAAGTCCAATCTGTCTTGCCAGAGCTTATGCATATATGCATTCATCTCTTTGGCAATATATTTGGTATCGTCTCCAGACTTTTATCCTACAGCCGCATTAACTTTAAATCCTCGAAATTTGTCGCATTAATTTTAAATCATCAAAATTTGATTTTTTCAGTTCTAGCGTAATTTGTACTTGAGTAAGTGCATGAGTGATTTTTAAATCTAAAGGAATTGTCCCCAATATCACTTGCACCACTTCTGTAGATACAGTTCTGCAACAACGCGTCATCGTCAATAACATAGTTCTTTGCATGGAAGATTGATCCTGTAATACCATGCCGAAGCACAATACACAACTATTAGCATAAATGCCCCCTTGTATAGTGTCGGCATAGTTGCCGAGTTTAAGCTTCATTCCGTTCTTGTGACACGCGCAAGGTGTGTTACAAGCTTATTATTCGTTGTTACTGTATTTGTTTCGTAGCTTTGTAGCTTCAAGAAACTACAGATTTTATATATAGCTGGTCGAGAACGGCTTTCTAGGGTTTCTGTACTATTTGCACCGATAGGGATCACATTATCGTTGGCAAAACATATGTCTACACAACCTTTCGAGTGAGAAACACAGTTCTCGTCGAATACCATGTTCCAGAGCTCAGGCCCCATTACAGAGCGCTGAGGACAACCTTTAGATAGTTGCCTTTTCATGGAACGGTAATCGGTTTGTAAAATAATGTTCGACAATGAAAATAGTTCTCCATAGCGCAGTAGACGTACCTATAGGTTTTTGCCGCTCTAATTCTTTGAAGGTCACTTGGCCACCGGACATCAACAAAGACACACTGAATTTCTATAAATATTTCATATACATACTTGTACTTATGCCTACTTACTTACCATTTGTTTGTTACCATTGAATGTTCATGAACGATCAATCACTATTTCCAAGAAAACCGAATATATTGTTCACTTAATCACTTATAGCAATTAATACACTCTTATTATTATTTAAAACACGCATTTATATAAACTAATTCTTGTGTTTTATTATTATTTATAGTTAATGTTATTCGACTTACTTGATAGTGGGCGGCAACCTTTTGTCTTCCGTATATATGTAGTGTTTATATGAGGTCTTCCTTATATATCTCTACAGATTTCTTGAATTTTAAACCACTTGATGTTTTAGCACTAACACTAACCTAATTATTATCACTTTTTTTGTCTATCGCACTTATTAAAGTCTAATAACAAGCATCAAAGTTACAAATTTGAGGTTATGTTTATAAGACTGCGTGTACGCGTAATGAAAAATTCGTTTTTAACACTGGTTTCCAACTGTCAAACTTTTGTAAAAACACTTTGTTTAGGGTAAATTAACACAAATTTAAAACAAACTTGAATACTTTTCGTTTGAAAAAGTATTCATATAATTTATTTAATTTTTTTCCATAATTAATTTCTCACTTTTAATCACTTTTTTCACCTAAAGTAGCAGGAGCCGATCACACACATAGTAGATAGGAACCACTTGTGTTGCAAAGCAATATTAACGTCCTTGTAAACCAATACGTAGGTCTTCCTTTTTGTATTAAGACCCATCTGTCTTGCCAGAGCTTATGCATATATGCATTCATCTCTTTGGCAATATATTTGGTATCGTCTTCAGACTTTTATCCTACAGCCGCATTAACTTTAAATCCTCGAAATTTGTCGCATTAATTTTAAATCATCAAAATTTGATTTTTTCAGTTCTAGCGTAATTTGTACTTGAGTAAGTGCATGAGTGATTTTTAAATCTAAAGGAATTGTCCCCAATATCACTTGCACCACTTCTGTAGATACAGTTCTGCAACAACGCGTCATCGTCAATAACATAGTTCATTGCATGGAAGATCTGGAAGATTGATCCTGTAATACCATGCCGAAGCACAATACACAACTATTAGCATAAATGCCCCCTTGTATAGTGTCGGCATAGTTGCCGAGTTTAAGCTTCATTCCGTCCTTGTGACACGCGCAAGGTGTGTTACAAGTTTATCAATTGTTGTTACTGTATTTGTTTCGTAGCTTTGTAGCTTCAAGAAACTACAGATTTTATATATAGCAGGTCGAGAACGGCTTTCTAGGGCTTCTGTACTATTTGCACCGATAAGGATCACATTATCGTTGGCAAAACATATGTCTACACAACCTTTCGAGTGAGAAACACAGTTCTCGTCGAATACCATGTTCCAGAGCTCAGGCCCCATTACAGATCGCTGAGGACAACCTTTAGATAGTTGCCTTTTCATGGAACGGTAATCGGTTTGTAAAATAATGTTTGACAATGAAAATAGTTCTCCATAGCGCAGTAGACGTACCTATAGGTTTTTGCCGGTCTAATTCTTTGAAGGTCACTTGGCCACCAGACATCAACAAAGGCACACAGAATTTCTAGAAATATCTCATATACATACTTGTACTTATGCCTACTTACTTACCATTTGTTTGTTACCATTGAATGTTCATGAACGATCAATCACTATTTCCAAGAAAACCTCATATATTGTTCACTTAATCACTTATAACAATTAATACACTCTCATTATTATTTAAAACACGCATTTATATAAACTAATTCTTGTGTTTTAATATTATTTATAGTTAATGTTATTCGACTTACTTGATAGTGGGCGGCAACCTTTTGTCTTCCGTATATTTGTAGTGTTTATATGAGGTCTTCCTTATATATCTCTACAGATTTCTTGAATTTTAAACCACTTGATGTTTTAGCACTAACTCTAACCTAATTATTATCACTTTTTTTGTCTATCGCACTTATTAATGTCTTCTATCAAACATCAAAGTTACAAATTTGATGTTATGTTTATAAAACCGCGTGTACGCGTAATGAAAAATTCGTTTTTAACACTGGTTTCCAACTGTCAAACTTTTGTAAAAATACTTTGTTTAGGGTAAATTAACACAAATTTAAAACAAACTTAAATACTTTTCGTTTGAAAAAGTATTCATATAATTTATTTAATTTTTTTCCATAATTAATTTCTCACTTTTAATCACTTTTTTCACCTAAAGTAGCAGGAGCCGATCACACACATAGTAGATAGGAACCACTTGTGTTGCAAAGCAATATTAACGTCCTTGTAAACCAATACGTCGGTCTTCCTTTTTGTATTAAGTCCAATCTGTCTTGCCAGAGCTTATGCATATATGCATTCATCTCTTTGGCAATATATTTGGTATCGTCTCCAGACTTTTATCCTACAGCCGCATTAACTTTAAATCCTCGAAATTTGTCGCATTAATTTTAAATCATCAAAATTTGATTTTTTCAGTTCTAGCGTAATTTGTACTTGAGTAAGTGCATGAGTGATTTTTAAATCTAAAGGAATTGTCCCCAATATCATTTGCACCACTTCTGTAGATACAGTTCTGCAACAACGCGTCATCGTCAATAACATAGTTCTTTGCATGGAAGATCTGGAAGATTGATCCTGTAATACCATGCCGAAGCACAATACACAACTATTAGCATAAATGCCCCCTTGTTTAGTGTCGGCATAGTTGCCGAGTTTAAGCTTCATTCCGTCCTTGTGACACGCGCAAGGTGTGTTACAAGTTTATTATTCGTTGTTACTGTATTTGTTTCGTAGCTTTGTAGCTTCAAGAAACTACAGATTTTATATGTAGCAGGTCGAGAACGGCTTTCTAGGGTTTCTGTACTAGTTGCACCGATAAGGATCACATTATCGTTAGCAAAACATATGTCTACACAACCTTTTAAGTGAGAAACACAGTTCTCGTCGAATACCATGTTCCAGAGCTCAGGCCCCATTACAGATCGCTAAGGACAACCTTTAGATAGGTGCCTTTTCATGGAACGGTAATCGGTTTGTAAAATAATGTTTGACAATGAAAATAGTTCTCCATAGCGCAGTAGACGTACCTATAGGTTTTTGCCGGTCTAATTCTTTGAAGGTCACTTGGCCACCGGACATCAACAAAGGCACACTGAATTTCTATAAATATCTCATATACATACTTGTACTTATGCCTACTTACTTACCATTTGTTTGTTACCATTGAATGTTCATGAACGATCAATCACTATTTCCAAGAAAACCGCATATATTGTTCACTTAATCACTTATAACAATTAATACACTCTCATTATTATTTAAAACACGCATTTATATAAACTAATTCTTGTGTTTTAATATTATTTATAGTTAATGTTATTCGACTTACTTGATAGTGGGCGGCAACCTTTTGTCTTCCGTATATTTGTAGTGTTTATATGAGGTCTTCCTTATATATCTCTACAGATTTCTTGAATTTTAAACCACTTGATGTTTTAGCACTAACACTAACCTAATTATTATCACTTTTTTTGTCTATCGCACTTATTAATGTCTTCTATCAAACATCAAAGTTACAAATTTGATGTTATGTTTATAAGACCGCGTGTACGCGTAATGAAAAATTCGTTTTTAACACTGGTTTCCAACTGTCAAACTTTTGTAAAAACACTTTGTTTAGGGTAAATTAACACAAATTTAAAACAAACTTAAATACTTTTCGTTTGAAAAAGTATTCATATAATTTATTTAATTTTTTTCCATAATTAATTTCTCACTTTTAATCACTTTTTTCACCTAAAGTAGCAGGAGCCGATCACACACATAGTAGATAGGAATCACTTGTGTTGCAAAGCAATATTAACGTCCTTGTAAACCAATACGTCGGTCTTCCTTTTTGTATTAAGTCCAATCTGTCTTGCCAGAGCTTATGCATATATGCATTCATCTCTTTGGCAATATATTTGGTATCGTCTCCAGACTTTTATCCTACAGCCGCATTAACTTTAAATCCTCGAAATTTGTCGCATTAATTTTAAATCATCAAAATTTGATTTTTTCAGTTCTAGCGTAATTTGTACTTGAGTAAGTGCATGAGTGATTTTTAAATCTAAAGGAATTGTCCCCAATATCACTTGCACCACTTCTGTAGATACAGTTCTGCAACAACGCGTCATCGTCAATAACATAGTTCTTTGCATGGAAGATCTGGAAGATTGATCCTGTAATACCATGCCTAAGCACAATACACAACTATTAGCATAAATGCCCCCTTGTATAGTGTCGGCATAGTTGCCGAGTTTAAGCTTCATTCCGTCCTTGTGACACGCGCAAGGTGTGTTACAAGTTTATCACTTGTTGTTACTGTATTTGTTTCGTAGCTTTCTAGCTTCAAGAAACTACAGATTTTATATATAGCAGGTCGAGAACGGCTTTCTAGGGTTTCTGTACTATTTGCACCGATAAGGATCACATTATCGTTGGCAAAACATATGTCTACACAACCTTTCGAGTGAGAAACACAGTTCTCGTCGAATACCATGTTCCAGAGCTCAGGCCCCATTACAGATCGCTGAGGACAACCTTTAGATAGTTGCCTTTTCATGGAACGGTAATCGGTTTGTAAAATAATGTTCGACAATGAAAATAGTTCTCCATAGCGCAGTAGACGTACCTATAGCTTTTTGCCGCTCTAATTCTTTGAAGGTCACTTGGCCACCGGACATCAACAAAGACACACTGAATTTCTATAAATATCTCATATACATACTTGTACTTATGCCTACTTACTTACCATTTGTTTGTTACCATTGAATGTTCATGAACGATCAATCACTATTTCTAAGAAAACCGCATATATTGTTCACTTAATCACTTATAACAATTAATACACTCTTATTATTATTTAAAACACGCATTTATATAAACTAATTCTTGTGTTTTAATATTATTTATAGTTAATGTTATTCGACTTACTTGATAGTGGGCGGCAACCTCTTGTCTTCCGTATATATGTAGTGTTTATATGAGGTCTTCCTTATATATCTCTACAGATTTCTTGAATTTTAAACCACTTGATGTTTTAGCACTAACACTAACCTAATTATTATCACTTTTTTTGTCTGTCGCACTTATTAATGTCTTCTATCAAACATCAAAGTTACAAATTTGATGTTATGTTTATAAGACCGCGTGTACGCGTAATGAAAAATTCGTTTTTAACACTGGTTTCCAACTGTCAAACTTTTGTATAAACACTTTGTTTAGGGTAAATTAACACAAATTTAAAACAAACTTAAATACTTTTCGTTTGAAAAAGTATTCATATAATTTATTTAATTTTTTTCCATAATTAATTTCTCACTTTTAATCACTTTTTTCACCTAAAGTAGCAGGAGCCGATCACACACATAGTAGATAGGAACCACTTGTGTTGCAAAGCAATATTAACGTCCTTGTAAACCAATACGTCGGTCTTCCTTTTTGTATTAAGTCCAATCTGTCTTGCCAGAGCTTATGCATATATGCATTCATCTCTTTGGCAATATATTTGGTATCGTCTCCAGACTTTTATCCTACAGCCGCATTAACTTTAAATCCTCGAAATTTGTCGCATTAATTTTAAATCATCAAAATTTGATTTTTTCAGTTCTAGCGTAATTTGTACTTGAGTAAGTGCATGAGTGATTTTTAAATCTAAAGGAATTGTCCCCAATATCACTTGCACCACTTCTGTAGATACAGTTCTGCAACAACGCGTCATCGTCAATAACATAGTTCTTTGCATGGAAGATCTGGAAGATTGATCCTGTAATACCATGCCGAAGCACAATACACAACTATTAGCATAAATGCCCCCTTGTATAGTGTCGGCATAGTTGCCGAGTTTAAGCTTCATTCCGTCCTTGTGACACGCGCAAGGTGTGTTACAAGCTAATTATTCGTTGTTACTGTATTTGTTTCGTAGCTTTGTAGCTTCAAGAAACTACAGATTTTATATATAGCAGGTCGAGAACGGCTTTCTAGGGTTTCTGTACTATTTGCACCGATAAGGATCACATTATCGTTGGCAAAACATATGTCTACACAACCTTTCGAGTGAGAAACACAGTTCTCGTCGAATACCATGTTCCAGAGCTCAGGCCCCATTACAGATCGATGAGGACAACCTTTAGATAGTTGCCTTTTCATGGAACGGTTATCGGTTTGTAAAATAATGTTCGACAATGAAAATAGTTCTCCATAGCGCAGTAGACGTACCTATAGGTTTTTGCCGCTCTAATTCTTTCAAGGTCACTTGGCCACCGGACATCAACAAAGACACACTGAATTTCTATAAATATCTCATATACATACTTGTACTTATGCCTACTTACATACCATTTGTTTGTTACCATTGAATGTTTATGAACGATCAATCACTATTTCCAAGAAAACCGCATATATTGTTCACTTAATCACTTATAACAATTAATACACTCTTATTATTATTTAAAACACGCATTTATATAAACTAATTCTTGTGTTTTAATATTATTTATAGTTAATGTTATTCGACTTACTTGATAGTGGGCGGCAACCTTTTGTCTTCCGTATATATGTAGTATTTATATGAGGTCTTCCTTATATATCTCTACAGATTTCTTGAATTTTAAACCACTTGATGTTTTAGCACTAACACTAACCTAATTATTATCACTTTTTTTGTCTATCGCACTTATTAATGTCTAATAACAAACATCAAAGTTACAAATTTGAGGTTATGTTTATAAGACCGCGTGTACGCGTAATGAAAAATTCGTTTTTAACACTGGTTTCCAACTGTAAAACTTTTGTAAAAACACTTTGTTTAGGGTAAATTAACACAAATTTAAAACAAACTTAAATACTTTTCGTTTGAAAAAGTATTCATATAATTTATTTAATTTTTTTCCATAATTAATTTCTCACTTTTAATCACTTTTTTCACCTAAAGTAGCAGGAGCCGATCACACACATAGTAGATAGGAACCACTTGTGTTGCAAAGCAATATTAACGTCCTTGTAAACCAATATGTCGGTCTTCCTTTTTGTATTAAGTCCAATCTGTCTTGCCAGAGCTTATGCATATATGCATTCATCTCTTTGGCAATATATTTGGTATCGTCTCCAGACTTTTATCCTACAGCCGCATTAACTTTAAATCCTCGAAATTTGTCGCATTAATTTTAAATCATCAAAATTTGATTTTTTCAGTTCTAGCGTAATTTGTACTTGAGTAAGTGCATGAGTGATTTTTAAATCTAAAGGAATTGTCCCCAATATCACTTGCACCACTTCTGTAGATACAGTTCTGCAACAACGCGTCATCGTCAATAACATAGTTCTTTGCATGGAAGATCTGGAAGATTGATCCTGTAATACCATGCCGAAGCACAATACACAACTATTAGCATAAATGCCCCCTTGTATAGTGTCGGCATAGTTGCCAAAATTAAGCTTCATTCCGGCCTTGTGACACGCGCAAGGTGTGTTACAAACTTATTATTCGTTGTTACTGTATTTGTTTCGTAGCTTTGTAGCTTCAAGAAACTACAGATTTTATATATAGCAGGTCGAGAACGGCTTTCTAGGGTTTCTGTACTATTTGCACCGATAAGGATCACATTATCGTTGGCAAAACATATGTCTACACAACATTTCGAGTGAGAAACACAGTTCTCGTCGAATACCATGTTCCAGAGCTCAGGCCCCATTACAGATCGCTGAGGACAACCTTTAGATAGTTGCCTTTTCATGGAACGGTAATCGGTTTGTAAAATAATGTTCGACAATGAAAATAGTTTTCCATAGCGCAGTAGACGTACCTATAGCTTTTTGCCGCTCTAATTCTTTGAAGGTCACTTGGCCACCGGACATCAACAAAGACACACTGAATTTCTATAAATATCTCATATACATACTTGTACTTATGCCTACTTACTTACCATTTGTTTGTTACCATTGAATGTTCATGAACGATCAATCACTATTTCTAAGAAAACCGCATATATTGTTCACTTAATCACTTATAACAATTAATACACTCTTATTATTATTTAAAACACGCATTTATATAAACTAATTCTTGTGTTTTAATATTATTTATAGTTAATGTTATTCGACTTACTTGATAGTGGGCGGCAACCTTTTGTCTTCCGTATATATGTAGTGTTTATATGAGGTCTTCCTTTATATATCTCTACAGATTTCTTGAATTTTAAACCACTTGATGTTTTAGCACTAACACTAACCTAATTATTATCACTTTTTTTGTCTATCGCACTTATTAATGTCTTCTATCAAACATCAAAGTTACAAATTTGATGTTATGTTTATAAGACCGCGTGTACGCGTAATGAAAAATTCGTTTTTAACACTGGTTTCCAACTGTCAAACTTTTGTAAAAACACTTTGTTTAGGGTAAATTAACACAAATTTAAAACAAACTTAAATACTTTTCGTTTGAAAAAGTATTCATATAATTTATTTAATTTTTTTCCATAATTAATTTCTCACTTTTAATCACTTTTTTCACCTAAAGTAGCAGGAGCTGATCACACACATAGTAGATAGGAACCACTTGTGTTGCAAAGCAATATTAACGTCCTTGTAAACCAATACGTCGGTCTTCCTTTTTGTATTAAGTCCAATCTGTCTTGCCAGAGCTTATGCATATATGCATTGATCTCTTTAGCAATATATTTGGTATCGTCTCCAGACTTTTATCCTACAGCCGCATTCACTTTAAATCCTCGAAATTTGTCGCATTAATTTTAAATCATCAAAATTTGATTTTTTCAGTTCTAGCGTAATTTGTACTTGAGTAAGTGCATGAGTGATTTTTAAATCTAAAGGAATTGTCCCCAATATCACTTGCACCACTTCTGTAGATACAGTTCTGCAACAACGCGTCATCGTCAATAACATAGTTCTTTGCATGGAAGATCTGGAAGATTGATCCTGTAATACCATGCCGAAGCACAATACACAACTATTAGCATAAATGCCCCCTTGTATAGTGTCGGCATAGTTGCCGAGTTTAAGCTTCATTCCGTCCTTGTGACACGCGCAAGGTGTGTTACAAGTTTATCAATTGTTGTTACTGTATTTGTTTCGTAGCTTTGTAGCTTCAAGAAACTACAGATTTTATATATAGCAGGTCGAGAACGGCTTTCTAGGGTTTCTGTACTATTTGCACCGATAAGGATCACATTATCGTTGGCAAAACATATGTCTACACAACATTTCGAGTGAGAAACACAGTTCTCGTCGAATACCATGTTCCAGAGCTCAGGCCCCATTACAGATCGCTGAGGACAACCTTTAGATAGTTGCCTTTTCATGGAACGGTAATCGGTTTGTAAAATAATGTTCGACAATGAAAATAGTTCTCCATAGCGCAGTAGACGTACCTATAGGTTTTTGCCGCTCTAATTCTTTGAAGGTCACTTGGCCACCGGACATCAACAAAGACACACTGAATTTCTATAAATATCTCATATACATACTTGTACTTATGCCTACTTACTTACCATTTGTTTGTTACCATTGAATGTTCATGAACGATCAATCACTATTTCTAAGAAAACCGCATATATTGTTCACTTAATCACTTATAACAATTAATACACTCTTATTATTATTTAAAACACGCATTTATATAAACTAATTCTTGTGTTTTAATATTATTTATAGTTAATGTTATTCGACTTACTTGATAGTGGGCGGCAACCTTTTGTCTTCCGTATATATGTAGTGTTTATATGAGGTCTTCCTTATATATCTCTACAGATTTCTTGAATTTTAAACCACTTGATGTTTTAGCACTAACACTAACCTAATTATTATCACTTTTTTTGTCTATCGCACTTATTAATGTCTTCTATCAAACATCAAAGTTACAAATTTGATGTTATGTTTATAAGACCGCGTGTACGCGTAATGAAAAATTCGTTTTTAACACTGGTTTCCAACTGTCAAACTTTTGTAAAAACACTTTGTTTAGGGTAAATTAACACAAATTTAAAACAAACTTAAATACTTTTCGTTTGAAAAAGTATTCATATAATTTATTTAATTTTTTTCCATAATTAATTTCTCACTTTTAATCACTTTTTTCACCTAAAGTAGCAGGAGCCGATCACACACATAGTAGATAGGAACCACTTGTGTTGCAAAGCAATATTAACGTCCTTGTAAACCAATACGTCGGTCTTCCTTTTTGTATTAAGTCCAATCTGTCTTGCCAGAGCTTATGCATATATGCATTCATCTCTTTGGCAATATATTTGGTATCGTCTCCAGACTTTTATCCTACAGCCGCATTAACTTTAAATCCTCGAAATTTGTCGCATTAATTTTAAATCATAAAAATTTGATTTTTTCAGTTCTAGCGTAATTTGTACTTGAGTAAGTGCATGAGTGATTTTTAAATCTAAAGGTTTTGTTCTCAATATCACTTGCACCTCTTCTGTAGATACAGTTCTGCAACAACGCGTCATCGTCAATAACATAGTTCTTTGCATGGAAGATCTGGAAGATTGATCCTGTAATACCATGCCGAAGCACAATACACAACTATTAGCATAAATGCCCCCTTGTATAGTGTCGGCATAGTTGCCGAGTTTAAGCTTCATTCCGTCCTTGTGACACGCGCAAGGTGTGTTACAAGCTTATTCTTCGTTGTTACTGTGTTTGTTTCGTAGCTTTGTAGCTTCAAGAAATTACAGATTTTATATATAGCAGGTCGAGAACGGCTTTCTAGGGTTTCTGTACTATTTGCACCGATAAGGATCACATTATCGTTGGCAAAACATATGTCTACACAACCTTTCGAGTGAGAAACACAGTTCTCGTCGAATACCATGTTCCAGAGCTCAGGCCCCATTACAGATCGCTGAGGACAACCTTTAGATAGTTGCCTTTTCATGGAACGGTAATCGGTTTGTAAAATAATGTTCGACAATGAAAATAGTTCTCCATAGCGCAGTAGACGTACCTATAGGTTTTTGCCGCTCTAATTCTTTGAAGGTCACTTGGCCACCGGACATCAACAAAGACACACTGAATTTCTATAAATATCTCATATACATACTTGTACTTATGCCTACTTACTTACCATTTGTTTGTTACCATTGAATGTTCATGAACGATCAATCACTATTTCCAAGAAAACCGCATATATTGTTCACTTAATCACTTATAGCAATTAATACACTCTTATTATTATTTAAAACACGCATTTATATAAACTAATTCTTGTGTTTTAATATTATTTATAGTTAATGTTATTCGACTTACTTGATAGTGGGCGGCAACCTTTTGTCTTCCGTATATATGTAGTATTTATATGAGGTCTTCCTTATATATCTCTACAGATTTCTTGAATTTTAAACCACTTGATGTTTTAGCACTAACACTAACCTAATTATTATCACTTTTTTTGTCTATCGCACTTATTAATGTCTAATAACAAACATCAAAGTTACAAATTTGAGGTTATGTTTATAAGACCGCGTGTACGCGTAATGAAAAATTCGTTTTTAACACTGGTTTCCAACTGTAAAACTTTTGTAAAAACACTTTGTTTAGGGTAAATTAACACAAATTTAAAACAAACTTAAATACTTTTCGTTTGAAAAAGTATTCATATAATTTATTTAATTTTTTTCCATAATTAATTTCTCACTTTTAATCACTTTTTTCACCTAAAGTAGCAGGAGCCGATCACACACATAGTAGATAGGAACCACTTGTGTTGCAAAGCAATATTAACGTCCTTGTAAACCAATACGTCGGTCTTCCTTTTTGTATTAAGTCCAATCTGTCTTGCCAGAGCTTATGCATATATGCATTCATCTCTTTGGCAATATATTTGGTATCGTCTCCAGACTTTTATCCTACAGCCGCATTAACTTTAAATCCTCGAAATTTGTCGCATTAATTTTAAATCATCAAAATTTGATTTTTTCAGTTCTAGCGTAATTTGTACTTGAGTAAGTGCATGAGTGATTTTTAAATCTAAAGGAATTGTCCCCAATATCACTTGCACCACTTCTGTAGATACAGTTCTGCAACAACGCGTCATCGTCAATAACATAGTTCTTTGCATGGAAGATCTGGAAGATTGATCCTGTAATACCATGCCGAAGCACAATACACAACTATTAGCATAAATGCCCCCTTGTATAGTGTCGGCATAGTTGCCAAAATTAAGCTTCATTCCGGCCTTGTGACACGCGCAAGGTGTGTTACAAACTTATTATTCGTTGTTACTGTATTTGTTTCGTAGCTTTGTAGCTTCAAGAAACTACAGATTTTATATATAGGAGGTCGAGAACGGCTTTCTAGGGTTTCTGTACTATTTGCACCGATAAGGATCACATTATCGTTGGCAAAACATATGTCTACACAACATTTCGAGTGAGAAACACAGTTCTCGTCGAATACCATGTTCCAGAGCTCAGGCCCCATTACAGATCGCTGAGGACAACCTTTAGATAGTTGCCTTTTCATGGAACGGTAATCGGTTTGTAAAATAATGTTCGACAATGAAAATAGTTTTCCATAGCGCAGTAGACGTACCTATAGCTTTTTGCCGCTCTAATTCTTTGAAGGTCACTTGGCCACCGGACATCAACAAAGACACACTGAATTTCTATAAATATCTCATATACATACTTGTACTTATGCCTACTTACTTACCATTTGTTTGTTACCATTGAATGTTCATGAACGATCAATCACTATTTCTAAGAAAACCGCATATATTGTTCACTTAATCACTTATAACAATTAATACACTCTTATTATTATTTAAAACACGCATTTATATAAACTAATTCTTGTGTTTTAATATTATTTATAGTTAATGTTATTCGACTTACTTGATAGTGGGCGGCAACCTTTTGTCTTCCGTATATATGTAGTGTTTATATGAGGTCTTCCTTTATATATCTCTACAGATTTCTTGAATTTTAAACCACTTGATGTTTTAGCACTAACACTAACCTAATTATTATCACTTTTTTTGTCTATCGCACTTATTAATGTCTTCTATCAAACATCAAAGTTACAAATTTGATGTTATGTTTATAAGACCGCGTGTACGCGTAATGAAAAATTCGTTTTTAACACTGGTTTCCAACTGTCAAACTTTTGTAAAAACACTTTGTTTAGGGTAAATTAACACAAATTTAAAACAAACTTAAATACTTTTCGTTTGAAAAAGTATTCATATAATTTATTTAATTTTTTTCCATAATTAATTTCTCACTTTTAATCACTTTTTTCACCTAAAGTAGCAGGAGCTGATCACACACATAGTAGATAGGAACCACTTGTGTTGCAAAGCAATATTAACGTCCTTGTAAACCAATACGTCGGTCTTCCTTTTTGTATTAAGTCCAATCTGTCTTGCCAGAGCTTATGCATATATGCATTGATCTCTTTAGCAATATATTTGGTATCGTCTCCAGACTTTTATCCTACAGCCGCATTAACTTTAAATCCTCGAAATTTGTCGCATTAATTTTAAATCATCAAAATTTGATTTTTTCAGTTCTAGCGTAATTTGTACTTGAGTAAGTGCATGAGTGATTTTTAAATCTAAAGGAATTGTCCCCAATATCACTTGCACCACTTCTGTAGATACAGTTCTGCAACAACGCGTCATCGTCAATAACATAGTTCTTTGCATGGAAGATCTGGAAGATTGATCCTGTAATACCATGCCGAAGCACAATACACAACTATTAGCATAAATGCCCCCTTGTATAGTGTCGGCATAGTTGCCGAGTTTAAGCTTCATTCCGTCCTTGTGACACGCGCAAGGTGTGTTACAAGTTTATCAATTGTTGTTACTGTATTTGTTTCGTAGCTTTGTAGCTTCAAGAAACTACAGATTTTATATATAGCAGGTCGAGAACGGCTTTCTAGGGTTTCTGTACTATTTGCACCGATAAGGATCACATTATCGTTGGCAAAACATATGTCTACACAACATTTCGAGTGAGAAACACAGTTCTCGTCGAATACCATGTTCCAGAGCTCAGGCCCCATTACAGATCGCTGAGGACAACCTTTAGATAGTTGCCTTTTCATGGAACGGTAATCGGTTTGTAAAATAATGTTCGACAATGAAAATAGTTTTCCATAGCGCAGTAGACGTACCTATAGCTTTTTGCCGCTCTAATTCTTTGAAGGTCACTTGGCCACCGGACATCAACAAAGACACACTGAATTTCTATAAATATCTCATATACATACTTGTACTTATGCCTACTTACTTACCATTTGTTTGTTACCATTGAATGTTCATGAACGATCAATCACTATTTCTAAGAAAACCGCATATATTGTTCACTTAATCACTTATAACAATTAATACACTCTTATTATTATTTAAAACACGCATTTATATAAACTAATTCTTGTGTTTTAATATTATTTATAGTTAATGTTATTCGACTTACTTGATAGTGGGCGGCAACCTTTTGTCTTCCGTATATATGTAGTGTTTATATGAGGTCTTCCTTTATATATCTCTACAGATTTCTTGAATTTTAAACCACTTGATGTTTTAGCACTAACACTAACCTAATTATTATCACTTTTTTTGTCTATCGCACTTATTAATGTCTTCTATCAAACATCAAAGTTACAAATTTGATGTTATGTTTATAAGACCGCGTGTACGCGTAATGAAAAATTCGTTTTTAACACTGGTTTCCAACTGTCAAACTTTTGTAAAAACACTTTGTTTAGGGTAAATTAACACAAATTTAAAACAAACTTAAATACTTTTCGTTTGAAAAAGTATTCATATAATTTATTTAATTTTTTTCCATAATTAATTTCTCACTTTTAATCACTTTTTTCACCTAAAGTAGCAGGAGCTGATCACACACATAGTAGATAGGAACCACTTGTGTTGCAAAGCAATATTAACGTCCTTGTAAACCAATACGTCGGTCTTCCTTTTTGTATTAAGTCCAATCTGTCTTGCCAGAGCTTATGCATATATGCATTGATCTCTTTAGCAATATATTTGGTATCGTCTCCAGACTTTTATCCTACAGCCGCATTAACTTTAAATCCTCGAAATTTGTCGCATTAATTTTAAATCATCAAAATTTGATTTTTTCAGTTCTAGCGTAATTTGTACTTGAGTAAGTGCATGAGTGATTTTTAAATCTAAAGGAATTGTCCCCAATATCACTTGCACCACTTCTGTAGATACAGTTCTGCAACAACGCGTCATCGTCAATAACATAGTTCTTTGCATGGAAGATCTGGAAGATTGATCCTGTAATACCATGCCGAAGCACAATACACAACTATTAGCATAAATGCCCCCTTGTATAGTGTCGGCATAGTTGCCGAGTTTAAGCTTCATTCCGTCCTTGTGACACGCGCAAGGTGTGTTACAAGTTTATCAATTGTTGTTACTGTATTTGTTTCGTAGCTTTGTAGCTTCAAGAAACTACAGATTTTATATATAGCAGGTCGAGAACGGCTTTCTAGGGTTTCTGTACTATTTGCACCGATAAGGATCACATTATCGTTGGCAAAACATATGTCTACACAACATTTCGAGTGAGAAACACAGTTCTCGTCGAATACCATGTTCCAGAGCTCAGGCCCCATTACAGATCGCTGAGGACAACCTTTAGATAGTTGCCTTTTCATGGAACGGTAATCGGTTTGTAAAATAATGTTCGACAATGAAAATAGTTTTCCATAGCGCAGTAGACGTACCTATAGCTTTTTGCCGCTCTAATTCTTTGAAGGTCACTTGGCCACCGGACATCAACAAAGACACACTGAATTTCTATAAATATCTCATATACATACTTGTACTTATGCCTACTTACTTACCATTTGTTTGTTACCATTGAATGTTCATGAACGATCAATCACTATTTCTAAGAAAACCGCATATATTGTTCACTTAATCACTTATAACAATTAATACACTCTTATTATTATTTAAAACACGCATTTATATAAACTAATTCTTGTGTTTTAATATTATTTATAGTTAATGTTATTCGACTTACTTGATAGTGGGCGGCAACCTTTTGTCTTCCGTATATATGTAGTGTTTATATGAGGTCTTCCTTTATATATCTCTACAGATTTCTTGAATTTTAAACCACTTGATGTTTTAGCACTAACACTAACCTAATTATTATCACTTTTTTTGTCTATCGCACTTATTAATGTCTTCTATCAAACATCAAAGTTACAAATTTGATGTTATGTTTATAAGACCGCGTGTACGCGTAATGAAAAATTCGTTTTTAACACTGGTTTCCAACTGTCAAACTTTTGTAAAAACACTTTGTTTAGGGTAAATTAACACAAATTTAAAACAAACTTAAATACTTTTCGTTTGAAAAAGTATTCATATAATTTATTTAATTTTTTTCCATAATTAATTTCTCACTTTTAATCACTTTTTTCACCTAAAGTAGCAGGAGCTGATCACACACATAGTAGATAGGAACCACTTGTGTTGCAAAGCAATATTAACGTCCTTGTAAACCAATACGTCGGTCTTCCTTTTTGTATTAAGTCCAATCTGTCTTGCCAGAGCTTATGCATATATGCATTGATCTCTTTAGCAATATATTTGGTATCGTCTCCAGACTTTTATCCTACAGCCGCATTAACTTTAAATCCTCGAAATTTGTCGCATTAATTTTAAATCATCAAAATTTGATTTTTTCAGTTCTAGCGTAATTTGTACTTGAGTAAGTGCATGAGTGATTTTTAAATCTAAAGGAATTGTCCCCAATATCACTTGCACCACTTCTGTAGATACAGTTCTGCAACAACGCGTCATCGTCAATAACATAGTTCTTTGCATGGAAGATCTGGAAGATTGATCCTGTAATACCATGCCGAAGCACAATACACAACTATTAGCATAAATGCCCCCTTGTATAGTGTCGGCATAGTTGCCGAGTTTAAGCTTCATTCCGTCCTTGTGACACGCGCAAGGTGTGTTACAAGTTTATCAATTGTTGTTACTGTATTTGTTTCGTAGCTTTGTAGCTTCAAGAAACTACAGATTTTATATATAGCAGGTCGAGAACGGCTTTCTAGGGTTTCTGTACTATTTGCACCGATAAGGATCACATTATCGTTGGCAAAACATATGTCTACACAACATTTCGAGTGAGAAACACAGTTCTCGTCGAATACCATGTTCCAGAGCTCAGGCCCCATTACAGATCGCTGAGGACAACCTTTAGATAGTTGCCTTTTCATGGAACGGTAATCGGTTTGTAAAATAATGTTCGACAATGAAAATAGTTTTCCATAGCGCAGTAGACGTACCTATAGCTTTTTGCCGCTCTAATTCTTTGAAGGTCACTTGGCCACCGGACATCAACAAAGACACACTGAATTTCTATAAATATCTCATATACATACTTGTACTTATGCCTACTTACTTACCATTTGTTTGTTACCATTGAATGTTCATGAACGATCAATCACTATTTCTAAGAAAACCGCATATATTGTTCACTTAATCACTTATAACAATTAATACACTCTTATTATTATTTAAAACACGCATTTATATAAACTAATTCTTGTGTTTTAATATTATTTATAGTTAATGTTATTCGACTTACTTGATAGTGGGCGGCAACCTTTTGTCTTCCGTATATATGTAGTGTTTATATGAGGTCTTCCTTTATATATCTCTACAGATTTCTTGAATTTTAAACCACTTGATGTTTTAGCACTAACACTAACCTAATTATTATCACTTTTTTTGTCTATCGCACTTATTAATGTCTTCTATCAAACATCAAAGTTACAAATTTGATGTTATGTTTATAAGACCGCGTGTACGCGTAATGAAAAATTCGTTTTTAACACTGGTTTCCAACTGTCAAACTTTTGTAAAAACACTTTGTTTAGGGTAAATTAACACAAATTTAAAACAAACTTAAATACTTTTCGTTTGAAAAAGTATTCATATAATTTATTTAATTTTTTTCCATAATTAATTTCTCACTTTTAATCACTTTTTTCACCTAAAGTAGCAGGAGCCGATCACACACATAGTAGATAGGAACCACTTGTGTTGCAAAGCAATATTAACGTCCTTGTAAACCAATACGTCGGTCTTCCTTTTTGTATTAAGTCCAATCTGTCTTGCCAGAGCTTATGCATATATGCATTCATCTCTTTGGCAATATATTTGGTATCGTCTCCAGACTTTTATCCTACAGCCGCATTAACTTTAAATCCTCGAAATTTGTCGCATTAATTTTAAATCATAAAAATTTGATTTTTTCAGTTCTAGCGTAATTTGTACTTGAGTAAGTGCATGAGTGATTTTTAAATCTAAAGGTTTTGTTCTCAATATCACTTGCACCTCTTCTGTAGATACAGTTCTGCAACAACGCGTCATCGTCAATAACATAGTTCTTTGCATGGAAGATCTGGAAGATTGATCCTGTAATACCATGCCGAAGCACAATACACAACTATTAGCATAAATGCCCCCTTGTATAGTGTCGGCATAGTTGCCGAGTTTAAGCTTCATTCCGTCCTTGTGACACGCGCAAGGTGTGTTACAAGCTTATTCTTCGTTGTTACTGTGTTTGTTTCGTAGCTTTGTAGCTTCAAGAAATTACAGATTTTATATATAGCAGGTCGAGAACGGCTTTCTAGGGTTTCTGTACTATTTGCACCGATAAGGATCACATTATCGTTGGCAAAACATATGTCTACACAACCTTTCGAGTGAGAAACACAGTTCTCGTCGAATACCATGTTCCAGAGCTCAGGCCCCATTACAGATCGCTGAGGACAACCTTTAGATAGTTGCCTTTTTATGGAACGGTAATCGGTTTGTAAAATAATGTTCGACAATGAAAATAGTTCTCCATAGCGCAGTAGACGTACCTATAGGTTTTTGCCGCTCTAATTCTTTGAAGGTCACTTGGCCACCGGACATCAACAAAGACACACTGAATTTCTATAAATATCTCATATACATACTTGTACTTATGCCTACTTACTTACCATTTGTTTGTTACCATTGAATGTTCATGAACGATCAATCACTATTTCCAAGAAAACCGCATATATTGTTCACTTAATCACTTATAGCAATTAATACACTCTTATTATTATTTAAAACACGCATTTATATAAACTAATTCTTGTGTTTTAATATTATTTATAGTTAATGTTATTCGACTTACTTGATAGTGGGCGGCAACCTTTTGTCTTCCGTATATATGTAGTGTTTATATGAGGTCTTCCTTATATATCTCTACAGATTTCTTGAATTTTAAACCACTTGATGTTTTAGCACTAACACTAACCTAATTATTATCACTTTTTTTGTCTATCGCACTTATTAATGTCTAATAACAAACATCAAAGTTACAAATTTGAGGTTATGTTTATAAGACCGCGTGTACGCGTAATGAAAAATTCGTTTTTAACACTGGTTTCCAACTGTCAAACTTTTGTAAAAACACTTTGTTTAGGGTAAATTAACACAAATTTAAAACAAACTTAAATACTTTTCGTTTGAAAAAGTATTCATATAATTTATTTAATTTTTTTCCATAATTAATTTCTCACTTTTAATCACTTTTTTCACCTAAAGTAGCAGGAGCCGATCACAAACATAGTAGATAGGAACCACTTGTGTTGCAAAGCAATATTAACGTCCTTGTAAACCAATACGTAGGTCTTCCTTTTTGTATTAAGACCCATCTGTCTTGCCAGAGCTTATGCATATATGCATTCATCTCTTTGGCAATATATTTGGTATCGTCTTCAGACTTTTATCCTACAGCCGCATTAACTTTAAATCCTCGAAATTTGTCGCATTAATTTTAAATTATCAAAATTTGATTTTTTCAGTTCTAGCGTAATTTGTACTTGAGTAAGTGCATGAGTGATTTTTAAATCTAAAGGAATTGTCCCCAATATCACTTGCACCACTTCTGTAGATACAGTTCTGCAACAACGCGTCATCGTCAATAACATAGTTCATTGCATGGAAGATCTGAAAGATTGATCCTGTAATACCATGCCGAAGCACAATACACAACTATTAGCATAAATGCCCCCTTGTATAGTGTCGGCATAGTTGCCGAGTTTAAGCTTCATTCCGTCCTTGTGACACGCGCAAGGTGTGTTACAAGTTTATCAATTGTTGTTACTGTATTTGTTTCGTAGCTTTGTAGCTTCAAGAAACTACAGATTTTATATATAGCAGGTCGAGAACGGCTTTCTAGGGTTTCTGTACTATTTGCACCGATAAGGATCACATTATCGTTGGCAAAACATATGTCTACACAACCTTTCGAGTGAGAAACACAGTTCTCGTCGAATACCATGTTCCAGAGCTCAGGCCCCATTACAGATCGCTGAGGACAACCTTTAGATAGTTGCCTTTTCATGGAACGGTAATCGGTTTGTAAAATAATGTTCGACAATGAAAATAGTTCTCCATAGCGCAGTAGACGTACCTATAGGTTTTTGCCGCTCTAATTCTTTGAAGGTCACTTGGCCACCGGACATCAACAAAGACACACTGAATTTCTATAAATATCTCATATACATACTTGTACTTATGCCTACTTACTTACCATTCGTTTGTTACCATTGAATGTTCATGAACGATCAATCACTATTTCCAAGAAAACCGCATATATTGTTCACTTAATCACTTATAGCAATTAATACACTCTTATTATTATTTAAAACACGCATTTATATAAACTAATTCTTGTGTTTTAATATTATTTATAGTTAATGTAATTCGACTTACTTGATAGTGGGCGGCAACCTTTTGTCTTCCGTATATATGTAGTGTTTATATGAGGTCTTCCTTATATATCTCTACAGATTTCTTGAATTTTAAACCACTTGATGTTTTAGCACTAACACTAACCTAATTATTATCACTTTTTTTGTCAATCGCACTTATTAATGTCTTATATCAAACATCAAAGTTACAAATTTGAGGTTATGTTTATAAGACCGCGTGTACGCGTAATGAAAAATTCGTTTTTAACACTGGTTTCCAACTGTCAAACTTTTGTAAAAACACTTTGTTTAGGGTAAATTAACACAAATTTAAAACAAACTTAAATACTTTTCGTTTGAAAAAGTATTCATATAATTTATTTAATTTTTTTCCATAATTAATTTCTCACTTTTAATCACTTTTTTCACCTAAAGTAGCAGGAGCCGATCACACACATAGTAGATAGGAACCACTTGTGTTGCAAAGCAATATTAACGTCCTTGTAAACCAATACGTCGGTCTTCCTTTTTGTATTAAGTCCAATCTGTCTTGCCAGAGCTTATGCATATATGCATTCATCTCTTTGGCAATATATTTGGTATCGTCTCCAGACTTTTATCCTACAGCCGCATTAACTTTAAATCCTCGAAATTTGTCGCATTAATTTTAAATCATCAAAATTTGATTTTTTCAGTTCTAGCGTAATTTGTACTTGAGTAAGTGCATGAGTGATTTTTAAATCTAAAGGAATTGTCCCCAATATCACTTGCACCTCTTCTGTAGATACAGTTCTGCAACAACGCGTCATCGTCAATAACATAGTTCTTTGCATGGAAGATCTGGAAGATTGATCCTGTAATACCATGCCGAAGCACAATACACAACTATTAGCATAAATGCCCCCTTGTATAGTGTCGGCATAGTTGCCGAGTTTAAGCTTCATTCCGTCCTTGTGACACGCGCAAGGTGTGTTACAAGCTTATTATTCGTTGTTACTGTGTTTGTTTCGTAGCTTTGTAGCTTCAAGAAATTACAGATTTTATATATAGCAGGTCGAGAACGGCTTTCTAGGGTTTCTGTACTATTTGCACCGATAAGGATCACATTATCGTTGGCAAGACATATGTCTACACAACCTTTCGAGTGAGAAACACAGTTCTCGTCGAATACCATGTTCCAGAGCTCAGGCCCCATTACAGATCGCTGAGGACAACCTTTAGATAGTTGCCTTTTCATGGAACGGTAATCGGTTTGTAAAATAATGTTCGACAATGAAAATAGTTCTCCATAGCGCAGTAGACGTACCTATAGGTTTTTGCCGCTCTAATTCTTTGAAGGTCACTTGGCCACCGGACATCAACAAAGACACACTGAATTTCTATAAATATCTCATATACATACTTGTACTTATGCCTACTTACTTACCATTTGTTTGTTACCATTGAATGTTCATGAACGATCAATCACTATTTCCAAGAAAACCGCATATATTGTTCACTTAATCACTTATAGCAATTAATACACTCTTATTATTATTTAAAACACGCATTTATATAAACTAATTCTTGTGTTTTAATATTATTTATAGTTAATGTAATTCGACTTACTTGATAGTGGGCGGCAACCTTTTGTCTTCCGTATATATGTAGTGTTTATATGAGGTCTTCCTTATATATCTCTACAGATTTCTTGAATTTTAAACCACTTGATGTTTTAGCACTAACACTAACCTAATTATTATCACTTTTTTTGTCTATCGCACTTATTAATGTCTAATAACAAACATCAAAGTTACAAATTTGAGGTTATGTTTATAAGACCGCGTGTACGCGTAATGAAAAATTCGTTTTTAACACTGGTTTCCAACTGTCAAAGTTTTGTAAAAACACTTTGTTTAGGGTAAATTAACACAAATTTAAAACAAACTTAAATACTTTTCGTTTGAAAAAGTATTCTTATAATTTATTTAATTTTTTTCCATAAATAATTTCTCACTTTTAATCACTTTTTTCACCTAAAGTAGCAGGAGCCGATCACACACATAGTAGATAGGAACCACTTGTGTTGCAAAGCAATATTAACGTCCTTGTAAACCAATACGTCTAACGCATAACTTCATACGCATTAACTTAAAATCCTCGAAATTTGTCGCATTAATTTTAAATCATCAAAATTTGATTTTTTCAGTTCTAGCGTAATTTGTACTTGAGTAAGTGCATGAGTGATTTTTAAATCTAAAGGAATTGTCCCCAATATCACATGCACCACTTCTGTAGATACAGTTCTGCAACAACGCGTCATCGTCAATAACATAGTTCTTTGCATGGAAGATCTGGAAGATTGATCCTGTAATACCATGCCGAAGCACAATACACAACTATTAGCATAAATGCCCCCTTGTATAGTGTCAGCATAGTTGCCGAGTTTAAGCTTCATTCCGTCCTTGTGACACGCGCAAGGTGTGTTACAAGTTTATTATTCGTTGTTACTGTATTTGTTTCGTAGCTTTGTAGCTTCAAGAAACTACAGATTTTATATATAGCAGGTCGAGAACGGCTTTCTAGGGTTTCTGTACTAGTTGCACCGATAAGGATCACATTATCGTTAGCAAAACATATGTCTACACAACCTATTGAGTGAGAAACACAGTTCTCGTCGAATACCATGTTCCAGAGCTCAGGCCCCATTACAGATCGCTAAGGACAACCTTTAGATAGTTGCCTTTTCATGGAACGGTAATCGGTTTGTAAAATAATGTTCGACAATGAAAATAGTTCTCCATAGCGCAGTAGACGTACCTATAGGTTTTTGCCGGTCTAATTCTTTGAAGGTCACTTGGCCACCGGACATCAACAAAGGCACACTGAATTTCTATAAATATCTCATATACATACTTGTACTTATGCCTACTTACTTACCATTTGTTTGTTACCATTGAATGTTCATGAACGATCAATCACTATTTCCAAGAAAACCGCATATATTGTTCACTCAATCACTTATAACAATTAATACACTCTCATTATTATTTAAAACACGCATTTATATAAACTAATTCTTGTGTTTTAATATTATTTATAGTTAATGTTATTCGACTTACTTGATAGTGGGCGGCAACCTTTTGTCTTCCGTATATTTGTAGTGTTTACATGAGGTCTTCCTTATATATCTCTACAGATTTCTTGAATTTTAAACCACTTGATGTTTTAGCACTAACTCTAACCTAATTATTATCACTTTTTTTGTCTATCGCACTTATTAATGTCTTCTATCAAACATCAAAGTTACAAATTTGATGTTATGTTTATAAGACCGCGTGTACGCGTAATAAAAAATTCGTTTTTAACACTGGTTTCCAACTGTCAAACTTTTGTAAAAACACTTTGTTTAGGGTAAATTAACACAAATTTAAAACAAACTTAAATACTTTTCGTTTGAAAAAGTATTCATATAATTTATTTAATTTTTTTCCATAATTAATTTCTCACTTTTAATCACTTTTTTCACCTAAAGTAGCAGGAGCCGATCACACACATAGTAGATAGGAACCACTTGTGTTGCAAAGCAATATTAACGTCCTTGTAAACCAATACGTCGGTCTTCCTTTTTGTATTAAGTCCAATCTGTCTTGCCAGAGCTTATGCATATATGCATTCATCTCTTTGGCAATATATTTGGTATCGTCTCCAGACTTTTATCCTACAGCCGCATTAACTTTAAATCCTCGAAATTTGTCGCATTAATTTTAAATCATCAAAATTTGATTTTTTCAGTTCTAGCGTAATTTGTACTTGAGTAAGTGCATGAGTGATTTTTAAATCTAAAGGAATTGTCCCCAATATCACTTGCACCACTTCTGTAGATACAGTTCTGCAACAACGCGTCATCGTCAATAACATAGTTCTTTGCATGGAAGATCTGGAAGATTGATCCTGTAATACCATGCCGAAGCACAATACACAACTATTAGCATAAATGCCCCCTTGTATAGTGTCGGCATAGTTGCCGAGTTTAAGCTTCATTCCGTCCTTGTGACACGCGCAAGGTGTGTTACAAGTTTATCAATTGTTGTTACTGTATTTGTTTCGTAGCTTTGTAGCTTCAAGAAACTACAGATTTTATATATAGCAGGTCGAGAACGGCTTTCTAGGGTTTCTGTACTATTTGCACCGATAAGAATCACATTATCGTTGGCAAAACATATGTCTACACAACATTTCGAGTGAGAAACACAGTTCTCGTCGAATACCATATTCCAGAGCTCAGGCCCCATTACAGATCGCTGAGGACAACCTTTAGATAGTTGCCTTTTCATGGAACGGTAATCGGTTTGTAAAATAATGTTCGACAATGAAAATAGTTCTCCATAGCGCAGTAGACGTACCTATAGCTTTTTGCCGCTCTAATTCTTTGAAGGTCACTTGGCCACCGGACATCAACAAAGACACACTGAATTTCTATAAATATCTCATATACATACTTGTACTTATGCCTACTTACTTACCATTTGTTTGTTACCATTGAATGTTCATGAACGATCAATCACTATTTCTAAGAAAACCGCATATATTGTTCACTTAATCACTTATAACAATTAATACACTCTTATTATTATTTAAAACACGCATTTATATAAACTAATTCTTGTGTTTTAATATTATTTATAGTTAATGTTATTCGACTTACTTGATAGTGGGCGGCAACCTTTTGTCTTCCGTATATATGTAGTGTTTATATGAGGTCTTCCTTATATATCTCTACAGATGTCTTGAATTTTAAACCACTTGATGTTTTAGCACTAACACTAACCTAATTATTATCAATTTTTTTGTCTATCGCACTTATTAATGTCTTCTATCAAACAACAAAGTTACAAATTTGATGTTATGTTTATAAGACCGCGTGTACGCGTAATGAAAAATTCGTTTTTAACACTGGTTTCCAACTGTCAAACTTTTGTAAAAACACTTTGTTTAGGGTAAATTAACACAAATTTAAAACAAACTTAAATACTTTTCGTTTGAAAAAGTATTCATATAATTTATTTAATTTTTTTCCATAATTAATTTCTCACTTTTTTCACCTAAAGTAGCAGGAGCCGATCACACACATAGTAGATAGGAACCACTTGTGTTGCAAAGCAATATTAACGTCCTTGTAAACCAATACGTCGGTCTTTCTTTTTGTATTAAGTCCAATCTGTCTTGCCAGAGCTTATGCATATATGCATTCATCTCTTTGGCAATATATTTGGTATCGTCTCCAGACTTTTATCCTACAGCCGCAATAACTTTAAATCCTCGAAATTTGTCGCATTAATTTTAAATCATCAAAATTTGATTTTTTCAGTTCTAGCGTAATTTGTACTTGAGTAAGTGCATGAGTGATTTTTAAATCTAAAGGAATTGTCCCCAATATCACTTGCACCACTTCTGTAGATACAGTTCTGCAACAACGCGTCATCGTCAATAACATAGTTCTTTGCATGGAAGATCTGGAAGATTGATCCTGTAATACCATGCCGAAGCACAATACACAACTATTAGCATAAATGCCCCCTTGTATAGTGTCGGCATAGTTGCCAAAATTAAGCTTCATTCCGGCCTTGTGACACGCGCAAGGTGTGTTACAAACTTATTATTCGTTGTTACTGTATTTGTTTCGTAGCTTTGTAGCTTCAAGAAACTACAGATTTTATATATAGCAGGTCGAGAACGGCTTTCTAGGGTTTCTGTACTATTTGCACCGATAAGGATCACATTATCGTTGGCAAAACATATGTCTACACAACATTTCGAGTGAGAAACACAGTTCTCGTCGAATACCATGTTCCAGAGCTCAGGCCCCATTACAGATCGCTGAGGACAACCTTTAGATAGTTGCCTTTTCATGGAACGGTAATCGGTTTGTAAAATAATGTTCGACAATGAAAATAGTTCTCCATAGCGCAGTAGACGTACCTATAGCTTTTTGCCGCTCTAATTCTTTGAAGGTCACTTGGCCACCGGACATCAACAAAGACACACTGAATTTCTATAAATATCTCATATACATACTTGTACTTATGCCTACTTACTTACCATTTGTTTGTTACCATTGAATGTTCATGAACGATCAATCACTATTTCTAAGAAAACCGCATATATTGTTCACTTAATCACTTATAACAATTAATACACTCTTATTATTATTTAAAACACGCATTTATATAAACTAATTCTTGTGTTTTAATATTATTTATAGTTAATGTTATTCGACTTACTTGATAGTGGGCGGCAACCTTTTGTCTTCCGTATATTTGTAGTGTATATATGAGGTCTTCCTTATATATCTCTACAGATTTCTTGAATTTTAAACCACTTGATGTTTTAGCACTAACTCTAACCTAATTATTATCACTTTTTTTGTCTATCGCACTTATTAATGTCTTCTATCAAACATCAAAGTTACAAATTTGATGTTATGTTTATAAGACCGCGTGTACGCGTAATAAAAAATTCGTTTTTAACACTGGTTTCCAACTGTCAAACTTTTGTAAAAACACTTTGTTTAGGGTAAATTAACACAAATTTAAAACAAACTTAAATACTTTTCGTTTGAAAAAGTATTCATATAATTTATTTAATTTTTTTCCATAATTAATTTCTCACTTTTAATCACTTTTTTCACCTTAAGTAGCAGGAGCCGATCACACACATAGTATATAGGAACCACTTGTGTTGCAAAGCAATATTAACGTCCTTGTAAACCAATACGTCGGTCTTCCTTTTTGTATTAAGTCCAATCTGTCTTGCAAGAGCTTATGCATATATGCATTCATCTCTTTGGCAATATATTTGGTATCGTCTCCAGACTTTTATCCTACAGCCGCATTAACTTTAAATCCTCGAAATTTGTCGCATTAATTTTAAATCATTAAAATTTGATTTTTTCAGTTCTAGCGTAATTTGTCCTTGAGTAAGTGCATGAGTGATTTTTAAATCTAAAGGAATTGTCTTCAATATCACTTGCACCTCTTTTGTAGATACAGTTCTGCAACAACGCGTCATCGTCAATAACATAGTTCTTTGCATGGAAGATCTGGAAGATTGATCCTGTAATACCATGCCGAAGCACAATACACAACTATTAGCATAAATGCCCCCTTGTATAGTGTCGGCATAGTTGCCGAGTTTAAGCTTCATTTCGTCCTTGTGACACGCGCAAGGTGTGTTACAAGCTTATTATTCGTTGTTACTGTGTTTGTTTCGTAGCTTTGTAGCTTCAAGAAATTACAGATTTTATATATAGCAGGTCGAGAACGGCTTTCTAGGGTTTCTGTACTATTTGCACCGATAAGGATCACATTATCGTTGGCAAAACATATGTCTACACAACCTTTCGAGTGAGAAACACAGTTCTCGTCGAATACCATGTTCCAGAGCTCAGGCCCCATTACAGATCGCTGAGGACAACCTTTAGATAGTTGCCTTTTCATGGAACGGTAATCGGTTTGTAAAATAATGTTCGACAATGAAAATAGTTCTCCATAGCGCAGTAGACGTACCTATAGGTTTTTGCCGCTCTAATTCTTTGAAGGTCACTTGGCCACCGGACATCAACAAAGACACACTGAATTTCTATAAATATCTCATATACATACTTGTACTTATGCCTACTTACTTACCATTTGTTTGTTACCATTGAATGTTCATGAACGATCAATCACTATTTCTAAGAAAACCGCATATATTGTTCACTTAATCACTTATAACAATTAATACACTCTTATTATTATTTAAAACACGCATTTATATAAACTAATTCTTGTGTTTTAATATTATTTATAGTTAATGTTATTCGACTTACTTGATAGTGGGCGGCAACCTTTTGTCTTCCGTATATATGTAGTGTTTATATGAGGTCTTCCTTATATATCTCTACAGATTTCTTGAATTTTAAACCACTTGATGTTTTAGCACTAACACTAACCTAATTATTATCACTTTTTTTGTCTATCGCACTTATTAATGTCTTCTATCAAACATAAAAGTTACAAATTTGATGTTATGTTTATAAGACCGCGTGTACGCGTAATGAAAAATTCGTTTTTAACACTGGTTTCCAACTGTCAAACTTTTGTAAAAACACTTTGTTTAGGGTAAATTAACACAAATTTAAAACAAACTTAAATACTTTTCGTTTGAAAAAGTATTCATATAATTTATTTAATTTTTTTCCATAATTAATTTCTCACTTTTAATCACTTTTTTCACCTAAAGTAGCAGGAGCTGATCACACACATAGTAGATAGGAACCACTTGTGTTGCAAAGCAATATTAACGTCCTTGTAAACCAATACGTCGGTCTTCCTTTTTGTATTAAGTCCAATCTGTCTTGCCAGAGCTTATGCATATATGCATTCATCTCTTTGGCAATATATTTGGTATCGTCTCCAGACTTTTATCCTACAGCCGCATTAACTTTAAATCCTCGAAATTTGTCGCATTAATTTTAAATCATCAAAATTTGATTTTTTCAGTTCTAGCGTAATTTGTACTTGAGTAAGTGCATGAGTGATTTTTAAATCTAAAGGAATTGTCCCCAATATCACTTGCACCACTTCTGTAGATACAGTTCTGCAACAACGCGTCATCGTCAATAACATAGTTCTTTGCATGGAAGATCTGGAAGATTGATCCTGTAATACCATGCCGAAGCACAATACACAACTATTAGCATAAATGCCCCCTTGTATAGTGTCGGCATAGTTGCCGAGTTTAAGCTTCATTCCGTCCTTGTGACACGCGCAAGGTGTGTTACAAGTTTATCAATTGTTGTTACTGTATTTGTTTCGTAGCTTTGTAGCTTCAAGAAACTACAGATTTTATATATAGCAGGTCGAGAACGGCTTTCTAGGGTTTCTGTACTATTTGCACCGATAAGGATCACATTATCGTTGGCAAAACATATGTCTACACAACATTTCGAGTGAGAAACACAGTTCTCGTCGAATACCATGTTCCAGAGCTCAGGCCCCATTACAGATCGCTGAGGACAACCTTTAGATAGTTGCCTTTTCATGGAACGGTAATCGGTTTGTAAAATAATGTTCGACAATGAAAATAGTTTTCCATAGCGCAGTAGACGTACCTATAGCTTTTTGCCGCTCTAATTCTTTGAAGGTCACTTGGCCACCGGACATCAACAAAGACACACTGAATTTCTATAAATATCTCATATACATACTTGTACTTATGCCTACTTACTTACCATTTGTTTGTTACCATTGAATGTTCATGAACGATCAATCACTATTTCTAAGAAAACCGCATATATTGTTCACTTAATCACTTATAACAATTAATACACTCTTATTATTATTTAAAACACGCATTTATATAAACTAATTCTTGTGTTTTAATATTATTTATAGTTAATGTTATTCGACTTACTTGATAGTGGGCGGCAACCTTTTGTCTTCCGTATATATGTAGTGTTTATATGAGGTCTTCCTTATATATCTCTACAGATTTCTTGAATTTTAAACCACTTGATGTTTTAGCACTAACACTAACCTAATTATTATCACTTTTTTTGTCTATCGCACTTATTAATGTCTTCTATCAAATATCAAAGTTACAAATTTGATGTTATGTTTATAAGACCGCGTGTACGCGTAATAAAAAATTCGTTTTTAACACTGGTTTCCAACTGTCAAACTTTTGTAAAAACACTTTGTTTAGGGTAAATTAACACAAATTTAAAACAAACTTAAATACTTTTCGTTTGAAAAAGTATTCATATAATTTATTTAATTTTTTTCCATAATTAATTTCTCACTTTTAATCACTTTTTTCACCTAAAGTAGCAGGAGCCGATCACACACATAGTATATAGGAACCACTTGTGTTGCAAAGCAATATTAACGTCCTTGTAAACCAATACGTCGGTCTTCCTTTTTGTATTAAGTCCAATCTGTCTTGCAAGAGCTTATGCATATATGCATTCATCTCTTTGGCAATATATTTGGTATCGTCTCCAGACTTTTATCCTACAGCCGCATTAACTTTAAATCCTCAAAATTTGTCGCATTAATTTTAAATCATTAAAATTTGATTTTTTCAGTTCTAGCGTAATTTGTCCTTGAGTAAGTGCATGAGTGATTTTTAAATCTAAAGGAATTGTCTTCAATATCACTTGCACCTCTTCTGTAGATACAGTTCTGCAACAACGCGTCATCGTCAATAACATAGTTCTTTGCATGGAAGATCTGGAAGATTGATCCTGTAATACCATGCCGAAGCACAATACACAACTATTAGCATAAATGCCCCCTTGTATAGTGTCGGCATAGTTGCCGAGTTTAAGCTTCATTCCGTCCTTGTGACACGCGCAAGGTGTGTTACAAGCTTATTATTCGTTGTTACTGTGTTTGTTTCGTAGCTTTGTAGCTTCAAGAAATTACAGATTTTATATATAGCAGGTCGAGAACGGCTTTCTAGGGTTTCTGTACTATTTGCACCGATAAGGATCACATTATCGTTGGCAAAACATATGTCTACACAACCTTTCGAGTGAGAAACACAGTTCTCGTCGAATACCATGTTCCAGAGCTCAGGCCCCATTACAGATCGCTGAGGACAACCTTTAGATAGTTGCCTTTTCATGGAACGGTAATCGGTTTGTAAAATAATGTTCGACAATGAAAATAGTTCTCCATAGCGCAGTAGACGTACCTATAGGTTTTTGCCGCTCTAATTCTTTGAAGGTCACTTGGCCACCGGACATCAACAAAGACACACTGAATTTCTATAAATATCTCATATACATACTTGTACTTATGCCTACTTACTTACCATTTGTTTGTTACCATTGAATGTTCATGAACGATCAATCACTATTTCCAAGAAAACCGCATATATTGTTCACTTAATCACTTATAACAATTAATACACTCTCATTATTATTTAAAACACGCATTTATATAAACTAATTCTTGTGTTTTAATATTATTTATAGTTAATGTTATTCGACTTACTTGATAGTGGGCGGCAACCTTTTGTCTTCCGTATATTTGTAGTGTTTATATGAGGTCTTCCTTATACATCTCTACAGATTTCTTGAATTTTAAACCTTTGATGTTTTAGCACTAACACTAACCTAATTATTATCACTTTTTTAGTCTATCGCACTTATTAATGTCTTATATCAAACATCAAAGTTACAAATTTGAGGTTATGTTTATAAGACCGCGTGTATGCGTAATGAAAAATTCGTTTTTAACACTGGTTTCCAACTGTCAAACTTTTGTGAAAACACTTTGTTTAGGGTAAATTAACACAAATTTAAAACAAACTTAAATACTTTTCGTTTGAAAAAGTATTCATATAATTTATTTAATTTTTTTCCATAATTAATTTCTTACTTTTAATCACTTTTTTCACCTAAAGTAGCAGGAGCCGATCACACACATAGTAGATAGGAACCACTTGTGTTGCAAAGCAATATTAACGTCCTTGTAAACCAATACGTAGGTCTTCCTTCTTGTATTAAGACCCATCTGTCTAGCCAGAGCTTATGCATATATGCATTCATCTCTTTGGCAATATATTTGGTATCGTCTCCAGACTTTTATCCTACAGCCGCATTAACTTTTAATCCTCGAAATTTGTCGCATTAATTTTAAATCATCAAAATTTGATTTTTTCAGTTCTAGCGTAATTTGTACTTGAGAAAGTGCATGAGTGATTTTTAAATCTAAAGGAATTGTCCCCAATATCACTTGCACCACTTCTGTAGATACAGTTCTGCAACAACGCGTCATCGTCAATAACATAATTCTTTGCATGGAAGATCTGGAAAATTGATCCTGTAATACCATGCCGAAGCACAATACACAACTATTAGCATAAATGCCCCCTTGTATAGTGTCGGCATAGTTGCCGAGTTTAAGCTTCATTCCGTCCTTGTGACACGCGCAAGGTGTGTTACAAGTTTATCATTCGTTGTTACTGTATTTGTTTCGTAGCTTTGTAGCTTAAAGAAACTACAGATTTTATATATAGCAGGTCGAGAACGGCTTTCTAGGATTTCTGTACTATTTGCACCGATAAGGATCACATTATCGTTGGCAAAACATATGTCTACACAACCTTTCTAGTGAGAAACACAGTTCTCGTCGAATACCATGTTCCAGAGCTCAGGCCCCATTACAGATCGCTGAGGACAACCTTTAGATAGTTGCCTTTTCATGGAACGGTAATCGGTTTGTAAAATAATGTTCGACAATGAAAATAGTTCTCCATAGCGCAGTAGACGTACCTATAGGTTTTTGCCGGTCTAATTCTTTGAAGGTCACTTGGCCACCGGACATCAACAAAGACACACTGAATTTCTATAAATATCTCATATACATACTTGTACTTATGCCTACTTACTTACCGTTTGTTTGTTACCATTGAATGTTCATGAACGATCAATCACTATTTCCAAGAAAACCGCATATATTGTTCACTTAATCACTTATAACAATTAATACACTCTCATTATTATTTAAAACACGCATTTATATAAACTAATTCTTTTGTTTTAATATTATTTATAGTTAATGTTATTCGACTTACTTGATAGTGGGCGGCAACCTTTTGTCTTCCGTATATATGTAGTGTTTATATGAGGTCTTCCTTATATATCTCTACAGATTTCTTGAATTTTAAACCACTTGATGTTTTAGCACTAACACTAACCTAATTATTATCACTTTTTTTGTCTATCGCACTTATTAATGTCTTATAACAAACATCAAAATTACAAATTTGAGGTTATGTTTATAAGACCGCGTGTACGCGTAATGAAAAATTCGTTTTTAACACTAGTTTCCAACTGTCAAACTTTTGTAAAAACACTTTGTTTAGGGTAAATTAACACAAATTTAAAACAAACTTAAATACTTTTAGTTTAAAAAAGTATTCATATAATTTATTTAATTTTTTTCCATAATTAATTTCTCACTTTTAATCACTTTTTTCACCTAAAGTAGCAGGAGCCGATCACACACATAGTAGATAGGAACCACTTGTGTTGCAAAGCAATATTAACGTCCTTGTAAACCAATACGTAGGTCTTCCTTTTTGTATTAGGACCCATCTGTCTTGCCAGAGCTTATGCATAAATGCATTCATCTCTTTTGCAATATATTTAGTATCGTCTCCAGACTTTTATCCTACAGCCGCATTAACTTTAAATCCTCGAAATTTGTCGCATTAATTTTAAATCATCAAAATTTGATTTTTTCAGTTCTAGCGTAATTTGTACTTGAGTAAGTGCATGAGTGATTTTTAAATCTAAAGAATTGTCCCCAATATCACTTGCACCACTTCTGTAGATACAGTTCTGCAACAACGCGTCATCGTCAATAACATAGTTCTTTGCATGGAAGATCTGGAAGATTGATCCTGTAATACCATGCCAAAGCACAATACACAACTATTAGTATAAATGCCCCTTTGTATAGTGTAGGCATAGTTGCCGAGTTTAAGCTTCATTCCGTCCTTGTGACACGCGCAAGGTGTGTTACAAGTTTATCATTCGTTGTTACTGTATTTGTTTCGTAGCTTTGTAGCTTCAAGAAACTACAGATTTTATATATAGCAGGTCGAGAACAGCTTTCTAGGGTTTCTGTACTATTTGCACCGATAAGGATCACATAATCGTTGGCAAAACATATGTCTACACAACCTTTCGAGTGAGAAACACAGTTCTCGTCGAATACCATGTTCCAGAGCTCAGGCCCCATTACAGATCGCTGAGGACAACCTTTAGATAGTTGCTTCTTCATGGAACGGTAATCGGTTTGTAAAATAATGTTCGACAATGAAAATAGTTCTCCATAGCGCAGTAGACGTACCTATAAGTTTTTGCCGGTCTAATTCTTTGAAGGTCACTTGGCCACCGGACATCAACAAAGGCACACTGAATTTCTATAAATATCTCATATACATACTTGTACTTATGCCTACTTACTTACCATTTGTTTGTTACCATTAAATGTTCATGAACGATCAATCACTATTTCCAAGAAAACCGCATATATTGTTCACTTAATCACTTATAACAATTAATACACTCTCATTATTATTTAAAACACGCATTTATATAAACTAATTCTTGTGTTTTAATATTATTTATAGTTATTGTTATTCGACTTACTTGATAGTGGGCGGCAACCTTTTGTCTTCCGTATATTTGTAGTGTTTATATGAGGTTTTTCTTATATATCTCTACAGATTTCTTGAATTTTAAACCACTTGATGTTTTAGCACTAACTCTAACCTAATTATTATCACTTTTTTTGTCTATCGCACTTATTAATGTCTTATATCAAACATCAAAGTTACAAATTTGAGGTTATGTTTATAAGACCGCGTGTACGCGTAATGAAAAATTCGTTTTTAACACTGGTTTCCAACTGTCAAACTTTTGTAAAAACACTTTGTTTAGGGTAAATTAACACAAATTTAAAACAAACTTAAATACTTTTCGTTTGAAAAAGTATTCATATAATTTATTTAATTTTTTTCCATAATTAATTTCTCACTTTTATTCACTTTTTTCACCTAAAGTAGCAGGAGCCGATCACACACATAGTAGATAGGAACCACTTGTGTTGCAAAGCAATATTAACGTCCTTGTAAACCAATACGTAGGTCTTCTTTTTTGTATTAAGTCCCATCTGTCTTGCTAGAGCTTATGCATATATGCATTCATCTCTTTGGCAATATATTTGGTATCGTCTCCAGACTTTTATCCTACAGCCGCATTAACTTTAAATCCTTGAAATTTGTCGCATTAATTTTAAATCATCAAAATTTGATTTTTTCAGTTCTAGCGTAATTTGTACTTGAGTAAGTGCATGAGTGATTTTTAAATCTAAAGAATTGTCCCTAATATCACTTGCACCACTTCTGTAGATACAGTTCTGCAACAACGCGTCATCGTCAATAACATAGTTCTTTGCATGGAAGATCTGGAAGATTGATCCTGTAATACCATGCCGAAGCACAATACACAACTATTAGCATAAATGCCTCCTTGTATAGTGTCGGCATAGTTTCCGAGTTTAAGCTTTATTCCGTCTTTGTGACACGCGCAAGGTGTATTACAAGTTTATCATTTGTTTTACTGTATTTGTTTCGTAGCTTTGTAGCTTCAAGAAACTACAGATTTTATATATAGCAGGTCAAGAACAGCTTTCTAGGGTTTCTGTACTATTTGCACCGATAAGGATCACATTATCGTTGGCAAAACATATGTCTACACAACCTTTCGAGTGAGAAACACAGTTCTCGTCGAATACCATGTTCCAGAACTCAGGCCCCATTACAGATCGCTGAGGACAACCTTTAGATAGTTGCCTTTTCATGGAACGGTAATCGGTTTGTAAAATAATGTTCGACAATGAAAATAGTTCTCCATAGCGCAGTAGACGTACCTATAGGTTTTTGCCGGTCTAATTCTTTGAAGGTCACTTGGCCACCGGACATCAACAAAGACACACTGAATTTCTATAAATATCTCATATACATACTTGTACTTATGCCTACTTACTTACCATTGACGATGACTGGTGAGTGGTCAGATGAGAGATCCAGGCTTGACTCAGCTTTGAGGTAATTAGAGGAAATTCCTTTTACTACGCAAAAATCGATTAGATCAGGAGTTTTTGCCATATCCGTTGGCCAGTACGTCGGTTCACCACTTGAAAGGGTTGTAAAACCATGTGTTTTAACGCATTTATACAGTTCATTTCCCTTAGGATTTGTAAGTCTTGATCCCCATTCGGGGTGCTTTGCGTTAAAATCCCCTCCTGATATGAAACGTGGACCTAGTGTATTGTAATAAGAGTAGAACTGTTCAGACTTTATGTTGTGTTTCGGTGGACAGTATACTGCGGAGATAGTTAAATGTCTGTTCAGCTCGCTTATTACAATACTTGTTGCTTGCAGGAAGTCTTGGCGATATTCATTAATTTCATGGTGTTGTATAGAAGACTTAATGATGATAGCTGTTCCTCCATGCGCTTTATTGTCCGGATGTTTAGTGTCATATATTCTATAGTTTGGAACCTTCATATAGCTTTTAGTGGTAAAGTGCGTTTCAGAAACTAGCAAAATGTCAATGTTTTGGTTTAGAAGAAAGGAAATTACTTCTTGGCTGTGTTTAGCAAGACCATTGGCGTTCCAGAGTGCGATTCTTAGGGACGTGAAGAGATTGGCAAGCGTGAGACTAAGGTTGTGATGAGATTGAGCATTGTACTCATTTGTTCCACCAGACTTTTCATCATAACTTTTAGTTCGGCGATGTCATTTGACTGCACGTTCGATTCACTATGATTTTGTTGCACTTGTTCAGATTGGGTTTTCACTGTTTGGTTACTAACCACCTGTGCAAAGGAGGTACCTGACTGGACTTGGCGTGATGGTAATGGGGCAACAGTTTCTGAAAATCTGGGTCTAAGTGGAGGAAATTTGCGCTCTACGATTTGCCTATAAACATCGCATCCTTTGTAGTTGGCTGTGTGATTGTTATTGCAGAGAACACATTTAACTTTTTCGTTTAATTTGTTCTTCCAGTCACACTGGCTGGTATGGTGATCGCCTGCGCATTTAACACATCTTGCGTTTCGGTAACAGTAGGTTTTGGTGTGACCATATCTTTGGCATTTTGTGCATTGCGGTACCTCCCTTTTGAATTTTGGTGGTTCAATTTTAATTTTACTATTTAGTAGGAATTCCAGGTCAAAGATGTCTTTGTTGTTAGGCTTTTGTTCTAATTCTACAAAGAACAATGGTAAAGGAATTTTAGTGGTCCTTTGTTTGATGTTGCTTATTCGAATGACCTTGTGCCCATAGTTTTCTAATTCTTTCTTTATGTCCGATTCATCCGTGGAGTGATGTAGGTGTCTTACCACCACTTTATAGCTTTTGTCCATTTTTTGTTGGTATGTGTGGAACTCGGTGTTCCTATCCTTTAGGAGTGTCACTATTCTTTGGTATGTTTCAATATCCTGGAGCTGCAGCTTTACTTGCGATCCTCCGATCAACTTACTTTGATAGGCGTTTTTGGCGTGCGTGTCTAGCAGGCTAGTGAGAGGTTTGATGTCGTTGACTCCATATATAAACAGTGGTGGTGGTTTGTGTTCTGCGACTTTAACTTCTTCTGATGCATTAGCATCGGAGAGTTCGTCGAACCTATTCGCTAATGGTATTGGGTTTAACCAGTAATCCCCTAGTGTTTTTTGCCTCACATTCCTTGGTGCATCTGGACTGACTCTTTTTTTCTTCCTATTGTTTGAAACGTTTTGCCAAACGTCCCGCGGATTTTTTATCTCTTCATGCTTTTCTTGGATGGTTCCCATCGTATCTTGTATAGCATCCGCCATACTTTCTAGTGAGCAAGTGCATGAGTGATTTTTAAATCTAAAGAATTGTCCCTAATATCACTTGCACCACTTCTGTAGATACAGTTCTGCAACAACGCGTCATCGTCAATAACATAGTTCTTTGCATGGAAGATCTGCAAGATTGATCCTGTAATACCATGCCGAAGCACAATACACAACTATTAGCATAAATGCCCGTTTGTATAGTGTCGGCATAGTTGCCGAGTTTAAGCTTCATTCCGTCCTTGTGACACGCGCAAGGTGTGTTACAAGTTTATCATTCGTTGTTACTGTATTTGTTTCGTAGCTTTGTAGCTTCAAGAAACTACAGATTTTATATATAGCAGGTCGAGAACGGCTTTCTAGGGTTTCTGTACTATTTGCACCGATAAGGATCACATTATCGTTGGCAAAACATATGTCTACACAACCTTTCGAGTGAGAAACACAGTTCTCGTCGAATACCATGTTCCAGAGCTCAGGCCCCATTACAGATCGCTGAGGACAACCTTTAGATAGTTGCCTTTTCATGGAACGGTAATCGGTTTGTAAAATAATGTTCGACAATGAAAATAGTTCTCCATAGCGCAGTAGACGTACCTATAGGTTTTTGCCGGTCTAATTCTTTGAAGGTCACTTGGCCACCGGACATCAACAAAGGCACACTGAATTTCTATAAATATCTCATATACATACTTGTACTTATGCCTACTTACTTACCATTTGTTTGTTACCATTGAATGTTCATGAACGATCAATCACTATTTCCAAGAAAACCGCATATATTGTTCACTTAATCACTTATAACAATTAATACACTCTCATTATTATTTAAAACACGCATTTATATAAACTAATTCTTGTGTTTTAATATTATTTATAGTTAATGTTATTCGACCTACTTGATAGTAAGCGGCAACCTTTTGTCTTCCGTATATTTGTAGTGTTTATATGAGGTTTTCCTTATATATCTCTACAGATTTCTTGAATTTTAAACCACTTGATGTTTTAGCACTAACTCTAACCTAATTATTATCACTTTTTTTGTCTATCGCACTTATTAATGTCTTATATCAAACATCAAAGTTACAAATTTGAGGTTATGTTTATAAGACCGCGTGTACGCGTAATGAAAAATTCGTTTTTAACACTGGTTTCCAACTGTCAAACTTTTGTAAAAACACTTTGTTTAGGGTAAATTAACACAAATTTAAAACAAACTTAAATACTTTTCGTTTAAAAAAGTATTCATATAATTTATTTAATTTTTTTCCATAATTAATTTCTCACTTTTAATCACTTTTTTCACCTAAAGTAGCAGGAGCCGATCACACACATAGTAGATAGGAACCACTTGTGTTGCAAAGCAATATTAACGTCCTTGTAAACCAATACGTAGGTCTTCTTTTTTGTATTAAGTCCCATCTGTCTTGCCAGAGCTTATGCATATATGCATTCATCTCTTTGGCAATATATTTGGTATCGTCTCCAGACTTTTATCCTACAGCCGCATTAACTTTAAATCCTCGAAATTTGTCGCATTAACTTTAAATCATCAAAATTTGATTTTTTCAGTTCTAGCGTAATTTGTACTTGAGTAAGTGCATGAGTGATTTTTAAATCTAAAGGAATTGTCCCCAATATCACTTGCACCACTTCTGTAGATACAGTTCTGCAACAACGCGTCATCAACAATAACATAGTTCTTTGCATGGAAGATCTGGAAGATTGATCCTGTAATACCATGCCGAAGCACAATACACAACTATTAGCATAAATGCCCCCTTGTATAGTGTCGGCATAGTTGCCGAGTTTAAGCTTCACTTCGTCTTTGTGACACGCGCAAGGTGTATTACAAGTTTATCATTCGTTGTTACTGTATTTGTTTCGTAGCTTTGTAGCTTCAAGAAACTACAGATTTTATATATAGCAGGTCGAGAACGGCTTTCTAGGGTTTCTGTACTATTTGCACCGATAAGGATCACATTATCGTTGGCAAAACATATGTCTACACAACCTTTCGAGTGAGAAACACAGTTCTCGTCGAATACCATGTTCCAGAGCTCAGGCCCTATTACAAATCGCTGAGGACAACCTTTAGATAGTTGCCTTTTCATGGAACGGTAATCGGTTTGTAAAATAATGTTCGACAATGAAAATAGTTCTCCATAGCGCAGTAGACGTACCTATAGGTTTTTGCCGGTCTAATTCTTTGAAGGTCACTTGGCCACCGGGCATCAACAAAGGCACACTGAATTTCTATAAATATCTCATATACATACTTGTACTTATGCCTACTTACTTACCATTTGTTTGTTACCATTGAATGTTCATGAACGATCAATCACTATTTCCAAGAAAACCGCATATATTGTTCACTTAATCACTTATAACAATTAATACACTCTCATTATTATTTAAAACACGCATTTATATAAACTAATTCTTGTGTTTTAATATTATTTATAGTTAATGTTATTCGACTTACTCGATAGTGGGCGGCAACCTTTTGTCTTCCGTATATTTGTAGTGTTTATATGAGGTTTTCCTTATATATCTCTACAGATTTCTTAAATTTTAAACCACTTGATGTTTTAGCACTAACTCTTACCTAATTATTATTACTTTTTTTGTCTATCGCACTTATTAATGTCTTATATCAAACATCAAAGTTACAAATTTGAGGTTATGTTTATAAGACCGCGTGTACGCGTAATGAAAAATTCGTTTTTAACACTGGTTTCCAACTGTCAAACTTTTGTAAAAACACTTTGTTTAGGGTAAATTAACACAAATTTAAAACAAACTTAAATACTTTTCGTTTGAAAAAGTATTCATAAAATTTATTTAATTTTTTTCCATAATTAATTTCTCACTTTTATTCACTTTTTTCACCTAAAGTAGCAGAAGCCGATCACACACATCGTAGATAGGAACCACTTGTGTTGCAAAGCAATATTAACGTCCTTGTAAACCAATACGTAGGTGTTCCTTTTTGTATTAAGTCCCATCTGTCTTGCCAGAGCTTATGCATATATGCATTCATCTCTTTGGCAATATATTTGGTATCGTCTCCAGACTTTTATCCTACAGCCGCATTAACTTTAAATCCTCGAAATTTGTCGCATTAATTTTAAATCATCAAAATTTGATTTTTTCAGTTCTAGCGTAATTTGTACTTGAGTAAGTGCATGAGTGATTTTTAAATCTAAAGGAATTGTCCCTAATATCACTTGCACCATTTCTGTAGATACAGTTCTGCAACAACGCGTCATCGTCAATAACATAGTTCTTTGCATGGAAGATCTGGAAGATTGATCCTGTAATACCATGCCGAAGCACAATACACAACTATTAGCATAAATGCCTCCTTGTATAGTGTCGGCATAGTTGCCGAGTTTAAGCTTCATTCCGTCTTTGTGACACGCGCAAGGTGTATTACAAGTTTATCATTTGTTTTACTGTATTTGTTTCGTAGCTTTGTAGCTTCAAGAAACTACAGATTTTATATATAGCAGGTCAAGAACGGCTTTCTAGGGTTTCTGTACTATTTGCACCGATAAGGATCACATTATCGTTGGCAAAACATATGTCTACACAACCTTTCGAGTGAGAAACACAGTTCTCGTCGAATACCATGTTCCAGAGCTCAGGCCCCATTACAGATCGCTGAGGACAACCTTTAGATAGTTGCCTTTTCATGGAACGGTAATCGGTTTGTAAAATAATGTTCGACAATGAAAATAGTTCTCCATAGCGCAGTAGACGTACCTATAGGTTTATGCCGGTCTAATTCTTTGAAGGTCACTTGACCACCGGACATCAACAAAGGCACACTGAATTTCTATAAATATCTCATATACATACTTGTACTTATGCCTACTTACTAACCATTTGTTTGTTACCATTGAATGTTCATGAACGATCAATCACTATTTCCAAGAAAACCGCATATATTGTTCACCTAATCACTTATAACAATTAATACACTCTCATTATTATTTAAAACACGCATTTATATAAACTAATTCTTGTGTTTTTATATTATTTATAGTAAATGTTATTCGACTTACTTGATAGTGGGCGGCAACCTTTTGTCTTCCGTATATTTGTAGTGTTTATATGAGGTCTTCCTTATATATCTCTACAGATTTCTTGAATTTTAAACCACTTGATGTTTTAGCACTAACACTAACCTAATTATTATCACTTTTTTTGTCAATCGCACTTATTAATGTCTTATATCAAACATCAAAGTTACAAATTTGAGGTTATGTTTATAAGACCGCGTGTACGCGTAATGAAAAATTCGTTTTTAACACTGGTTTCCAACTGTCAAACTTTTGTAAAAACACTTTGTTTAGGGTAAATTAACACAAATTTAAAACAAACTTAAATACTTTTCGTTTGAAAAAGTATTCATATAATTTATTTAATTTTTTTCCATAATTAATTTCTCACTTTTTTCACCTAAAGTAGCAGGAGCCGATCACACACATAGTAGATAGGAACCACTTGTGTTGCAAAGCAATATTAACGTCCTTGTAAACCAATACGTAGGTCTTCCTTTTTGTATTAAGTCCCATCTGTCTTGCCAGAGCTTATGCATATATGCATTCATCTCTTTGGCAATATATTTGGTATCGTCTCCAGACTTTTATCCTACAGCCGCATTAACTTTAAATCCTCGAAATTTGTCGCATTAATTTTAAATCATCAAAATTTGATTTTTTCAGTTCTAGCGTAATTTGTACTTGAGTAAGTGCATGAGTGATTTTTAAATCTAAAGGAATTGTCCCAAAATATCACTTGCACCACTTCTGTAGATACAGTTCTGCAACAACGCGTCATCAACAATAACATAGTTCTTTGCATGGAAGATCTGGAAGATTGATCCTGTAATACCATGCCGAAGCACAATACACAATTATTAGCATAAATGCCTCTTTGTATAGTGTCGGCATAGTTGCCGAGTTTAAGCTTCATTCCGTCCTTGTGACACGCGCAAGGTGTGTTACAAGTTTATCATTCGTTGTTACTGTATTTGTTTCGTGGCTTTGTAGCTTCAAGAAACTACAGATTTTATATATAGCAGGTCGAGAACGGCTTTCTAGGGTTTCTGTTCTATTTGCACCGATAAGGATCACATTATCGTTGGCAAAACATATGTCTACACAACCTTTCGAGTGAGAAACACAGTTCTCGTAGAATACCATGTTCCAGAGCTCAGGCCCCATTACAGATCGCTGAGGACAACCTTTAGATAGTTGCGTTTTCATGGAACGGTAATCGGTTTGTAAAATAATGTTCGACAATGAAAATAGTTCTCCATAGCGCAGTAGACGTACCTATAGGTTTTTGCCGGTCTAATTCTTTGAAGGTCACTTGGCCACCGGACATCAACAAAGGCACACTGAATTTCTATAAATATCTCATATACATACTTGTACTTATGCCTACTTACTTACCATTTGTTTGTTACCATTGAATGTTCATGAACGATCAATCACTATTTCCAAGAAAACCGCATATATTGTTCACTTAATCACTTATAACAATTAATACACTCTCATTATTATTTAAAACACGCATTTATATAAACTAATTCTTGTGTTTTAATATTATTTATAGTTAATGTTATTCGACTTACTTGATAGTGGGCGGCAACCTTTTGTCTTCCGTATACTTGTAGTGTTTATATGAGGTCTTCCTTATATATCTCTACAGATTTCTTGAATTTTAAACCACTTGATGTTTTAGCACTAACACTAACCTAATTATTATCACTTTTTTTTCTATCGCACTTATTATATCTTATATCAAACATCAAAGTTACAAATTTGAGGTTATGGTTATAAGACCGCGTGTACGCGTAATGAAAAATTCGTTTTTAACACTATTTTCCAACTGTCAAAATTTTGTAAAAACACTTTGTTTAGGGTAAAATAACACAAATTTAAAACAAACTTAAATACTTTTCGTTTGAAAAAGTATTCATATAATTTATTTAATTTTTTTCCATAATTAATTTCTCACTTTTAATCACTTTTTTCACCTAAAGTAGCAGGAGCCGATCACACACATAGTAGATAGGAACCACTTGTGTTGCAAAGTAATATTAACGTCCTTGTAAACCAATACGTAGGTGTTCCTTTTTGTATTAAGTCCCATCTGTCTTGCCAGAGCTTATGCATATATGCATTCATCTCTTTGGCAATATATTTGGTATCGTCTCCAGACTTTTATCCTACAGCCGCATTAACTTTAAATCCTCGAAATTTGTCGCATTAATTTTAAATCATCAAAATTTGATTTTTTCAGTTCTAGCGTAATTTGTACTTGAGTAAGTACATGAGTGATTTTCAAATCTAAAGGAATTGTCCCTAATATCACTTGCACCACTTCTGTAGATACAGTTCTGCAACAACGCGTCATCGTCAATAACATAGTTCTTTGCATGGAAGATCTGGAAGATTGATCCTGTAATACCATGCCGAAGCACAATACACAACTATTAGCATAAATGATCCCTTGTATAGTGTCGGCATAGATGCCGAGTTTAAGCTTCATTCCGTCTTTGTGACACGCGCAAGGTGTATTACAAGTTTATCATTTGTTTTACTGTATTTGTTTCGTAGCTTTGTAGCTTCAAGAAACTACAGATTTTATATATAGCAGGTCGAGAACGGCTTTCTAGGGTTTCTGTACTATTTGCACCGATAAGGATCACATTATCGTTGGCAAAACATATGTCTACACAACCTTTCGAGTGAGAAACACAGTTCTCGTCGAATACCATGTTCCAGAGCTCATGCCCCATTACAGATCGCTGAGGACAACCTTTAGATAGTTGCCTTTTCATGGAACGGTAATCGGTTTGTAAAATAATGTTCGACAATGAAAATAGTTCTCCATAGCGCAGTAGACGTTCCTATAGGTTTTTGCCGGTCTAATTCTTTGAAGGTCACTTGACCACCGGACATCAACAAAGGCACACTGAATTTCTATAAATATCTCATATACATACTTGTACTTATGCCTACTTACTTACCATTTGTTTGTTACCATTGAATGTTCATGAACGATCAATCACTATTTCCAAGAAAACCGCATATATTGTTCACCTAATCACTTATAACAATTAATACACTCTCATTATTATTTAAAACACGCATTTATATAAACTAATTCTTGTGTTTTTATATTATTTATAGTAAATGTTATTCGACTTACTTGATAGTGGGCGGCAACCTTTTGTCTTCCGTATATTTGTAGTGTTTATATGAGGTCTTCCTTATATATCTCTACAGATTTCTTGAATTTTAAACCACTTGATGTTTTAGCACTAACACTAACCTAATTATTATCACTTTTTTTGTCTATCGCACTTATTAATGTCTTATATCAAACATCAAAGTTACAAATTTGAGGTTATGTTTATAAGACCGCGTGTACGCGTAATGAAAAATTCGTTTTTAACACTGGTTTCCAACTGTCAAACTTTTGTAAAAACACTTTGTTTAGGGTAAATTAACAAAAATTTAAAACAAACTTAAATACTTTTCGTTTGAAAAAGTATTCATATAATTTATTTAATTTTTTTTAAATAATTAATTTCTCACTTTTAATCACTTTTTTCACCTAAAGTAGCAGGAGCCGATCACACACATAGTAGATAGGAACCACTTGTGTTGCAAAGCAATATTAACGTCCTTGTAAACCAATACGTAGGTCTTCCTTTTTGTATTAAGTCCCATCTGTCTTGCCAGAGCTTATGCATATATGCATTCATCTCTTTGGCAATATATTTGGTATCGTCTCCAGACTTTTATCCTACAGCCGCATTAACTTTAAATCCTCGAAATTTGTCGCATTAATTTTAAATCATCAAAATTTGATTTTTTCAGTTCTAGCGTAATTTGTACTTGAGTAAGTGCATGAGTGATTTTTAAATCTAAAGGAATTGTCCTCAATATCACTTGCACCACTTCTGTAGATACAGTTCTGCAACAACGCGTCATCGTCAATAACATAGTTCTTTGCATAGAAGAACTGGAAGATTGATCCTGTAATACCATGCCGAAGCACAATACACAACTATTAGCATAAATGCCCCCTTGTATAGTGTCGGCATAGTTGCCGAGTTTAAGCTTCATTCCGTCTTTGTGACACGCGCAAGGTGTATTACAAGTTTATCATTCGTTGTTACTGTATTTGTTTCGTAGCTTTGTAGCTTCAAGAAACTACAGATTTTATATATAGCAGGTCGAGAACGGCTTTTTAGGGTTTCTGTACTATTTGCACCGATAAGGATCACATTATCGTTGGCAAAACATATGTCTACACAACCTTTCGAGTGAGAAACACAGTTCTCGTAGAATACCATGTTCCAGAGCTCAGGCCCCATTACAGATCGCTGAGGACAACCTTTAGATAGTTGCCTTTTCATGGAACGGTAATCGGTTTGTAAAATAATGTTCGACAATGAAAATAGTTCTCCATAGCGCAGTAGACGTACCTATAGGTTTTTGCCGGTCTAATTCTTTGAAGGTCACTTGGCCACCAGACATCAACAAAGGCACACTGAATTTCTATAAATATCTCATATACATACTTGTACTTATGCCTACTTACTTACCATTTGTTTGTTACCATTGAATGTTCATGAACGATCAATCACTATTTCCAAGAAAACCGCATATATTGTTCACTTAATCACTTATAACAATTAATACACTCTCATTATTATTTAAAACACGCATTTATATAAACTAATTCTTGTGTTTTTTTATTATTTATAGTTAATGTTATTCGACTTACTTGATAGTGGGCGGCAACCTTTTGTCTTCCGTATACTTGTAGTGTTTATATGAGGTCTTCCTTATATATCTCTACAGATTTCTTGAATTTTAAACCACTTGATGTTTTAGCACTGACACTAACCTAATTATTATCACTTTTTTTGTCTATCGCACTTATTAATGTCTTATATCAAACATCAAAGTTACAAATTTGAGGTTATGTTTATAAGACCGCGTGTACGCGTAATGAAAAATTCGTTTTTAACACTGGTTTCCAACTGTCAAACTTTTGTAAAAACACTTTGTTTAGGGTAAATTAACACAAATTTAAAACAAACTTAAATACTTTTCGTTTGAAAAAGTATTCATATAATTTATTTAATTTTTTTCCATAATTAATTTCTCACTTTTAATAACTTTTTTCACCTAAAGTAGCAGGAGCCGATCACACACATAGTAGATAGGAACCACATGTGTTGCAAAGAAATATTAACGTCCTTGTAAACCAATACGTAGGTCTTCCTTTTTGTATTAAGTCCCATCTGTCTTGCCAGAACTTATGCATATATGCATTCATCTCTTTGGCAATATATTTGGTATCGTCTCCAGACTTTTATCCTACAGCCGCATTAACTTTAAATCCTCGAAATTTGTCGCATTAATTTTAAATCATCAAAATTTGATTTTTTCAGTTCTAGCGTAATTTGTACTTGAGTAAGTGCATGAGTGATTTTTAAATCTAAAGGAATTGTCCCCAATATCACTTGCACCACTTCTGTAGTTACAGTTCTGCAACAACGCGTCATCGTCAATAACATAGTTCTTTGCATGGAAGATCTGGAAGATTAATCCTGTAATACCATGCCGAAGCACAAAACACAACTATTAGCATAAATGCCCCCTTGTATAGTGTCGGCATAGTTGCCAAATTTAAGCTTCATTCCGTCCTTGTGACACGCGCAAGGTGTGTTACAAGTTTATCACTCGTTGTTACTGTATTTGTTTCGTAGCTTTGTAGCTTCAAGAAACTTCAGATTTTATATATAGCAGGTCAAGAACGGCTTTCTAGGGTTTCTGTACTATTTGCACCGATAAGGATCACATTATCGTTGGCAAAACATATGTCTACACAACCTTTCGAGTGAGAAACACAGTTCTCGTCGAATACCATGTTCCAGAGCTCAGGCCCCATTACAGATCGCTGAGGACAACCTTTAGATAGTTGCCTTTTCATGGAACGGTAATCGGTTTGTAAAATAATGTTCGACAATGAAAATAGTTTTCCATAGCGCAGTAGACGTACCTATAGGGTTTTGCCGGTCTAATTCTTTGAAGGTCACTTGGCCACCGGACGTCAACAAAGGCACACTGAATTTCTATAAATATCTCATATACATACTTGTACTTATGCCTACTTACTTACCATTTGTTTGTTACCATTGAATGTTCATGAACGATCAATCACTATTTCCAAGAAAACCGCATATATTGTTCACTTAATCACTTATAACAATTAATACACTCTCATTATTATTTAAAACACGCATTTATATAAACTAATTCTTCTGTTTTAATATTATTTATAGTTAATGTTATTCGACTTACTTGATAGTGGGCGGCAACCTTTTGTCTTCCGTATATTTGTAGTGTTTATATGAGGTCTTCCTTATATATCTCTACAGATTTCTTGAACTTTAAACCACTTGATGTTTTAGCACTAACACTAAACTAATAATTATCACTTTTTTTGTCTATCGCACTTATTAATGTCTTATATCAAACATTAAAGTTACAAATTTGAGGTTATGTTTATAAGACCGCGTGTACGCGTAATGAAAAATTCGTTTTTAACACTGGTTTCCAACTGTCAAACTTTTGTAAAAACACTTTGTTTAGGGTAAATTAACACAAATACAAAACAAACTTAAATACTTTTCGTTTGAAAAAGTATAATTTAATTTATTTAATTTTTTTCCATAATTAATTTCTCACTTTTAATAACTTTTTTCACCTAAAGTAGCAGTAGCCGATCACACACATAGTAGATAGGAACCACTTGTGTTGCAAAGCAATATTAACGTCCTTGTAAACCAATACGTAGGTCTTCCTTTTTGTATTAAGTCCCATCTGTCTTGCCAGAGCTTATGCATATATGCATTCATCAGTTTGCATCGAGACTCCTTAGTGAGTGCACGTGTTTACAATAAACAAAACAATAAAATTTTTAGTGATCTTTTTTTGCAAATTATAATATTTTTTTCTTTTTTTTGTTGATTTATTTGTATTTAAATTATAATTTTATTATTATTAAGTAATATTACTAAAAAGTGAAGTAACTTTTATTTAATTATCACTGGTTAATTAACAATATGGATATGGAGACTAAACCTCCCGATAAAAATCCGAACAATAAAAACAACTCTGTGACTAACAAATCATTTCCTACAGAAAAAACATCCAGTGATATGGCAGAAAACTTAAATAACAATAGTGACATTGTTAAAAAAATATATAATAATTTATACAACACAGAAACAAAATATGACTCGTATAAAGTAATGATTGTTAAAAATAATAGTGATGGAAATACATTTTTTAGTTCTCTTAAATTAGCAGAAATAATTTGCAAAATTAGCAATAAATCTAATATAATAGAAATTAAAAAAGTGGGAAGAAATAGAGTAATCGTTCAATGTGCTAATGCAATACTAGCTAACGAAATTACTAAATCAACATAACTGAAAAACAATGGATATGAAGCGTTTATCCCATTTTACTGGTGCACAAAAGTAGCTATTATAAAAGGTGTTGATATCGAATATTCGGAAGATACAATTTTAAATAATATAGAGTGTCCACCTTTTAGAGTAACGAGAGTGCAAAGGTTAAATCGAAAATTAAGAGTTGACGGAGCTATAAAATATGAACCCAGTACAACAGTGAAATTATTCTTTGAAGGACTTGCTATTCCTGCTTATGTTTATATGTGGAGAGTGAGACGAGCATGTGAACCATTTGTACAACAGACGATACAATGTTATAATTGTTTTAAATTTGGACATGCAGCCACAAAATGTAGAGCAAAAGTAGCAAAATGTAAATTCTGCGGAAGTGAAGATCATTTACGTACTGCATGCACATCTCCTAACCCGACATGCATAAATTGTAAACTTAACCACGAGGCTACAGACAATGAATGTCCTAAAAAAAAGACAAATCAAGATAAAAGATCTCATGGCCCAACACAATCTCAGTTTTTATGAAGCAAAATTAGAATTAACAGAAAAAAATACAGACTATTTATACTCAGTAGGAACTCAAAACTCTTTTGAAGCTCTAAACTACAATGAGACTTTTCCCAATATCACTAATAAATACAATAGTATCAACATAATTCCAACATACAAACCAAACCCTTTAACCAGAAGAACCAATACCAGAGTGAATAAATCAAATACAGGTAACTCATTACAAAGATCTTACAGTCAACCACAACCTACGACATCCACTAAAGAACCAATTCCAAAAAGAAGAAGAGAAGAAAAGAAACCTAACAATGAAGAAAGTGACACATTCCTTAAAAAAACTAATCAAGGAAAAACAGAAAGCAAATCAACCAAGAGAAATCTGATATTACAATGGAAAACAATGATAATGATACCTGCTATAAATCAATATATAATAAAAATAATGATGACAAAATTAAAGATACAAACAAAGACCCTAATATTACATCCCAATCTTTTAGAAGCTACAAGAAACAAATATCTAGTGTACAATGGCCAAACTCGTAAGAAAACATCAATATATAAATTAAGTTTATTTTTTAATAAAAACTCTATTCACATCACTTAACCTAATCGGTTAATAAATTTACTAAAATATTAAATCAACAACAATTATATAAACATAAAGAAAAAATAAAATATATAAATAAATCGAAAAACAAGACATCAGATATAAAAATTAATCATTAATTAAAACAGTTAAAATGATAAATTTTATTCAATGGAATTGCAGAGGAGTCAGATATATTAAAGAGGAACTACAACATATGTTACAGAAGCATAACATACATATATGCATACTATCAGAAACGTTTTTAACAAAAAATCTCAATTTCAACATCAAAGGGTATTTTATTGAAAGAGAAGATAGGATACAGAATACAAACTATAATCCCCATGGGGGTGTTGCTATCTTGATTCATAAATCTATAAAATATAAACGAGTAATGCTAAATAACCCATTTAATTCGGTCGAAATAGCTGGAATAATTTTAACACATAACGAAACTGATGTAATATGTATTTTATCAATCTTTGCTAAACCGAATCATAAACTATCTAATTCTAATTGGTCACAGATAAAACAACAAATAGATGTTCCTGTTATACTTGCTGGAGATTTTAACGCGACTAATCTTGCTTGGGATATAAATTGTCCAGGTAGCCAGTATGAAGGTAACGAATTGTTAGATTTCATAGAAAACGAAAATCTAAATATTATCAACGATGATAAACCAACTAGAGTAAGCAATCTCAGTACAAGGGACAGTATATTGGATCTCACATTGGTATCAATGACGTTAACACAACAAATTACTTCGTGGCAAGTTCTTGCAGATAGCTTAGGTAGTGATCACTACCCAATTTTTTTCTGTTTGAATGACTATAATAAAGACCGTTACCGTACATCTGAATATTTAACGAGGAGAAATTTCCGAAAAGCAGATTGGGAGAAATATAGCCTTGAAATAGAAAGCAGAATTTCAAACATTAGCACAAATGGAATCACAAGTAATCCCCAAGATGTTGAAAACAAATACAACCAATTTAGAGATGTTATTAATAATTCGGCAGACATACATATTCCATCTACCAGATTGTATAATATCCCTCCTAATAAAATAAAACCGTCTTGGTGGGACACAGAGTGCAATAAAATGATAGCTTAAAGAAAATTAGCACTAACTATTTTTAATAAAAACATGACAATGGCGAATTATTTAAATTATAAAAAACATCAAGCTAAAACCAGACGATATTTTAGAGCCAGAAAAAAAATAGAATGGCAAAATTTCTGCGAGAATTTAAACCCAAACACAACAACCAACATTGTCTGGAATAATATAAGAAAAATTAACAATAAAAGCTATAGTACTAAAAGGATAAGTGATAATGAAAATTTAATAGAAGAATTCATTAAAAAAAAATTTCCACAGAACAACAATTCAAATATTACTACCACCACCATCGTGAAAGATAATTTTCTAGATAATAACATAAATAAAAATGAAGTAAATTTCGCGTTAAATCATAATAAAAACAGTAGCACAGGATTTGATAGAATAAATTACAAAATGATACAAAACTTACCTGACAATGCAATAAATCATCTTACACAAATATATAATCTGTCATTAAACACTGCTGATGTACCATTAGACTGGAAAAAACATATCGTTGTTCCTATATTAAAACCAGAAAAAGATCCAAACAAAGAAGAATCATTCAGACCAATTACTTTACTATCATGTATGGGCAAAACTATGGAATCCATCATCAAAAACAGACTGGAGTTGTATCTCGAACATCATAAAAGATTACCTGAGTTACAATTTGCGTCTAGAAAAACAAGAAGTACGCAGCATAACTTAAACATATTAAATATCGATATTCAAAGAACATACAGTAAAAATCATTATATGATAGCTGCTTTCATTGACATTAAAGCTGCTTATGACAATGTTAATCTAAAAATATTAAAAGAAAAAGTAGAAAACATAGGTATATCTTCCAAAATATCCAACTGGATTATAAACTACTTCCAAAATAGGGAAATAATAGTTAGATACAATAATAAGTTAACTGGTCCTATACTATGTAATCACGGAATTCCACAAGGCTCAATATTATCTCCCTTATTATTCAACATATACACAGAAAACTTAACAACATTATCAGATAACAACACAACAGTACTGATGTATTCAGATGACATGGTTATTTATAGTATGGGCCATACACAAGATATAGCTCAAAACAGATTACAATCAAAATTAAGAAAACTAGATATTTTACTAAAGGAAATCAAATTAAATATATCGTCAGAAAAAAATTAAATAGTTATATTTACAAGGCATAGAATAAACTGCAGTCCAATAATAACCATCAGAAACAAAAATATAACTGTTAGTTCAAATACCAAATTTCTGGGTATATTCTTTGATACGAAAAGCACTTGGGCGAAAGAAATTGCACATATTATTAACAAATGTCAAAAAGGCTTAAATTTGATGCGATGTATAGCAGGATACAAATGGGGCGCACACCCAACAACCTTAATAAAAATATATAAAGCTATTGTTAGACCGCATATTGACTATTCTAGTACTATGATCTGCACCGCAAATAACTCAAGATTAAAAAAAATTGAAATTATACAAAACAAATGTTTAAGAATAATATTAGGTGCAATGGTTTCAACACCAATCCAAATCCTCAACTATCAAACTAATATTCCTCCGGTAAATATCAGAATACAACAAATATCAGACAGTTTCTTTTGTAAAACCAGACATAACTCATGTGGCCCCTTAAATACAAGATTATCTAAACTATATGTTCTTTATAATAAACCATATTGGACAACTCATAAAAAACCGGCACTTTTAACTAGTTTTGATAGATATAATAACTTGAACTTAGAGGTACACAACATTATACCTTTTTTCAAATTTCCATTAGAAATAAGCATGACAACAATACATACAGAAATAAATTTGTTTAAGAAGAATGACAGCAAGGAAATAATTTATCAAAAATATATGGAATATATAACAAAAGATGATATAAATTGGAGTATATTGTTTACCGATGGTTCATTCGAAAAAAACTCTAAAACTGGAGGAATTGGCATTTTCAATTATAATACAGATCAACAATACAAATACAAACTTAACAATATCACAAATTCTTATAATACAGAAGTAACAGCAATAATGAAATTATTAGAAATAATACAAAACACTGACAATAAAAATATATTAATCTTCACTGATTCTCGTAGTGTTTGTGTATCTTTAAATAACAATAAATTCAAAAACAATAATAATAACAATATATGTTCAATTAAAGAATATCTTTTAAAAATGGAAAAAAGTGATATCAATGTTGAACTCATTTGGATTCCTGGACATGTAGGCATAAAAGGGAATGAAATGGCTGACAAACTTGCCAAAGAAGCTTGTGTAGATGGAGAAATAATCGAAATAAATTGGTCAATAAATGATTCCAAAAAAATAATTTAAGAAAATTGTATGTCAGATTGGCAGAATATATATAATGAGAAAAGTCAAAGTACTGGAAAGTTGTTTTTTGCAGCGAATCAAAAAATTCCAACAACCACATGGTTTAATAAAAATCATTCACGGAGATATATTTCAACAAATTGTCGAATGAAATCTGGGCATTCTAGATGTCCAGCTCATCTATACAAAATAGAGATAAAAGACACACCAAATTGTAGATGTGGAGAAGAAGGTTCTTTGGACCATATAATTCTAGGGTGTCATCTTTTAACATCAAAAATTGATAGACTTTTAAATGATTTATGTAATGTAGCACAGTTCCCAGTCAACATGTCCTGTTTAATGACAAGTGAAGCAACGGCGGAAATAGTAACTAACTTTGTGATAGAAAATAATATAGAAGTGTAATATAAGTTAGAATATTTTATTTAGTATGTATTTAATTTTAAGTTTAATTTTGTTGGAATTACAATACATTCATTCTTAAATTAAATTACTTAAACTTGTTTTGTTTTTGTTTATATAAAAATATATTATATTAAATTCAATTGTTTTATGTCTATAAGAAATATTGTCTGAGGACTTTCTGTATAATTTCAGTCTGAGGACTTATTTATTAATAAAATATTTAATATATAACTGTGCATATAATATCTGCTTCAATAGGTTATGGGACCAAGCTTTAATTAAAAAAATTAATATGACGACATCAGTGAGTGCTACAAGATTTGAGCTGTTGAGTAAGGACAATTATGAAGCCTGGAAAATTCATGTTGAGGCGCTATTGATCAAAAATGATTTGTGGGAATATGTCAGTGGTGAAAAACCGATTCCTGTTGCTGCGGAAGATAATCAAGAAGAAAGAAATGGATGGATAAAAATTGATCGTAAAGCTAAGTCAGAAGTAATATTAGCAATTAGTTCAACGGAATTGCAGCATGTCCGAGGTTGTAATACTTCTCATGAAGTTTGGCAAAAACTTGCCTCAGTTTATGCTTCCAAAGGACCTGCAAGAAAAGCTTTATTACTTAAGCAACTTATGCTTCACAAGATGTCTGAAGGTGGTGATGTCAGGGATCATGTAAACAAGTTTTCGGATATAGTTGATCGACTTGGAGCTATGGATATTGAAGTGAATAAAGATTTATTGTCTGTAATGTTATTATATAGTCTACCAGATAGCTATGAAGGTTTTAAATGTGCTATGGAATCACGTGATGAACTCTTGGAGGTTGAAGCTCTTAAGGTTAAGATACTTGAGAAGAGTGAAATTGGTTCAAATTCAGTTGTTGAGTTAACTGGAAATGTAAGGGCTGAAAATCAACCAAGTTACAAAAATATTTTTAAAGGATATTGTTTTAAATGTGGAAAACAAGGACATAAGTCTCCTGAATGTCCAACTCAATTGAAACCAAATTTCAGAAGAAATAGACCAGATAGACAGAATAGATACACACAAGAAAACCAATGTTCTCAAGCGGATGATGATACTTTTGCAGTATTTAATGTTGAATTTGCTGGTAGTGTTCCAAGTTGTCGACCTTGGATTCTTGATAGTGGCTGTACAACACATTTATGTGGTAATAAACAATTATTTAAGTCTTTAAATGAAGAAATTAGTGGGAAAATAAATTTGGCTAATCAAGCAAATAGTGAAATCAAAGGAAAAGGTACTGTTAATTTGTCGATTAGTAATGGTAAACAGCTGAGGTCAGTAGATTTTTCAAACACATTATTTGTACCAGATTTAAGGTCAAATCTAGTATCAGTTGCTAAAATTACTAATAAGGATCATGAAATTCTATTTAAAAAAGATTCAGCTGTAATTATGGATATGACTGGAAATGTTAAATTTGTTGCTGAAAGGCGTGGTGATCTCTATTATTTACAAGAAGGTAATGAAGAAGCTTGTATTGGAGAAGATAAAGCTAATTCTGAGTTATTGATGTGGCATTGTCGTATGGGTCATTTAAATGCTAAGGATTTATTTCGGGTGATTAATCAGAATACTACAAGTAAAGTAACCTCTGAACAATTGAAATGTTTGTCAAGATGTGAAGTGTGTCTACGAGGCAAGATGACAGAGTTACCGTTTTCAGGAAGTGAACGACAGAGTGAAGAACTTCTTGAAATAGTTCATACAGATATTGTTGGACCATTTAGGACACAATCAGTGAATGGAGCAAAATATTTTATTACATTTATTGATGATTATTCTCGATGGTGTGAAGTATACTTTCTTAAACAGAAGAGTGGTGCACTAGAAGCTTTCAAAATGTATCAAAATCAAGCTGAACGTATGACAGGGAAGAAGATTAAGTATCTTCAAAGTGATAATGGTAAAGAGTATTGTAATACTGAGATGGATTCTTTCCTGCGCAATCAAGGTATTCAACGTCGATTAAGTGTTGTAAGAACACCTCAGCAAAATGGTGTTGCTGAACGTTTAAATCGAACATTAGTTGAAATGGGACGATGTTTATTACTTCAATCAAATTTATCGGATATGTTTTGGACTGATGCTGTAGCTACAGCATGTCATTTGAGAAACAGATGTCCTTCAAGAAGTATTAATGGAGATACTCCTTATCAGAAATGGTTCAACAGGGATAAAGTTCATTTAAATTATTTACGAGCATTTGGATCAACTGTATATGTCTTAGATAAAGATCCAACAAAAGGCAAATTATCTGATAGATCAATGAAAGGAATTTTTGTAGGTTATCCACGTGAATCAAAAGGATACAGAATTTGGTTACCAGAAAAGAGAAAATTTATTGTTGCTCGTGATGTGAAATTTATTGAAGATAATGTTACTACAGTTTTAAAGAACCAAGAGATTAAACAGCTGATTATTAATGATTTTGAAAACAAGGATAAACCATGGATTGAATTGATAACAGGATTTAAAAATAGTAATGAGACAGAAACTTTAGATGGAATTCCAGAAGAAAATTTAGAAGATAATGAAGAAAATGAAAATTCATCTGGTATTCAATCATCTATTCAAGAAACTCCTAGAAGAAACTCAAGAGAATATACTAGAGAAGAAAGAAGAGGACCAGGAAGACCAAAATTAATTAAAACAGGTTTGAAAGGACGTCCCAGAAATTTTTTTTCAAAAGTTAATAATTGTGAAGTTAAAGAAAGGATTGAATCTGATTCTAATGAAGATGATAATGATAATGATAATATATTTGTTGGAGTAGCTGAAGTTAAATTGGAAGATGCTATTAATTCTCAAGAGTGTGCTGAGTGGAAGAGAGCAATTAAATCAGAAGTCATAAGTTTATTAAAAAATGATACTTGGAATATTGTAAAATTACCTGAAGGTCAAAGTGTTGTGGGAAGTCGAATGATTTTAACAAATAAATTTGGATCAGATGGGCTTATTGAAAAAAGAAAAGCTCGTATTGTTGCAAAAGGTTATAGTCAGAAATATGGTATTGATTATGATCAAACTTTTGCTCCAGTTGCAAGAATGGAATCAATGAGACTTTTAATTGCATTGTCTGTGGAATTAAAACTTGTAATAAGACAATTTGATGTTGTAACTGCCTATTTAAATGAATTACAAAAGAAGAAAATATTTTATTCAACTGAAAAAGAAGAAATTAATAGTAAATTTTATAGAGAAGTTATTGGAGCACTAATGTATTTAGTGGTTGGAACTCGACCAGATATTGCAAATACTGTTTCAAGATTAGCTCAATTTGTAAACAAACCAAGTAAACAAGATTGGTTGGGAGTTAAGAGAATATTGAGATATTTAGCTGGTACAATAGAATTAGGAATACTTTATACTAAAGAAACAAAATCTATGATTGGATACTGTGATGCTGATTGGGGAGGTTGTCTTGAAGATCGAAGATCATATTCTGGATATGTATTTATGTTGGCAGGGGGTGCTGTGAGCTGGAAATCTCAAAAACAAAGAACTGTGGCACTTTCATCTACTGAATCAGAATATGTTAGTTTATCAGAAGCTGTAAAAGAAGCAATATATTTAAATGATTTATTGACTGAACTAGAGCAAGAAAAATTTTTGAAAATTAAAATATTAATTGACAATCGTGGAGCTGAACAACTGGCAATAAACTCGATTTATCATGCACGTACAAAACATATAGATATTCGTCATTATTTTGTTCGTGATGTAGTTGATGAAGGAATTATTAAATTACGTCATGTATCAACTAATGAAATGGTTGCGGATATTTTAACAAAAGCACTGCCAAGAGAGTTACATGAAAAATTCACTGAAGGATTGGGACTTCAAATTATTTAAATTGTTGAAATGAATATCTTGAGGGGGTGTGTTGGAATTACAATACATTCATTCTTAAATTAAATTACTTAAACTTGTTTTGTTTTTGTTTATATAAAAAATATATTAAATTCAATTGTTTCCTATTTAATCTCCTGAATTGTTTGAATTGTTTACTTTATTTGAATTTATTGAATTTATTCAATTGTATAATATCTGTTTTTAATATTGTCTTCAGTATCTGAGAAATATTGTCTGAGGACTTTCTGTATAATTTCAGTCTGAGGACTTATTAATTAATAAAATATTTAATATATAACTGTGCATATAATATCTGCTTCAATAATTATTTTACCCACTAATAATATTACCACTTGTTCGCTCTAATCCCTAAACTTCCTCAATTACATTTAAATATTTAATCCTTCTACAAAACAGAAATAATTCCTGTTAAAACTACCTGCCTATACTTAAGTTATCCATTACCAATTGCTTCAACTTAAAAAGGTGCCGTAGCCAAACAAGGAATACGTAAAAGAATAATCAGCCTCTGAAGTACGGAAAATAAAACAAAAAGATATAGAAAATGTATGTGATACAATTAATATGAAAAAACAGAACAACGAATCTTGTTATATGTTTGTGGATGACTTGGACTCTTCGACAGGCAGTGACCATGGTAACACAACTATAGAATTAGAAACATTGCAGTATTTTAATGACAATTATACTAACATAGAATCTTGAAATAATTATCCATACACAAAGAAAGTATTTTTAAAATGCAACACTAGAGCTACCTAGATACATGAGACAACATGAGCTACATAGATACTCCTTTACAAACGGCGGTGCCGGCAAATACTTTTCATCAGTAGAAAATCAAAAAGCTCCTAAATATGAACTACATCTAGAAAAGCCCCCGGTTATGACTTGATTACAGGTCCCATTCTTAAAGAACTGCCCAAAGAGCAATAATACTAATAAAAATCATACTTAATGCAATACTGAGAATTGTACATTTTCCAGGACAATGGAAAATCGCTGATATTATTTTAGTTTAAAACCGAGTAAACCTCTTAATGAAGTTAAATCATACGAACCTATTAACCTTTTACCCATCTCTTCCAAGTTGTTCGAAAGGCTTTTACTAAAAAGCCAGAAAATAATTGCAACTTTTGCTGATGACACAACAATTTTGGCTGAGCATAAAGCTCCAGATGTTGGTTCACAGCAAGTACAAGCTATCCTAGACAAGATTGAAGACTGGCTATTGAACTGGCGAATTAAAGTAATTGTAACTTTGTTAAGTAACACATGTCCTCCTTTACGTTTAAATGAACAAATTATACCACAATGTGAAGAAGCTAAGTATCTAAGCATGCATTTAGATCGGCCCCTAACACGGAAAAAGTACAAGTTAAAATTTATATGTAGGTTACATAATTTATATATTGTACATAATTTACAAATAGAAAAAAATTAAATTTTAATTTTGAAAAAAAGTAACAAATTATTTTTGAATATTAAAAAAATTTTATATTTTGTTTAAAATACTATTCTCCTAAAATAAATACTACAGTTTACATGAAAAACTATTTTAATATTGAAGAAGCTAAATATTTCAATTTAAAAAGGGAATCATCGCATTTGCTGTGACATGAATGCTGTAAAAGCATCTAAATGAGAAACAAACACCGCCATGGAATTTTCAGATGAAATGTAATTTTTTAAACTTCCCTAATAGAACGATGATGATCTAAAAAGAGAGGGTTGTATACATTTTCGAATCCAACAAAGAAAACAGTCCTATTTTTATGCTCAACGAGATCAGTCTAAAACTAACATTCAATATGTACCTTTTACATGTAATTTTAAAATTAATTTTTTTGGTTAAATATATTTCATTTATTATTATTATTATAATTAAATGTTATAAGTATTTTTCACATGTGAGAAAGATACCTTAATTTTTTTTTCTTTATTTTGCCCCTTTAAATTGAACGCAAAACTGTCTTTCCGCAAAACCGATAAGCGGGGTTGGTTAATCCATATAGCTAATCAATAGATGTATTCAATTATTTCGTTTCTTATTATTAATTTTTATTATTTTATTGGCTGAATTTCTAATTTACATCTTAAATATAAATTAAGTAGCGCTGCGTTAGAATATTTTAAAACGTAGTAAAATAAAATTTATTTAAATTAAAGTTATAGATAATTTGTCATAATTAAACAAACTTTATAATTCAAAAAGCTCAATGACTTTAGTAAGTTTAGGGTAGGATTTAATGAAGTTTTCTATGTTTAAAATTTATTATAAAAAATTAGTTTTTAATTATTTAAATTTCTTTTTTTAGGTTCTAGAAACTTCAAATTTTACTCATCTACTAACTATGCTTAACTCAGCTAAAACTATGATGAATAGAGATAAAAGTCTTTAAAAATTTTGTATGTAGAATTCTATGCTCTATTAAATTTATTCAAATTATTTTAAAAATCTTTTACCGTTTTTAAGTTAAATGCAAACAAAGCATACATGGGATGGTTTTTAATTTCATATTTCACAAAATTTCTATGCCGATTTAAAGTTTATAAAAAACAAATCAGCATCTGAAAACGTATTGTCACTTATGGCTCCCCTTCATACCACGTAACTCCTAACCCTAATATTTCCTTACCACCTACAATAAGAAAATGACACCAGATTTGATATACCTTTGTGCGAACATGCGTGAATAAATTCAAAAAAGTTGAAAATCTTTTGCAACCCTTTTCTTAAGAATAGTATTACAGAATTTGGTACAGAATTTTCAGTATTATTGCCTTGGATTTTATGCACGCATTATTGATTCTCCAAAAACTTACAAAGATATAGATGTTTTTGCTATAATTGAATATTTACATAAAAGATCAGTATAATAATATTAGTCAAAGGCCAGCTTAACAATTGTTTATATAACTTTTGTTTTTGTAAAAAAAATTTTTTGAAAAATTTTGTCAATATAAAATCATTTTACGCAATATTTAAACGTAATTATACAAAAGTAAAAAAGTACAATGATTCTTGCCAATAGTTAACAAGTTAAACTATTATTTGTTATAGTATTATATATTACAATGTATAATATAGTATTATTTATCGTAGTTGTAACTTACTGACTACATAAAATAAACAATTTCGTAATAATTTAAATAACCCTATAATTTGTATACAATTTATATTTAATTCAAATAATTATAAAATTGGTACAAAATGCTATAAAACTTGCTATATTTTTAATGTAAAACATTTTAAATGATGCAACTGAGTGATAGGCAGAATGTCAACCACAGTTAAATAATTTAAGATTAGGAATGTTAAACACTATGTTTTAGGATTGAAAGTAGTAATTTCCAAATCAACCAATTAATATAATTATAAGAAATATTTTTACAAAAAATATGTTAATTTGTAATATCTATTGTTTTAAATATAATTGTGTAAGGCTCTACAAGCTTATAAAGGTGGTATTGGTCAGGATCTGTGTTATTCGTAGAATAAATTAAACAGAAGTTAAGATTAATATTTTATTAATTAATATTATTTAATAACTAAAATATATACTGAATACAAAGCTACTATATGTGTGCTTACTTCGACACGCTCTAAAAGACTATTCAGATTAAGCTGTATCTATCTGTTACATTTCACTTAATGCTAGCTTATACTATAAATTCAAATTTTGGCGGTTATAGTAATCTAATACTTATAATTCTATTAGAATATTTCAAATGTTTTGATTTGATGCTTTTAATTATACGAATCTTAATCGAATTTTAATTATACTTCACTTAAGTCGTGTATTATTAGGTTTAGCAGAACATAGCGTTATTGATATCACAAATATAATATTATAAACAGTTTTGTTTAGTACTTACGGCCTATAACGTGAAATTTAAATTAATGAAAGTGAACAATAAAAGATATATACAATACAATATAATAGATTGCAATTAGGATGAATCCTTAGTCTTGAACTTTATAATACCATTTTATGAAAATATTTTTGTGCACATTACAAATTGCAGCAATAAATTGGATAATTGATGATTTTATCCATCTAAATCTAAAAATATTGTTATGCAAAAGAAATGTTATAGCGAGTTTAGTAAAAAAAAACGTAAAAAGTGAATATTAGTTTTTATTTGTATAATAATATTATCTTAATATTTCCGTATCAATAATTTATACTGTTACGAGTTTGCAGACGTCTGAAAATAAAATAATTAAAGATGTGATTAAATATATATTATAGCTAGAAATTGATAAATCGACTGTACTTTCGGAAGAGATAAATAGGCATAAACAAGACGTAGATTAAATTGTAATGGAATGTTTCTTGTGTAATTAAATACAACAATTAAACTGTAAAAAATATTACGTCGCACTAAGGACTTCTTTTTTGCATGTTCACACGCTACAGACGAAAATAAACATAAATTCAGCATTACACTCTACTATGTTGTTCAGCGATGCTGTTCGTATTGAAATTCGTTTGATTTGTGAACAAACGAATGAACGAGTGGACGTACACTTTGTGTTCAGACGATTCATTTTTTGTTCATTCGCCATCTGCGCAGCGTAAGTAAACGATTCCGAATGAATGTATCCAACATCACTGGATCGGTTCACTTAATAGACCAGGGTCGAAGCCGTCAAAAATAATTAAAAACAAAAAAAAATTAAAGTAGAATGAAACCTATTGGAAAAGGAAAAGAATACTACTAAAATGAAAGGAAAAATAAATTGCGGGCGATCTGTGGTTGGGAAGAGGTAGGGGGTGAGTTTTTAAGGGTAAAAATCGGTAAGTCCCGATTTCCGGCAAAACTACAAGGCCTATCGAAAAAAGTTAAATAACAAAGTTGTAGATATTAAATAGATCTACAACTGTTGTATCTACACTTCTTCTCCATAACCTCAAAATTCATGTAAAAAATCCAATCGCCCGTAATTTATTTTTCCTTTCATTTTAGTGGTATTCCCTTTTTTTTCCAATAGGATTTATTCTACTTTAATTTTTTTTCGTTTCTAAAATTATCGACCCTGGTCTATAAGAATTCATTCATTTTGTGTTCAGACAATACATTTCGAATGAAGGATGCCGAATGCAAGGCAGTAAAACGCCTGATATTACCTTAGACATTAGACATTATGGACAGCAGTGAGTCGATTCTAACAATTTGTCGGTACCGGCTTGCATTTTCTCCATTCGCCACACACGCACATTTGTTACAGTATTATATAACATACAAGTATACTTCTGTTTTGTTTTATATGTTGTTTTAATCTAGAAGTGGGTGAACCATCTTTTACAGAGAATGCTGACTATCATCATCCGCTAAGAACATTATACAAAACAAAGTAATTGAAACATTACTTTTTGTTACAGTACACTTAATCGACTATTATCTACAATTTCTCTACACATATTTAAAGTATGTATTATCGAATATTGCTCAGACAGTATCAATAATAAACAAAAAAATTATAATTAAAAAATAATTATAAAAATCGTTTTTTTTAAGTTTGATAACAACGAGAAATTATTAATTTAGTTTTAACTTACAGACTGAATTTAATAAAATGAGGTTTTATTTAGGTATTCACAGCGTAAGCAAGCCCAGTTAAATACCGCTAGGTATTTAACGTTATTATTAATTTCGATAATAGATATTAAAAGAAATGTTGGGGTAAAGTTTGGATCTAGCAGTCACAGCATACGGTTCTACTGTTAGATACTGACGTATAAAAACAAATAAGTAAAAAAGTATATATTTTTTCATATTGTGTATTTTTTACTTCTATTTTAGTGATTTACTATACATTATTTATACATTATAATAATTGCACTGTTTAAAATCAAAGAAACTACATTTACTTCATAGTGTTAATCAGTAAACATTACTTTTTAAATATAAACCTAAAATCGCACAAATATTAGCGTTATCAACGATCCTAAAGTATCTGCGCAATTGTCTTGATAATTTTAATTGATTATGAGAGGTGTGTTGTTTGTTATTTCCATATTCTCCCTATTACCCCCACATTAAGACATCTGATTTTTGTTTACCTATATTTGTTTATCATATTGTAGCGTTCATTACTTCATTTACTACATTAACACCTACACTTTATTTATATATTATTATTATATTATTTTATTCCTTTCCGAAATGCATATACAAAAATATTTACTTAATCCACTAACCCTATCACTTATTCACTTAAATCCCTAATCCAACTACATGTCTATTTTATCTCTCATCCAAATACAAATTATTTTAAATTTTTTATTGCAGATAAATCTAATTAACAAAATTAAATTAAAAATACTAAAATAAACGCATTCTTAAAATGAAAATAACATTACAAAATTAGGTAATTAATGATTATTTTACAATACACGATAGAGAATACTTTTACTGAACTAGGGGCCATCCATTAATCTCACGCGACTGGGGTGAGGAGGAGGGGTTTATAAATTGTAACAATTAGGTTGTAAACTTTTTTTTTAAGGGTCGATTTATTATTTCTATACTGAATAATTGGTTAATAAACGTATATTGACGTTATTATTTTATTAAAGGTTCAAAAATTCATGAGTCTCATGATAGGCCATACAAATCTCAATGATAACTGCTTATTCAAAAGAGCCCCACAAGATGGTAACAATGTAATAGCCACTAACGGTGTAGCATATTATTCTTTGATGGTCAAGGTTTTTGTCGCACAGTCAAAGTTAAAAATAAGGTTCATAGGCAGATATATAACAGCAGGGAAAGTCTGAAAAATCTTATTAACTTTATTATTAAAACTAGTTTCATCTTTTTATTTTAAGTACCCATACTCGTGTCTATAACTTGTAAACAATTTAAAAGTTTATAAATGTATACATAATTTTATTATAATTAATTTTAAAAGTTAAGGAACTTAAATAAATATTTTAAAGAAACCATCTTTAACAGCATGGATCATAAGGCTACTATCTATAGATTTAACTTTTTCAAAAGTGAATAAATGTAAAGCCAATCTAATAATACTAACTAAAATAGAACTAGATAGTATTATGAAAGAGTACCAAGATTCCATTAAAATCTTTACAGACGAGTCCAAATTACAGGATGAGACAGCTTACGCGTATGTAATTAAAGAATCTATTGGAAAAAGGAAATTAGACATAACCTACAGTATTTCTACGTCTGAATTATATGCTATAAAATAACATTTACTAGACATCATAACAGCTAACAACAAAAGAAATATGGTAATTTTATCTGACTCACTGTTGGTCGTAAAATCCCAATATACCAACTATACAATAGTTCAAACCAGAGTTTATTCTCTCAGGGTACTCTCAAAATTCTTGGCGACTCAACATAAGAAGAGAATGAAGAAGTAAGAGAGTACACTTCAAAAAAATTGCTTTCAGCGACCTCTCGAAAGTATTATTACTATTATGTAATTTTAGTCTCTTTTTTGACATATCTACTCCAGTATATAGCTAACATTTCCAGCAGTTTCTCTAATATTTCTAATAATACGGACATGACTAAATGTTATTTAGGATTTTAAGTCTCTTTTAGTTGCTCTTGTCATTGGGTTACAAATATTTGTACATTATTATAACACTTACAAGCTATTGTGATCATTATAGAATAAAGAGATAATAGCAACCAATATTGCAACATAAAATAATTAAACTTAAATAATTTATGAAAATGTTTTTATGAAACGGTTGATTGTGCATTAATATATTAATATATACTATTTGTTTCAATATGACACTTTATATTTAAAAGAAAATTAGCAAAGATAAGATAAATGCAAACTTACTTACTGAAAAACGAGTTTTGTAATAAAAATAATATTATACGTTCTGCAATTTAATTTTGTTCTGGTTCTAAATCCTGTCATATCATGTTGTTGAAAGTAACTAAAAAGAAAATTCTAACGAGCTTATGTTACGAAATGACATTTACAACTTATTACGCTTGTTCTATTGAATTACGGAGTGTATAGGTGGTACTTATTTACTCTTGGTAATTTTTTTTCTATTTCTGCTAAAGCCACCTTCCCCCTGCTTTGCGCCATGGCATGAAAAACTTTAGGTCAACCGAATAAAAATTAAAAATCTAAAAATCACCATAACACAGAAGGACTTTAATAATATATGTCGCAAAATATTGATTAGATGGAAAAATATAATACAAAATGTGTATATTAATAACAAATGCAACGACACCAAAGTTGGAAAAGGGGTAGATGCACAGCCCATAGAATATTTTAACTTTTCCAAGTGACCTAAGAGCAGAGGTGGAATAAAGGTACACAGTGCCTTAGGCAAGTGGTCAGACCACCAGAGATGTGCCGATGAGATATTATAAATTACAGGCGTTTACCCCAGTCGCATGCGACGTCTGCTTTTGATATAAATTTCATTTCCAATTTACCCATTTTTACCAATTAATTCCATTTTTGAATTGAAATATTTATCTTGTTATATATAAATTTTACATATAACAAAAAAAAAAAAAATTTCATATAAACTTTCACTAAATATATATACTTTCTCAAACGTCCATTTATGTTAAATTGCTTTTTTGTCTCTATATTTAATATATGATCTAAATGTAATATAAAATTAGTAATCCATCCCTATTCCTTCTGTTTTTCTAATGTAAATTGTTTTTTAATTAAACTGTCTCAAAAAACACATATTAGGTTTTGATAGTATGAAGTTGATAAATAAAATCATTTACTTTTTTTATTGTCTTTAATAATCTTCCCGTTACCTTAAAATATATCTAAGTAGCAAAAGAATAAACGGAAGTTTAGATTCTTATACAAAATATTATTAAAACTAAAAAATTAGCACATATTTTAATATATATTTAAAAATCCAACTTTGACATAAGATCATAAGATCACAAGCCCATTCTTTATAATTTTAAACAAGAGAACAGTTAAAACTTTAGAAAAACAATGATGATATAGATGATTGCGTGAAATAAGTATTTAATAAACTAGCAATTATTTTATTTCTAAATTTTATATAATAAATTCTTGTCTTCTGCAAATGCACACATTAATTAACTCAATAAATATTTCTGAAAATATGTAACTTTTGATATTGATACTTAAATATTGCCAAACTATTGTTAACTTACAAGCTTTATAAAAAACCAGGAATTACCTAATTTGTTTACTACATTCATTTTGAATAACATTTAATCTAACACAAAAACAATCTGTACTTTTTATATAGTTCCAATTACAGTAAATTTGTATAAACCTACGTCGTAAGGGAAAACACTATTGCCTTTAACAATATATTTCAAGTTAAGAACTTTAGTTCTTTGCAACCTTTTCTTAGTGAATCATATTATATTTTCGTATAAAAAGAAATATGCTTAGAAAGAATATATATGAGAATGTTTAACGAAAGATCGCTTTATAAAGCTAGATGACAAAAGTAACGGTTAGTAATATTTTTTAAAAGAAATATTTAAAGAAATCCGAGTTAAAATTACATTTTTAGCTTAATTTATTTACGTTCAAAACAAAACTGATTTTATGAAAAACGCGTTACAAATCATTTCAGCAAAGTATTGGGCTAGATTATCGTGATAAAAAGCAAATTTGTTCAATAAATGGTTTATACTACAGTTTTTTTTTTTCTTTGCAATGTATATATTAGTCCTAATATTTTTACCAATACATAGTACATTATAGCAGAAAGACTAATTAATAAATTACCTATATAAAAAAATATCTCAACCAAACCAAAAGGGCTAAAAACTGAAGTTATGTTTCTTGCTAAAGAAAATCGCCCTTTAAACATAAAATAAATTGACCGACAATGTATAACATCTTCCACCTTATCACTGCGAGTATCGCTCTAGTGGTTATCAGTGTGCCATCATTAGTAAATGTACATATTACATTATAAACAATTATTATATAAATAAACATACAAATACGATTTTTAAAACTCAATTATTTTCTACTATTTATCAGAAAACTAACATGCATACTACACATGTTTAGTTAAAATATGTTTCTTTCATTTAACACGCCTCTCAGGTATATTTCCAAATATTTTGCATTATTTGATTGTAGATGCGCGCTATTCAGTTTGACTGCACTCATGTTTATTGATTACTAGTAAACTTAACTTTCACTAAGTTAGTTTCGTTTGCTTAATAAGACAGACATTACGCTTGTCACTTACATTGTCTACACATGTCTGCAGGTTAGCTAATGCTGATAATAAGTTTAAATACTTGTTTAATACTGGCGTATTGTCGGTGAATATTATTGTAACCAGTCTTGCAGTCATAAGAGGATCTTCGGTGTGTAGTTGAAATAAGTTAGGAAACTCCATCTTGAATTTTATAAAGGTATATTATTTCCGTTTCTCGTTTCACAAAATATATATTAATTTATACTTAAATAGGAAAAGGTACATTTGCAATATAAAACACGAAACTTTATAAATAAATAATTGCTTTTATAAAACATAGCTTACCATCTTATTATTTTAGCCATAATTATTTTTATTTATTTTATTTGTCAGTACTGAAAGACACTTTATCCGATTTCTTAATTATATTACTAATCGATTTAATTCATTTTAGTTTGGTTTTGCGGTTAAATTAACTGAACCCATTCCAAACTTTGGGTTGAAATAAACATGCACCTAAGAGCAAAATGTGGATATTATTTTAAATACCGGTTACAAATTACTTTTGATATGTGATTTTTGACTCTTAAAAAGGTATTTCTTTGATTTTATTATTACAAAGAATAACACATTTAAAATTTTTGTTATAGTCTTTAAAATGAATCCTTAAAAACGCAAACTAACCGCTTTTAGAAAAGAATCGTTTAATTGGAAAATAGGAAATGTTCAAAGATTACAATAAGTAAAAATCTGTTAGCGCTTTTCACGATAGTTTTGCTTTTATATCTTTCAGCACGTATTTTAATATTATATTACATAAATATCAGATATTTAGCAGTATTACATACGTTTTATGAAGTTCGAGGCGTTCTAAATATATTAAAATTATTTGTACATTAAAAGTTTTAATACTTACTTGCTAATATTTGAATAATAAAACAATGCATTATGTTAAAGATATAAATAAAATATTTAGACTTGATGCTAAATATGTATCATTGTTAATCACAATATTTGTTACCATAGCAATTATCGGTCAATCTCATCAAAGCTCTTTTCTTTTTATTTATTTCTTAATCAAACAATAAACTAAAAAAGTCACGGAATAAAATAAAAAAAAAGAATCTTGTACTCTTCTTATTGTCTTAGAAATTCTTTCGGCTATAAATTTATATTTAATTTTAAATGATTATTTCAAATATTTTATATTAACTATATAAAATCAGTAATAGGATTTTATATACAGCTAGTAGGTTTTTCGCAATAAATCTAAGAAAATTTCTCTTCGTTAAGCATGTAGCTATTAATATCGGTTGCATCTTTTCCGAGTTTAAGAACAAGTAATAAAATAGCTTTTTGAGAAATAAGTAGTTCATCCATATATAAATGGAGAATTTAAAAATTATTCTTTTATATCACATTCTTTTAAAGATTTTATTTAATGCAGATATAAATAAATCGCGACCGGTACAAAAAGAAGCGTAAAGAATATGTGCGTCTATTAAAATAATCTATATATTTGTAGTGATCTAATTACTCAATATATCACGTTTTTATTATTGGAATTAGTAAAACAACTAAATACAGTGTATTCAAAAAAAAATCTCTTTGCACCTCTATGTCCAACAAAGGACAATTTTGCTATTTAGGAACAGTGAAAGAAAGGGTTAATTTATTTTCGTTTAATTAAATTATTAAATTATTATTTTATTTTAACAAATTGTATACCAATCCAATGGAGTTTATGTGACATCTGTATGCCATGGCATTAAAGAACGCAATAAAGTTTATCAACGTTAAACATAAGGAAATAGACGAATTGCTAAATGTCTGGCTTATCTCGAGCAGGAAGAAGAAAAGAAGTCTAAAATCAAATAATTGAACGAAATCTTCCTTCATAAAGACTTAGGGCAACTGGAGTTCGTCAAAACCAGGATTTTTATTTTCACAGGTGGTTAGGAATACAATAGATTTAATTTAAGAACTAATTTAACAATTCCAAATACAGCAAAACCATAGCGAACAGGTTTCGCAGTTCAATGACATTGCTAAACTAAAATTATTGATGAAAAGTCTTGAAGAGCAGATGAGCACTATGACCAACTTACTCACTACTTTAGTTTCACGTATGCCGCACTCTTCGACTCCTTAAGAATTGCTCTATTGAACGCCAATGGTCCTGTGCAGTACAGTCAAGAAGTTAACTCCGTCCTCGGTAATTGAAATACTGATAATTTGGTAGTTTCTGAAACCCATTTCACCTCAAAAAGTCACATGAAAGTTCCAAAATACAAAATTTGTCGTAGATAAAGAATTAAACAAACACCCAAATATCTCTGCAGTTTACTGCCCACCGAAACACATCAGATGGATCAGTACAACACGTTTTTTTTTAAATTACGCACACGTTTCAAAGCTGAAGGATATTTTATTGCGAAACATAAAGAATAGGGGTTACGACTTATAAACTCGGAAGAAAATGAACAAATGCGTATAAACATAAGGTCTTTCAACCCTCTCTAGTGGTGAACCGATTAAACCTCCTGATTTAATTTTTCTTTGCGTAATTAAAGAATCCTCAGCTAATTACCTGATAGCTGAATCAAGTATAGACCTCTTTCATTTGATCACTCACCAGACATAGTTACATACACCACCCAAGTGACGTACATAAACCTCTAGTCACAATAAGCAATAAGCATACAGACAGGAATTCAATTGAAAATCAATTTCAAGAAAAACTCGAAAATTAGTTTTTAACCCAGATTTATATTAAATTGACCGGTTGAATAATATAATAATATAATGATCAAAATGAGCACCAATTAGTTAATTCCTAAAACTCTAAAATAATAATAAAATAATTTTAATAACACAACAGCAATTCAAACAATATTGAAAATCTAACAGATTTGAAACAAGATTAATCCAGTTAGATAAAATGATAACAATTTGATCACGAGTTTAAATGATCGATACTTAAATAAATATTGATCAAAATAAGCGTAAAATAACGCGGTCAGCAAGGAAACCATATGAGGTACAATTACATCCAAAAACGATTCTAGAATATTATTTAAAAAATCAATCATGAACCAACATTAATTATATATTGAAATAAATTAATCCTTATTGATGAGTTAAATATATAGATATAAATTATTATATGATATAAATATAATTATTGTATTGAATTAAGATTTAAATCCACAGGTTATGTTAAGGGGAGATAGCCTGTAAAATATCTGTAATAAACGGTGTCATTGTACGATATTATCGTTCTCGGAATCCGCTAATGCCGGTCCGCTAATGCATCAATTTGAGAATTAATCAATCCACTGATTTTCAACATAAAACAGGTGCCCTAAAAATATAACCAGATGCACACGAAAATATTTTCACACATGAATATTACTTCACTGTTTTTACATTTAAATAAAATTTACAACTTATAAAAAAAATGGCGGCCATTAACAAGCTGCTAATCGCATGACGCGCAAAATAAATGAATCCGATAGTTACAAGAGAAAATGATAAATATCACCTATCCGTCTTACACACATCGCGGACTTCTCGTGTTTCACAATATACCAAATTATCAGTAACAAATAAAGCACGGAATTATAATCACCCTTACTCAAAAAGATTCTATTAACCATTGTTAATCCACATATAAAAATCATAAAAACCAATTCCTCATTTAATTACACTGACACTACAAAACGTACACTACTCGACTTCTCGTCACTGCTTGTCCAAGCCAAAACTTTTCAGTCTTCATACTGAGACAGGCCTTACAAAAAGTATTACCAAATAATACGGAACAACAAAAGATCCCACATTCGTATCGGGTTAAGAAGAACTACGGTACAATGCTTAATGCTAATACTGGCTAAATTCAGTTTGTTACCCCCACTTTCTCTCTCTATAACATGTAGCATCATGTCCAACGCCATTTTTCTCACATCTCGTTTAACCCCATTGCGGCGAACTACTGATTTATAACATTTACACATTATTTCATGTATAATTGTATCTTATTATATCTTATCAATCAGTTTTGCCTGCTTTTAACTACGTTTAAGAAAATGTTATTGTTTGAAGTTGTATTTCACTTTGTGTTTTTTATACAATGCAATATTAACTAAATAAATTGCACGTGTTTTATTTATAACAACTGTCGAATCAAAATATCGAAGACATTTTAATATTAATCACACCGATTAATAAAACAAAGTATAGCATAATCCAACAAATTAACAGCATGGCATATAGTTACGTTAGTAACAGTTAGTGGTACCTAATGATATGTAATGTTTGGGGTGGAAGGAGCAAAAGAAATTAAAATAAAAAAAAAAACGAGGTATGTCAAATGTGTGTTAAGACTGTACATATTCATGCCGGCATATATTAAAAGTCAATCAGGACATAAAGAGATTCAATTATATTCGAGAAAAAATGAGTAATTCTGTAGGAAGAAGGGTGAAAGTGGTAGAACTAAGAGACCCAGTAAACAATTTGGTGAAGTGCCCTATTTAGTGAAGTTTCTATCACTATTTCACTTCAATTATCGTTCGCATCAACTTAATCTTCATTTGTACTCCGACAGGTGGAGTAATTTCGCCATTTATAGGCGATAAAGTAGACATTTTATATGAAAAAATGTAAGAATTTGAACTATAAATGAACTCTTTCGTGACAAAAAAATCATGACGCATCTTTAATATGATGTCAAAGTGACTCCAAAATGTTTACTGGGGAATAAAGGAGTATTTTCAAAGAAATGGAGTTGTTAAAGAAGAGGCAGAGAGAAGAAGACAGAAGTGTACAAGAGCAGCTAAGGAGCAGAAAGATACAGCAAGAATGGAAAAAATTGATAACCGCAAATACAATAAATTTGACAAGAGGAAAAAAAAACTAAAAATATACGAAGAATCTCAATATTTAGATTTGAAGATGAAGAGAAGAGCAGCTGGTATTGCGAAACTAAAAAGGAAAGAATTTGCAAAGTATTCGGCTATTAACTATTCATGTGAGCATAGAGTAAAAAGTAAGAGAGAATAGATCAGTTAATGAAGGGCGGCAGTAAAGAGAAGAGGTGGATAACGGAGATAGTGACAAGGAGGAAGAAAGAGGAAAATGGCAGAGTAGGAACGAAATGGGAAAATAGCAGAGAAAATACCAGGAAAAGGGAAACAGTAGCGGTTAAAATTATTTCTTAAGAGAGAAAGAATGAGTAGGTAAATTTAGGAATATAAATGTAATGTAAATAATCACAATGAAATGTAATTTAATAATTTAAGATGAAAGAATGTCATAAGCATTATATAAATAATAATAATAGATATACTAATAGTTTAATATTCTCTTAAAAACATTGAAAAATAAAGAACATAGAAATTACTTACGGACTAGTATTTATTTTATTGATAAATTATGTGTTTTTGTTGTTAAAAAAGCATGCAAGAAAAACGGATAATTACTATTTTTAAATATAAAGAAATATTCCTTTATTAAACCCATAAATTATTAACCCACGGTTTTTTTGTATTACAGATATATTCCAAGAAAACATATGTATATATGTTTTCTTGGAATATATATATATATATATATATATATGTGGAAAACGAGAGTACAATCCAATCCTGATGTGGTAAACGAGAACTATCCAACTTCTTATGTGGAAAACAATAACCAATCCGCTAATCTGGTGTGGAATCGAGGTACTCTTGTTTAATTTAGGGCAATGTCAATTCAATTAATATTCAACTATGTAATATCTTAGTTGGTTTGTCAGGATGATAAAGAATCACATAATTGGTTTAATACATTTATTGAATAAAATAATAACGATGATAATAATAATGATAATAATACAATAAAGATACAATATAAACGTTGGTGTTTACTTTACAAATACAAAACAATGAATGCATAAACAACCTTAAGTTCTAGTTAATATATACTCAGTCCTATACATTAGTTTTCAGCTTGACTTAAAAAGGTTTGTTTTTATTACTTCCCAGAATAAGCCTGGTTTGTTTCAATAAACACATCCCCTCATGTATTCACTCAGTGGTTTAAAGTTCCACACATTATAATTGCTTTTAACCTGTCACTTGGTTTCTATTTAAAACATACCGTCATTAATCACATTCTTTATGACTTTCTTAGACCGGGTATTATAGTTACGCCTATTTTGTATGCTCGATATATTTTTTCGTTTCACACGGCCATATGACTCCTCTTTGGCCTCCAAAGACGATACGTCACTGCGGTCATCTGTTTGCTGTTCGGCACCTGACACAACAGTTTCAGAATCGCTGTCGTCTGAGAACACGCCCCATAGCTTCACATGATCGGCATTTGAATGTGTATTAGAAGTACCTTCCCCTGCACCGATACGTCTTACCCTATACCGCTCATTTGGGTCATCTCCTGTAACCTCATACGGTCCTAAATATTTCTTATGTAATTTAAATCCAGTACCAAACTGGGTTCTTTTTACGGCATCAATGTCTCCGACTTTGTATGTCCTAGCTGGTTTCCTATTTCTATTGAAATTCCTGGGATTCTCTTCCTGTGTTTTCAATATTTGTTTCTGGGCGTTAACACGTAACTCGTGGAAGTCGTCCTCACGCACTTCTCGATTACCTTTTTCTAACAGCTGAGAGATATGCGTCTCCTCATCTGTTTTCATTGTCGCACCTGTTAACAACTTGAACGGTGTAGTATTTATGCTACGCTGATAAGTTTTGTTTAATGCTTGCTCTTCGGCCTTGCCGTCGTTCAACCAGGTTTCTACATGTTTCTCAACTTCTTCTTGTTCGCAGTAAGCCATACGTCGCGAATTTTGAAAAACAGGAACCTCATCGGTCATGTATATTTCTGCTGCTTCAGTAACCCTTGTTACTTTTGGTTCATAAGTTTTAACTAGTTCCTCAACTTTAGCCCTGGCACCTGGACTATTGTTATTACCCATGACGATTTCGTCGTCGGCTACACATAATTTTTTATACTGTTCACTTTCCACGTACTTTTTTCGCATGGTAATACCGTCTACACTTATTGTGGTTTCTACTTGGTCTAGCAGAGGTTTACCAATTACAACACTATGTCTAGTTGTACTTGATGGAACTATTAAAAAGTTAGTACAGTACTGTTCATTGTCTACTTTCACTTGAGCACTAAATTCACCCAAAACTTTGATTTTAAATCCTCCGATTCCAGTCAATACAATATTGTTTTCGCGCACAACCGCTTTATTACTTAATTTAATATAATCGTCAGCTCTAATCAAATTCTGATCACTTCCGGTATCAATCAGACATTTAAAACTGATACTGTCTATGCTCATGTCTTTTGTCATATTACATGTTTTATTTGTGTCCACTAACAAAGCATCACTCGTTTTATTCGCGGTACAATTTCTCGAAATATGTCCCTCTTCATGACATTTGAAACACTTTATTTTACTTTCACTTTTTATCTTTTCACTTGATTCAATTCTTTTACTATTAAGGTATTCGTTGCTTTTTCGGCACACGTTTTCTTTATGTCCGAGTTCATTACAATTAAAACATTTTATCGCGTTTAAGTCTTTTGGTCTGTCTTTACGTACACTAAAATGATTCCTTTCTTGCACTTGCAATAGCGTCGAATCATACCGTTTTACTTTTAACAACAAATCGGGCACTGTTTTAAAGTCGCACATTGATAACACACTTATCAAGTCTTTGTTGTTTAGTCCGGCTATTATGTATTTTATCACGGCCTTTTCACTGATATTATTACTCTTACTGGCGATCGCTTTCACCGAGTATACATAATCTTCTATTGCTTCGTTTTTTTCTCGTTGTCTCTTCATTAGTTCCATGTGTACGTCAGATTCATCGTACTCCACTGGAAAATTCCTGATTAATTCGTATTTGAACGTCGTCCAATCCTTGACTACGTTCAAACTAGCATCAAACCAGATTTTCGCGGCACACTGCAACTTGTTGACACCTTGATGAAGCTTCACTTTATCACTCCAGCCATAAATGTCTGCTATATCCTCCAATTTTCGCACCCAAGCTGTAGCCGTCAATACCGTGGTTGCTGGGTTAAACACAGGTATGCATTCCAGGTTCTGTGTCGGCATAAACCCATGATGATTCATTCTCTGTTCCTGTATTGTACTATTCCTGATACTCAACTGCAATAGTTCTGTTCTAAGCCTCGTCAGCTCTGCTTGCACTCCCAACCAACTATCTTCACTAGATGTTGAGTTTCCTGAGCGTCCAGCTAACAAACTATCATCAACAGTAGTATCGTTCATGTTAACGTTATATGCCATTTTCAATTTTTTCCTCGTAAAACAGTTTACACACTTTTCTAATACAATTCACTTGCTAGTCCTATTATAAAGTCCGTCTTATAAATTCTCGACTATTCCGCTAATGAACTATCACTTGAAAGCACTGTTTGTAGAAAACTATTTTGTATTATTCTTCTCTGTATTATTCACTTGTGGATAACTCGTAGATAACTAATCCGCACTTAGTTCAATTCACTATGAGTTACTAATCCGCACTTCTTTGTATTATTCACTTCGCGCACTTAGTTCAATTCGCTATGAGCTACTAATCCGCACTTCTGATGTGGAAAACGAGAGTACAATCCAATCCTGATGTGGTAAACGAGAACTATCCAACTTCTTATGTGGAAAACAATAACCAATCCGCTAATCTGGTGTGGAATCGAGGTACTCTTGTTTAATTTAGGGCAATGTCAATTCAATTAATATTCAACTATGTAATATCTTAGTTGGTTTGTCAGGATGATAAAGAATCACATAATTGGTTTAATACATTTATTGAATAAAATAATAACGATGATAATAATAATGATAATAATACAATAAAGATACAATATAAACGTTGGTGTTTACTTTACAAATACAAAACAATGAATGCATAAACAACCTTAAGTTCTAGTTAATATATACTCAGTCCTATACATTAGTTTTCAGCTTGACTTAAAAAGGTTTGTTTTTATTACTTCCCAGAATAAGCCTGGTTTGTTTCAATAAACACATCCCCTCATGTATTCACTCAGTGGTTTAAAGTTCCACACATTATAATTGCTTTTAACCTGTCACTTGGTTTCTATTTAAAACATACCGTCATTAATCACATTCTTTATGACTTTCTTAGACCGGGTATTATAGTTACGCCTATTTTGTATGCTCGATATATTTTTTCGTTTCACATATATATATATATATATATATAAATATATATATATATATATATATATATATATATATATATTTATATATATCCTATATTATAATGTTTTAGGTTTATATTTATGATTATATTCTTATGTGTTTGGTACTGAATTTTGAATGGTAGCTCGAAAGCAACTTTAGGGAAGTTTTTGAAAATATCCTATTTCGTGGAGAAAAAAAATTTAAGACTTTTGGTGTCCCAGGATTTTTCCCTAAGGATATCAATTGTGCTATAAAGTTGAAATTTCTTTTGTAGGCTAACTTTGGTACCTTATTTACAAATTTAAAATAAAATTCAATTCACATACAAAGGACAGTCGTCATATGTGACGGAGGTAAACTCTAGTATATATATAAAGATATATTAACAGTTATGCAGGCAAAGTCGTATTATTAATTTTTAACTGCTATTTTTGCGTTATTTTTATAAAAACCCAATTTCTGACAGTTAAATGCCAACAGTGCCTTAATTTAAGTTGGTATGGTAATTGTTTTATTCTTTAAGATTTATCAGATGTGTACCTATTCTAATAAATCAGTTGCATGCATCTGTGTTATTCAAAACAAAATTGAAGTCATAAACTTTTCAAAAATTAAAAAAAACTACGTAGTTTATTTTGTTTAGAAAATTGTATAAAATAGCTCCGATCATTCAAACCTTTTTAAAACATGCTCGGTTATAGGCGATTCTTTTAATGTATCATTTAAGCTAATATCTTCACAATTCTCAGAATAAGAGCTTACAAACCAAATTGATGGAGACTAATCCCGATTAATAAGTGGACAAATAAAACAAAGTTTTTGGTGAAATAATTTTTTCAAAATGTGAACCTCAAATTCTTACACACGCACAATCTCTTTATCTTATTTCCATCGTTTTTATTTTCAGTTGTATTTTCTGCTTCATGGCAATTTAAGTGTGTTTAATTTTGTGGATTAACGTGTTGCAATTTCACAGTAATTGTTTTATTCTTTAAGATTTATCAGATGTGTACCTATTCTAATAAATCAGTTGCATGCATCTGTGTTATTCAAAACAAAATTGAAGTCATAAACTTTTTTAAAATTAAAAAAAACTACGTAGTTTATTTTGTTTAGAAAAATGTATAAAATAGCTCCGATCATTCAAACCTTTTTAAAACATGCTCGGTTATAGGCGATTCTTTTAATGTATCATTTAAGCTAATATCTTCACAATTCTCAGAATAAGAGCTTACAAACCAAATTGATGGAGACTAATCCCGATTAATAAGTGGACAAATAAAACAAAGTTTTTGGTAAAATAATTTTTTTCAAAATGTGAACCTCAAATTCTTACACACGCACAATCTCTTTATCTTATTTCCATCGTTTTTATTTTCAGTTGTATTTTCTGCTTCATGGCAATTTAAGTGTGTTTAATTTTGTGGATTAACGTGTTGCAATTTCTGCACTCCTTTTCCCGTCCTCAGATTGAAAAATTTAAAGAGGTCAAATCTGTAGACCGTGCATGCCAAGAAATAGGTTGTCGCTGCTGTTCAAGCTGTTTTCGAAACAATTAACAGAAAATTTTCGCTGGAGTGGAAACTGCTTCATCCAGTGACGCTTGTTATCCTTATCCGCCCATTGATAAAAGTTAATATTTTTATTATTATTTTTTATTGCCATCCTAGAATATTACAATCTATCCATAGATATTAAGTAAGTCACATAACATAATAACAAAATGAAAGGGTGTTTCAGAGGTCTACCAGTCGGTGTCTGTACTTGATGCTATACATCATGATTTCGTTTTTGACTCTTGGTACTTGCAGGTCGTGTTGAATATCTTTGTTATTCGTGAAGCATTTATAATAGTACGTAACACCTTCAGTTAGAAGCGTTGTAGATTCTCAATATGAGAGTGTGCAGCTGATTCCCAGAGTTGCATATCGTAAATCCATATAGGTTTCAATATACAAAGTGTCAGAATATTCAACGATAAGCGGGCACCAGAGGGTGGTCCTGCTCATGACTACACGAGAAAAAAAGGAAAAAAAAATTATCTCATTTTGTTTAGAAATTAGAAAAAAAAATTTAAATAATTCGAAAATTGAAACACCTTAAGATGTTTTTAACTTCCATTACTACAATTTTTCAAATATTTCTGATTTCTTTTGTATCAACCTAAATAGCACAGCTATCCATCACAACCAATAACTATCTCGAAATGCTAGTACTTTTTACAACAAAATCAATCAAAATTATTTTTTTCCCTAAGATTTCAAAAGATTTTTACTTTCACTCTACTTTAACTCATCGTAATGTAAAAAAAGAATAAACACTACTATGGCAAGTTTTTTTAAAAAATTGGCGCAACTCTTTAGAATTCCAAAATGGTATAATATTTCTTCACATACTCTTAATAATAAGAAAGTTTGTAACATCTGGAATTTTGATTCTGTCAGTTGGTCAGAAGGTGGGTTTGCTTGTGAAGATAATTTCTAGCTTCATGTTAGTAGCGGTTTGTATAGTGTTCGTCATCTATTTGTTGTCAACCTAAAACCCCATTGTTTATGCTTAGCATTAAAATCCTTTTCTGAAATATATGTTTCCCATAGTTGAAACAGATCTGAAAACTGAGTTTCTGATATAGAGTGTTTTGGTAGTCAGTAAATTGCTGATATAGTGACAGGTCCATTCTAATCCTCCATGACCACGTTTATAGCTAGTATGTGTTCCTGCTTATAAATTTGCCTGCTTCGTGGTATTTATTGAAAGTCCATAAGATGATAGCATTTTGTGGTTCGTTTAGTAATTTCTTACTTGCAGGTACCTCTTTTTTGTAAAATAAGTTTCGGATACTAACAATATATTAATTTTAATAGTAATTGAAACTGTTTGTATTTCATGTACGAGTATATGCTGAGACAAGCGATTGGCGTTCCAGAGTGCTATTGTATGTCTGGCTTGGCTTCTTACTAAGTATTGTTGTTGAATTTCCTTCTTTCATAGTTTCGGGTATTTCTTTTTTTGCAGGGCATAACCTTGATATAAAGTACATTTGCATAGGGAATTTGCGAGTCACGTACTCTTGCGCGCATTTACGCACCTTGACTGTTTTTCGCGGAAATTTTTAGTACGTCCGTGTCGCTAGCATAGTAAACATCAAAAAAACTGTCTAATTCAGTTGGGAGATTCAAAATATATTTTGGGGTTCAGTAAAAACTCAATTTTGTAATTTTATTTTTTATATTCCTGATTTTTTAAATCTACGAAAAACATCGATAGGGGAGTTATAGTCAATCCGTGACAGATATTGCTAATATTGATAATATTGTGGCCGTTTTCCTTTCTCTGCACACGCAACACATCTACTTCACATAAGTTATGCATGCTCCTCACCACTACTTTGAAGGTACGGTCTTGTTTCTTCTTTTCATAATGGTATACTGTGTTTCTGTTCTTCAGCTCCTTTACAATTCTTTCGAAAACTTTCACCGTTTTGCTGCGCTTTCTACTTAATTTTTTTTAAAATTTGTTCTAGTAGTCGAGCTAGTGAATTTATGTCACTTACAATCCCAACAAATATTGCGAGTAGTTTAATTTGCTATTTACTTATTTCATTTCTTCTTCGTTGTCATTCCTCGTTATTAAATGTGTTTGTTACCGAAATGGGAAGATTTAGGCAGTAGTCAATTTTTGTTCCTTTGCTTTGCTTTGTTGTGCGTTATTTAGTCATTTCTTCTCCTGGGCTATTACGTCGACGCATTTGAATGCTTATATTAGTCTCAGCATATTTATGGCTGGTTTGATCATCACTGTTAGTTAGGAACTGCTGTTTTTTTTCTACTTTTTCAGCGGCGCTTTTCATTTGATTAAAAGGGTACCCTTTTTCGCTATTTATTTGGTTTTGTACCGTACTCATTAATTGACGTGGAAGTCTTATAGTTTTCAGTATTTGGCTGCTTGTTCCTGCAACAGCACCCGCTTGAATTTTCTGTATGCACTGGAGTTTTGTTTATATATTTCTCTTTTTATATTTACTGCGTCTCTTACTGAGGCAGATCTCTTTAGAGGGGTCCTGGTCAATCCACTTTTTTAAAAGGGCACCATCGCTCGTCAGCACCTTCTCTAATTCCAGTGCACTTATCCAGTACCCTGCCCTGGTCACCTACAAGAAGTATTGAGCGGTCGCATTCTAACGGTCCGCGGGAGCCCAATCGGTTACTCGCCGTAACAACAGGTTCTGGGGATCCGAGCCTCTGCCCGAAAACTTATAATTCTTTACTTTTTCCATTTAATTTGAAAGTTATTAGTCCTTTTTTATTGTGATGAATTTAATTTTATTAAATTAAATTAATTTATTAATTTATTTATTTATTTATATATTTATATTATAATAAATTAAATTAAATTAAAGCTATTTCATATTACTCCTACTCCTACAGGTAGAACATTCCCTTATTTGTCATCCGCAGCACGATTTGTGAGGGTTACAGTTACCCCTAGTTCATTTTCGGTTTAATAGCTAATTGTTATAGATAATATGATATAAAATTGATAGATAATTGTTTCTACTTTTATAACAAGTCACTGGCTCCTACTGTTATGCAACAACAGAGGATTGCATTCGCATAAAATAATTTTTTTGTTTAATATATTTGGAATTCAGTCACAAATCATCATATAATCTAGAAAACTTTAATATAACACTTGCGTAGATATCAGAAACGTATAAAAATTTCACTTATGTATCCTCCAGTGTAACTTTAACAACCATAAATATTTAAAATATAGTTTAATATTAATAACTGTAGCAGCTCAATAAATATAGACCATATATTGATAGATTAGGATTTCGAATTATTGCTTAAATTATGCCTGAATGATTTTTTCTAAGATTTACACAAAGGAGAAAGATATCAGCTTAAATGACACCTTATAGGCCAATACCCGAGCGTGTTTTTAAAAAGGTCAAGGCTATTTTATTTACGTTTCTAAATGTCATAAACTGCGTAATTTATTTTTTAATTTTTAAAGTTTTTACGACTTTAAAAGCATCTAGTATTTTTTCTAAATAACACAGAATTAGGTTTTAGGAACACATTTGACAAACCTAAAAAAATAAAACAATTAACAAACCAAATAAATTGTGGTCCCAATAAACTAGGCTTTTTATAAAATAACATAAAAATAGGAGTTAAAAATAAATAATAAGGCTTCGCATAAGACATGTTTGGCTCAAAATGTTATAAATGTTGTATTGTATAAAAGTATTTGAAAACAAAATAAAAATACCTTTTTATTTGTCCATTGTAAATACAAAATATAAAATAAATTGCATGTTAGCATTTACAATGTTAATAAATGCAAAATGTGAACAACGTATTAACATAGTATAGTAATTTCAAATTTGGTATTTTGGTATTGGTAAATAATAAACTTAGAAATAATAGCTAACTATGTTCAAAGTTGTCGAAATATCTTTCTATAATATAACTTTTGACTTGATTCCCTTTTTCACTGATTGATTGTACCAATATCGTATTAATTTTTAGCAAATATTGTTTTATATTTCTCTATTAATTTAATAACCATATTCATTTCTTTTACACAGTTTAAATGTTGTATGGAAATATCAAAACTGTTTTGGTATATATTATCAGTAAAATTCATTTGGTATATTTTATTATTATGCCTTATGCCTATTATTTTATGATTAAACCTTCGCTTTTTAATTTTTTTATTATTGTAAACTTTTTGGTAAGGCTAATATTATTTTTCATTGCTACAGGTATATTTATATTATTATAATCATTTTTAGGTGTACCTATATGTTTACTTTTAATTTTTAGATTTTTAGTTTGTATTAATTTAAATGTTTTTATATATATTGTTTTTGACTGCTATACTTAAAATTTTCTATACCAGAACTTGTAATTTTCTTATTTCGTTGTAAAGGTCCTGTGACTGTTGCAAAGTATCTCTATCTATTTCATCTGCAACAGCATGTATTAGGGTTCCTATGTCTATGGCCTGTCTTACAATAAGTAACAGTTTTTTTTAATGTAATCTGTACAAAAAGTTTACTTAGAATTTAAAGCTTAATGCGTATCTTTCATAAGTACATCATTTAATTGCAAATGTGTTGCAAAATCTGTCTCTCTATTTGTCCCATTATGCTTCAATGGTTTGTTAACTATTATCTCACATATATATACACACACACACACATATATAAATATATATATATATATATATATATATATATATATATATATTTATATATATTCATATATTTATATATATATATATATATATATATATATATATACACACTAAAGCTTATAAATTCGTAGCAGGATGACAGGAGTCTAGCTCCTGAATATTCCGTGACGTTAAATATTACAAATTCATAAATGCGAGGAAATCAAAGTGAGCCTGATTATTTAACCTTAATATATGTCGCAATCTGTGCACGTGAATTACATTATTTACTAACCTTTTTTTATATCACACAAAACAATTTACAACTATGTAAAAATATTTACAACAATTGTTTAGTACTTCATTTCACTGGTTGACTATCTCTTTTTTTCATTTATTGGATATAGTACTACTACTAACTATAGATATACTTACATTTATATAATTACACGCTGTGGTAGATATTACTCCAATGAACAATTCTACATTATTAGATTCTTTTAGGTCAGACGGTTTAGTCCTGCGTAGTCATTGAACATCATTACTATCTAGCAACATTTGCGTCACGGCGACGTTTTCGTGGTTACGAAGTCTCAATTTGTGCGTTGCTGCTATAGTTTTTATTTCTTTTACGATTGTGTTAATCTTACAGTCTCTGTGTATGTCGTCATTGCGGATATACCACGGTTCATTAACTATTCCACGCATAACATTATTTTTGAACGTTTGAAATTTTTTAATCTTCGATTTTTTGGAGCAACCCAAGAGTTGCACTCCATACGTCCACACTGGCACTTGTTTATGATATGTAGTTTACAGTGTGGTCCAATTAGCCAATACTTATTCCTGTATCTTATGTTCAGTTCTTCCTTTTCCTTTTTGATATGTGTTTTCCATCTTAGCTTAGTATCTGGCGTCATATTTTTCCTCATTCGCAAGAGGAATTGTGTTTGTGTTTATGAGTATAAGCAGATTTTTTGTATTCTTTTGGTATGTGAAATTTACGTGTGTTAATTTAGACTCATCGAGTTTATTTCGCTACACTTTTGTCCAAGAACTGACCTTTCTCACTGCTTTTTAAGTTTTAATGTGGTTTTATTGAAAGTGTTTTCAACGACAAAAATATCAGTTTCATCTGCAAAGGTGGCCATTGTTGTTTCCTCATCTTGTGGAATATCTCTTGTATAGAGCAAGTACAGTGTTTACCCAAGCACACTACCTTGCGGTACTCCTGATGTTCACAGATGTTCTTCAAGTCTGAGTATTCATTTTCACACTTAACAAAAAAGATTCTATCTGCCAGATAGGATTTTTTGTATTTCACAGATTTGTTTTTGGAGATGTCGTTGTGTAACCATCGCACGCAACTGGACTATCAACGATAATACATTAAATTGTAAACATCCAAAGTCGTTGAGTCCAAAGATAAGTAAAGTAAAGGTAAAGCCAGAAGAAAGATTATAGTTAAAAAAATTAGGTTGTAAGAAAACAAATATCATTAAGGATGAGTAAAAGTGATATTTAAATAAATAAATATTTGACTTTTGGAGTTCAAGGGTCAAGCTCTATTTGTAATAAAACAAATACGTATTACAAAAGAGTATAAAAGCACAGGAACCCAATGGAAGAGAGGACATTCAAATTCACAAACTTCATAGTAGCACTTTTATAACTAATTACAACTAAAAGTTTAACTGTAGATTTTTAACACTTCGGCCTTCGCTCGGAGGGGTCGAATAAGTTCAGGATTCTTTTTTTTTTAACTTTTTGTTATATTGTTATAACTCACATTCCATACGTCACAAACTAACAATGTCTCTTCAGTATCTTTGCAGACCATGCACTTTAGAGATAATAAAATAGTATATAAGTAATATTTTAATCATAATCTACCCAGTAAACAATTTGGTGAAGTGTCCTATTTGGTGAAGTTCGAGTCACTCGTACAATTCTATTCTAACGCTTTACAAGTTCTCTACCTGTCACAGATTTTGTGTTAGTTTTTCATAATAATATTCTTTCTTTTTCCAACATCATTCATTAAGTATTTCTGTTTCTTTCCCACATGGGTATATTTTTATTATCCGGTCATAAATCATAAACCTACTCCGCTTTTAATTCAGCAGTGAACCGTCGTTGCAATGTCTGTAGCTCATAAAAAGGACCTTTCCTTTGAACGACTGAATAGAAAACGAACACGTTCCAGACAAAAAATTCATGATACGTAATAGAAATTAAGTAGAATTTACTCCAAAATGTTTACTGGGTAGTTAGTTCAAGTTCATGTATAATCTGCATCGCGCAGATAGTAATTGGCTGGATCACCATTTTAGACTAGGCATAAGCTGCATCGCGCAGTGATTATTAGCTCAACTTAATATTATTTAAGTAAAACTAAAATAAATTGTTTTTTTATTAAAGTCTAAACTACTCAAACTTTAATCAGTTTACATCAAGTCTCCTTGGTGAGCGCACGTGTTTACAATAAACAAAACAATAAAATAAATAGTGATCTTTTTTTTTGCAAATTATAATATTTTTTTTTCGTGATTTATTTGTAATTTTAATTTATATTATTATTAAGTGATATTACTAAGAAGTGAAGTAACTTCTATTTAATTATTACTGGTTAATTAACAATATGGATATGGAGGCTGAACCTCCCGATAAAAATCCGAACAATAAAAACAACTCTGTGACTAACAAATCATTTCCTACAGATAAAACATCCAGTGATATAACAGAAAACCTAAATAACAATAGTGACAATGTTTAAAAAATTAATAATAATTTAAACAATACAGAAACAAAATATGACTCGTATAAAGTAATGATAGTTAAAAATAATAGTGATGGAAATACATTTTTTAGTTCTCTTAAATTAGCAGAAATAATTTGTAAAATTAGCAATAAATCTAATAAAATAGAAATTAAAAAAGTGGAAAGAAATAGAGTAATCGTTCAATGTGCTAATGCAATACTAGCTAACGAAATTACCAAATCAACATTGCTGAAAAATAATGGCTATGAAGCGTTTATCCCATTTTACTGATGCACAAAAGTAGCTATTATAAAAGGTGTTGATATAGAATAAACGGAAGAAACAATTTTAAATAATATAGAGCGTCCACCTTTTAAAGTAACGAGAGTGCTAAATCGAAAAATAAGAGTTGACGGAGCTATAAAATATGAACCCAGTACAACAGTAAAACTATTCTTTGAAGGACTTGCAATTCCTGCTTATGTTTACATGTGGAGAGTGAGACGAGCATGTGAACCATTTGTACAACAGACGATACAATGTTATAATTGTTTTAAATTTGGACATGCAGCCACAAAATGTAGAGCAAAAGTAGCAAAGTGTAAATTCTGCGGAAGTGAAGATCATTTACGTACTGCATGCACATCTCCTAGCCCGACATGCATAAATTGTAAACTTAACCACGAGGCTACAGACAATGAATGTCCAGAAAAAAAAAACAAATCAAGATAAAAGATCTCATGGCCCAACACAATCTCAGTTTTTATGAAGCAAAATTTGAATTAACAGAAAAAAATACAGACTATTTATACTCAGCAAGAACTCAAAACTCTTTTGAAGCTCTAAGCTACAATGAGACTTTTCCCAATATCACAAATAAATACAATAGTATCAACATAATACCAACATACAAACCAAACTCTTTAACCAGAAGAACCAATACCAGAGTGAATAAATCAAATACAGGTAAATTATTACAAAGATCTTACAGTCAACCACAACCTACGACATCCACTAAAGAACCAATTACAAAAAGAAGAAGAGAAGAAAAAAAACCTAACAATGAAGAAAGTGACACATTCCTTAAGAAAACTAATCAAGGAAAAAACAGAAAGCAAATCAACCAAGAGAAACCTGATATTACAATGGTATACAATATTACTATACATCAATATATAATAAAAATAATGATGACAAAATTAAAGATACAAACAAAGACCCAAATATTACATCCCAATCTCTTAGAAGCTAAAAGAAACAAATATCTAGTGCACAATGGCCAAACTCGTAAGAAAACATCGATATATAAATTAAGTTTATTTTTTAATAAAAACTCTATTCATATCACTAAACCTAATCGGTTAATAAATTTACTAAAATATTAAATCAACAACAATTATATAAACATAAAGAAAAAATAAAATATATAAATAAATCGAAAAACAAGACATCAGATATAAAAATTAATCATTAATTAAAACAGTTAAAATGATAAATTTTATTCAATGGAATTGCAGAGGAGTCAGATATATTAAAGAGGAACTACAACATATGTTACAGAAGCATAACATACATATATGCATACTATCAGAAACGTTTTTAACAAAAAATCTCAATTTCAACATCAAAGGCTATTTTATTGAAAAAAAAGATAGGATACAGAATACAAACTATAATCCCCACGGGGGTGTTGCTATCTTGATTCATAAATCTATAAAATATAAACGAGTAATGCTAAATAACCCATTAAATTCGGTCGAAATAGATGGAATAATTATAACAAATAACGAAACTGATGTAATATGTATTTTATCAATCTATGCTAAACCGAATCATAAACTATCTAATTTAAACTGGTCACTGATAAAACAACAAATAGCTGTTCCTGTTATACTTGCTGGAGATTTTAACGCGACTAATCTTGCTCGGAATATAAACTGTCCAGGTAGTCAGTATGAAGGTAAAGAATTGTTAGAATTCATAGAAAACGAAAATCTAAATATCATCAACGATGATAAACCAACTAGAGTAAGCAATCTCAGTACAAGGGACAGTATATTGGATCTCACATTGGTGTCTATGACGTTAACACAACAAATTACTTCGTGGCAAGTTCTTGCAGATAGATTAGGTAGTGATCACTACCCAATTTTTTTCTGTCTGAATGACTATAATAAAGACCGTTACCGTACATCAGAATATTTAACGAGGAGAAATTTCCGAAAAGCAGATTGGGAGAAATATAGCTTTGAAATAGAAAGCAGAATTTCAAACCTTAGCACAAATGGAATCACAAGTAATCCCCAAGATGTTGAAAACAAATACAACCAATTTAGAGATGTTATTAATAATTCGGCAGACATACATATTCCATCTACCAGATTGTATAATATAACTCCTAATAAAATAAAACCGTCTTGGTGGGACACAGAGTGCAATAAAATGATAGCTCAAACAAAATTAGCACTAACTATTTTTAATAAAAACATGACAATGGCGAATTATTTAAATTATAAAAAACATCAAGCTAAAACCAGACGATATTTTAGAGCCAGGAAAAAAATAGAATGGCAGGATTTCTGCGAGAATTTAAACCCAAACACAACAACCAACATTGTCTGGAATAATATAAGAAAAATTAACAATAAAAGCTATAGTTATAAAAGGATAAGTGATAATGAAAATTTATTAGAAGAATTCATTAAAAAAAAATTTCCACAGAACAACAATTTAAATATTACTACCACCACCACCATAAAAGATAATTTCCTAGATAATAACATAAATATAAATAAAGTAAATTTCACGTTAAATCATAATAAAAACAGTAGCACAGGATTTGATAGAATAAATTACAAAATGATACAAAACCTACCCGACAATGCAATAAATCATCTTACACAAATATATAATCTGTCATTAAACACTGCTGATATACCATTAGACTGGAAAAAACATATCGTTGTTCCTATATTAAAACCAGGAAAAGATCCAAACAAAGAAGAATCATTCAGACCAATTACTTTACCATCATGTATGGGCAAAACTATGGAATCAATCATCAAAAATAGAGTGGAATGGTATCTCGAACATCATAAAAGATTACCTTAATTACAATTTGCTTTTAGAAAAACAAGAAGTACGCAGCATAACTTAAACATATTGAATATCGATATTCAAAGAACATATAGTAAAAATTATTATATGATAGCTGCCTTCATTGATATTGAAGCTGCTTATGACAATGTTAATCTTAAAATATTAAAAGAAAAAGAAGAAAACATTGGTATATCTTCCAAAATATCCAACTGGATTATAAACTACTTCCAAAATAGAGAAATAACAGTTAGATACAATAATAAGTTAACTGGTCCTATACTATGTAATCACGGAATTCCACAAGGCTAAATATTATCTACCTTATTATTCAACATATACACAGAAAACTTAACAACACTATCAGATAACAACACAACAGTACTGATGTATGCAGATGACATGGTTATTTATAGTATGGGTCATACGCAAGATATAGCTCAAAACAGATTACAATCAAAATTAAGAAAAGTAGATATTTTACTAAAGGAAATCAAATTAAATATATCGTCAGAAAAAAGTAAAATAGTTATATTTACAAGGCATAGAATAAACTGCAGTCCAAAAATAACCATCAGAAATAAAAATATAACTGTTAATTCAAATACCAAATTTCTGGGTATATTCTTTGATACGAAAAGCACGTGGGCGAAAGAAATTGCACATATTATTAACAAATGTCAAAAAGGCTTAAATTTGATGCGATGTATAGCAGGATACAAATGGGGCGCACACCCAACAACCTTAATAAAAATATATAAAGCTATTGTTAGACCGCATATTGACTATTCTAGTACTATGATCTGCACCGCAAATAACTCAAGATTAAAAAAAATGAAATTATACAAAACAAATGTTTAAGAATAATATTAGGTGCGATGGTTTCAACACCAATCCAAATCCTCAACTATCAAACTAATATTCCTCCGGTAAATATTCGAATACAACAAATATCAGACCGTTTCTTTTGTAAAAACAGACATAACCCATGCGGCCCCTTATATACAAGATTATCTAAACTATATGTTCTTTATAATAAACCATATTGGACAACTCATAAAAACCGGCACTTTTAACTAATTTTGATAGATATAATAACTTAAACTTAGAGGTACATAACACTATACCTTTTTTCAAATTTCCATTAGAAATAAGCATGACAACAATACATACAGAAATAAATTTGTTCAAGAAGAATGAAAGTAAGGAAATAACTTATCAAAAATATATGGAATATATAACAAAAGATGATATAAACTGGAGTATATGGTTTACCGATGGTTCATTCGAAAAAAACTCTAAAACTGGAGGTATTGGCATTTTCAATTATAATACAGATCAACAATATAAATACAAACTTAACAATATCACAAATTCTTATAATACAGAAATAACAGCAATTATGAAATTACTAGAAATAATACAAAACACTGACAACAAAAATATATTAATCTTCACTGATTCTCGTAGTGTTTGTGTATCTTTAAATAATGATAAATTCAAAAACAATAATAATAACAAAATATGTTCAATTAAAAAATATCTTTTAAAAATGGAAAAAAGTGATATCAATGTTAAACTTATTTGGATTCCTGGACATATAGGCATAAAAGGGAATGAAATGGCTGACAAACTTGCAAAAGAAGCTTTTGTAGATGGAGAAATAATCGAAATAAATTGGTAAATAAATGATTCCAAAAAAATAATTAAAGAAAATTGTATGGCAGAATATATATAATGAGAAAAGTCAAAGTACTGGAAATTTTTTTCTTGCAGCGAATCAAAAAATTCCAACAACCACATGGTTTAATAAAAACCATTCACGAAGATATATTTCAACGAATTGTCGAATGAAATCTGGGCATTCTAGATGTCCAGCTCATCTATACAAAATAAATATAAAAGACACACCAAATTGTAGATGTGGAGAAGAAGGTTCTTTGGACCATATAATTCTAAGGTGTCATCTTTTAGCTTCAAAAATTGATAGACTTTTAAATAAATAATGTATTACAACACAGTTCCCAGTCAAAATGACCTATTTAATGACAAATGAAGCAACAGCAGAAATAGTAACAAACTTTGTGATAGAAAACAATATAGAAGTGTACTTTAAGTTAGAATATTTTATTTAGTATGTATTTAATTTTAAGTTTAATTTTTTAAAAAAGAATCAATTTATGTGTATTTATTAGAATAATTATAATTTATATGTAAATTTTTTATATAATTTTACAAATAAAATTCAATGGCAAGAAGGCTGAATAAGCCAAAGCCTAAATAAATAAAAAAAAAAATC